>JAVJGG010000073.1:21865100-21882682 GCA_035590195.1 Aviceda cuculoides
CCTCAGCTGCTCCTCCTAAGTCCTGCCCTTGAGACCCTCCACCATCTTGGTGTCCCTCCTCTGGACACACTCTAATATTTTGGTGTCCTTCTTGTATTGAGCCATCCAAAACTGCACACAGTACTCAAGGTGGGGCCGCACTATTTCAATGTAGAGTGGGACAATCACCCACCTCAACTGCCTAGCTATGATGTGTTTGATGGACCCCAGGACACGGTTGGCCCTTTTGACTGCCAGGGCACACTGTTGACTCATATTCAACCTACCATCAACCCAAATGTCCAGATCTCTTTCTGTGGTGTTGGTCTCCAGTCTCTCATCCCCTAATTTGTATATATAACCAGGATTACCCCATCCCAGGTGCAGAATCCAGCACTCGTTCTTGTTAAATTTCATACAGTTAGTAATTGCCCAGCTCTCTAGTCTATCTGGATCCCTCTGTAAGGCCTCTCTACCCTCAAGGGACCCCACAGCTCCTCCTAATTTAGTATCATTGTCAAACTTACTTAGTGTACACTTGACCCCTTGCATCCAGATAATTTATAAAAACATTAAAGAGCACTGGCCTTAAAACTGAGCCCTACAGAACCCCACTAGTGACTGGCCACCAGCCTGATGTAACTCCATTTACTATAACTCTTTGAGCCCAACCCGTCAGCCAATTGTTCAACCAATGTATCATGGACTTGTTTAGCTGTATGCTGGATACTTTGTCCAGAAGGATAGTGTGAGAGGCAGTAACAAAAGCTTTGCTAAAATAAAAAACCCCACATATACTGGCTTCCCTTAGTCAACTAGATCCATGACCTTGTCATAAAAGGAAATTAAGTTAGTTAAACAGGACTTTCTCCTCGTGGACCCATGCTGGCTATGACCAATGACTACATTGTGTCTCAAGCATTTTTCAATAACTTCCAGAATAACCGTTTCCATGATTTTACCAGGCACTGAAGTGAGACTGACAGGCCTGTTGTAGTACAATAACTTATTAAAAGTGCCCATGCTTCTTCCTGAAGCTTCTCTCCTACTTTTTGTGTAAGTGCTCAGTTCAGAAAGTTTTGTGCAGAACAGGGACTTTGCTGACTGCTAGGCGTGACCTGGACACAGAGGGACTTCAGGGAACTAGGTCAAGAGAAGCACAGTATTCCAAAGCACTGGTTCTCAAAGACCTTTATAGAAAATGTGAGCCGTGTAATACACCAAATGCAGTAACAATATTATGTAAAATAAATGCATATCTATTCTATGCTTTCTAAAATTAAAATATAAAATAATTTTAAGATAGAACTTTTATAATTTTTAGGATGTTAAAAAACATTGCCAGTCTCTTGGGAGAATAAAACCTCTTCTCAGCTTCAAAAGTTTAGATGCAAAGAATCAGAGGACTCACCACACCTGTGGGGAAAACCCAAGCATAAATAGAAATTCAATGCTGAAAAACACCATCACGGTGTAGAGCCCTTCTTTTATAATCTAAATTTGCACTAATGTAAATATGCAAGCAGATGTACCTGATTTCTCACCTTTTTCTGGTCAGACACCATCTGATGGTTAGCTTCAGATTTATACATTGTCTACAGTACTGTGATCTCTTACCCCATAGCCAGTTCTGATTATTAAGATGAAAAGTTCACTCATTTTCAAGTCTTTTGTCTAGATATACTTTCCTTTGGTTATATTTTCCCTTGAACTTACTTTATGGTCTTTCTTAGACTAAAAGCATAAAGAATGAAATGGGTATTTTAGCAAAATATCTTAAACCTTGAGGGTCTTTTGCAGACAAGGTCTACAAAAGTCTAGCTACATTACTGTTGGCATTGTCCGTATACATTTCCCGCTAATGTATACTTTCTTGTACATACAGTTCTCAGTTATAAACAGACTTGTTACTGTGCATTTGTACAGTATCTGTGCTCATAAGTGAGCTCTCCTGCTAAATACCCATCCTTAGAAATGAGACTGGTTGGCAGCTGAATAGAGCCTAGATATAGGTGTTTAATACTATTTGAGATGTATTAGGAAATTGAAAACATCCATCCCTATGGGATTGTCAGGTATAATCCAATATGTGTGGGAATCCCTGCCTTCCCAGAGCAACAGCAGTTGAGCTCAACCGGAATTCCCAACATAGCACATATTGCACCAGAGGCCATGCATAGGTCATGCACTCAAACCCAGTGTTTCAGAGGGGAATAGAGGGGTGCAGCACCAGTTTCAGTGTCTAAAGAGATGTGATGTTCCAGGTGTCTTCCACTGGCCTTTTCTAAGCATCATCCTCTTCTACACGTATATGCACTGAACTGACCACACAGGCTCCTAGCCTTACTGTGTGGTCACTGAGGAAGACTTTATGGGCACCTACATAGACTTAACAGACTACATAAAAGCCTTGCGTCAGTTCCTCCCACATAGGCATGCATCTACTGTGTTCAAAACTTAGTAGGTACCTTTGTGTATGTATCAAGTCTAAAGAATCTGCAAGCTCAAAGAAGGTATTATTGATCAGATCAGATTTTTACTGCTGAGATCTAAGTTAGGCTCTAGGCACGTAAGTAACCTGGAGATTCTGATTATAGCCCAAACTCAGTGTACTGGATGTTGAATGTTAAATTGCCATTTTTCTTATTGGATATCTTCTCCATAATTGTCACTGCTGTCTAATGGTTTTTCACTACTTATTTGGAGGACATTAAAGAGGTCTTATCAGAAAATTCTGGGCCTCATCAGAAAATCTCACTGTCATAAAAAGAAAAATGTCAAATGCTTACATTTGATATCAAAGGTCCATGATTTTAATAACAATTATTAAAACAAAAATTATGTTCCAGCAGAATCTTTTTATTAGTTTAGAAAAAGGAATTGCAACATAATCTTAACTTTTGATTAAAACATTTGTGTTTCTATTGCAGATTGCCACAGAAGCCATAGAAAATATTAGAACTGTTGTTAGTTTGACCCGAGAAAGAAAATTCGAGTTGATGTATGGAGAACGTTTGCATGTACCATACAGGTATAATAAAAATAACTAAGCTAAAAACCCCTTGTATTTAAATTATAGAAAAATTACAAACATTTACTTGGACAAACATTGATTTTTTTTTTTGTTAGTGTGTAAGATTTAATGTATAATTTAATTACCTCAGAATTAATGTAAATATTTTGCATATTTGTTATTAACAAATGCAACAACCAGCCAACATTTCTGTTCTTTGATTTAATTAATTTTCTGTGATAATATCAGTATCTTCTATTGCAATGTAATTTGGTTTGGAATATGTTAGTTTTCAGTGAGCTTTGGAAGTCATCTAATCTAACCTCCCATCTGAAGTGTTTCAGATATTTAATTAAAAACTTTATAATGTAAATCAAATATTGCATTAAGACATTTTTGAAAGTATGGGTAGAACTGAAAACATTTGAATAATGACTTATTGTTTTGTGACTGAAAAGAAGAAAAGGAATATAAATCTGCCTGGACTAAATCAAAATTTAAAAGTCTTAAAGTAAAAAAATAAAAAGATACTGTCAATTAAAGTTTTATTTGTTCTAGAATGAAATGTTTCATTTTCAGACATCCATGAGAAAAGTAAAGCAAATGACAGCATATGTACACAGATATGATGGAAGACAAGTAGGGGTGCTGCTAATACATCCATCATAATAATCGAGTGGTTAGAGCACAATGCAGGATGTAAAAGATATTACTTAGCTTTTTTTCTCAGGCTGCCAGATTTTGAGTCCATATCTCACAACTTGCAGGACGGTGCCTAACCATTCTCAGGTTTGACATTGATGGGATTGCTCCAAGACTTTCATCTTAATGTTGTTCTAGTATAAATAAGAACTCACTGCCCTATGGGTCAATTTGTCTGGAAGAGATAGGACATGTGTTTTTCAGTTAATGTTTCAGTGCATGTTAAACCACTGATTAGGCAAAGAGTTTCTATTTTATAAAAATTGATCTTAGGCCTTCTGTTATACTGGATTAATGCACAAATCAGCTGTGTAAAAGAGAAGTCACAACAGCCTCTTAATCAAAAAAACCCCACACTTGTGAGTCTAGCTCCTACTTGTTTTGGTTTGGGTTTTTTTTTCCAGAAGAAACCACATAGTTGTGACTTAGAAATAGCATCAATAAAATTAAAATATGTTCTTTCTTTTTTCTGATATCATTCATAGTTACAGAACATTTTCTCTCTGCCTTGCTTTTAGTTATAGGCATAGCTTTATCATCCAAAATCTAATTTCTGCATCCGACTTGCCAGCTTAATCTTATCTGAGATGGGAATTTTGACTGGTTATATTGAAAAGAAACAGATTCTCAACTGTATAATGTTGAACTGTTTAATATCTTTGTTATTTGGTTAACATAACATTGCAAGTAAAGAAAAAATGACACAAAACTTTGGCTTTGGCTGAAGGTGAGCTAACAGTTCTGCTCTTTTTTTATTCCTCTTGTGTGATGCAGTAGTACAATTTCAAATGTGTTATTTACATCTTCAAAGTAGTAATCATGGAATAAACTGTAAAGTGTTTTAACACTCAAACTATGAGATGGTAAGACAATAATTATACATAGCAGCTAAGGTGTCACATTCTTCTGCACCTGTATTCCAAGCTGGTCTTGTAAGTAAAGTAAATAAAATTCTGGAAACAAAAATAACTTTCTCTTGGACACAGCCTAATAGGAGACAATGAATTGTGTAGTTTAAGCATGAATATACTTCCCATTCATAATGGTATCATCTGAAGTCAATTAATTGGTTTTTGCATACTAGGACTTAAGTATGATTGCACATTTTTATGAAAATATGCATTCTTTCTCACAGAAATTCTGTGAAGAAGGCACATATATTTGGATTTTGTTTTGCCCTTTCACAAGCAATGATGTTCTTTACCTATGCTGGCTGTTTCCGGTTTGGTGCCTATCTAGTGGCAAATGGACACATGAAGTATAAAAATGTGTTTTTGTAAGTATCTCTTTTGCAATCTTTTTCTATCAGTACAGACAACGGTCTTTGTTACTGCTAAAGATATCATGAATCCATTGAGTAACCTATGAGAAAACAGGCAAATTCTTCTTCTGTACTTAAATATAATGAAAGCGTGTTATAAAGTGGATACTCTAGGTGACTACACAGTCTGAGCTATTCGGATAGGCCTGATTTTGGATTTCCTTTTCTGTTTTTATTTGGGACTGTTATATTTTCCAGAGGTTGAAACACTATCCTACTATAAATCACTTTGTTCTTGCCAATCTTATTGTTCATGTAGCTGTGAGGTCCTCTGTACAGGCTGCAAAAAACATAGTTGTACCTGTTTATTGAATCATAATAATATTTTAAAAATCTTTTTAAGAATAGGTCATCAGTCTCTTCATTATTTCTATGTCAGGTTTATTCACTGAAATTTGAAATCTTCTCTAAAATACATGTTAAATAGTTGGCCTAATGGAGAACAGGATTCCGTAAGGTAAATGCTGTTTGCTATGAGAGGAGGATAACAAAATTATTTTAGATGATATTCTGATAACAAGCTTGTTCACTTAAATGAACTAATTTTGTGTGGGAAATGAAAGTATGAACCATGAATGTAAGAACAGTATGTAGAGTACTGTGCACACCCATAGTCAGGTGGAGCATTTTATTTTTAATTTAGACAGGTACTACGAATAAAATATGATTCTAATTTGCAGTATTCTTAGAAAGTGTATCTATTGCAATCTGAAATATACTAGGAACAGTACAATTATTTGTCTCTAACAGCACTTTATAGGCTTTTAAGGGCAGAAACTCTACAAAAATTAAAGGAATAATTTTGAAATTATAGCTTGTCCTTAGCTTCTTACTTTTGTATTTTGGGTTTATAATCACTGTTTATCCAATTGTTTGCCATAATACCTAAAAGCCCCTGTCATAACCAAAGTCCCGTTCTTCTAGATCATATATAAACTCAGAAGAAATATAATTTATAATTTAAGAGGCAATAGCTCAATACAGGCCTATGGAAACTAATATGAAAAGAATGAAATTCTACCAGTATGGATATCAGTGACCTCAATCCCTAAGAAAGGCCAATCATACCAATTTTTTGTAAGCAACCTGTTTAAATGTAGTTAACACAGCTCATTTTGACTGGAAGATGTTGGAAAGTGTCTGCATCCCATCTGCTAGCTGAACATCTCTAGCCAGCCGGGTGAGGTAACTTCCAGTGGCTAAGTTACATTTGGAAGGGATTGTCTGACCTAAAACTGTGTAAGTCCTTCTAGGCTGTTCAAATGCAGAATAAAACAGACTAGTTTACATTGCTCTGAATAGAAAATATTAAAATTAATATCAATTCATTTATTTTATTTTGCCTTAAAACAGGTTAAGAGGTCTTATGTCAGTTACCATTTCTCAGCGATGAGTAATCCTATGTTGTGTGGCAGTAATTAATAGCTGAGGAGAGCAGGCTTTTAAATGATTCTAATGTAGCCTGTAAGATACATCTACATTCACCATAAAATAATAAGAGCATAGTTTTCAACCTCTTTTTGACGTTGTGAACCCTTTAAATTTTTTCCAACAGGGCTGTAACAGCAAATTAAATCTTTATTGTCACCTTGTTACAGGCTTGATTTCTTATTTTCATTGATGCCTTAAAAATTAATCACTAGCTCCCAGAGATCATTGAACTATAGTGAGGAAACCACAGCAATAGTAGAACAGGATTAGAGTAACAATTCTACCATCCATTGACCACTTTCCTCCTAGCCCCTATTGAGACTTAATATAGTTAACCATTATTAATAATTAAAGAAATTAGTGCTAATAAATAACAAAAACATTGAATTTGGAATGGAGGCTTATTTATCTCACTTCATTAAAAGAGGAAAAAACAAATTTCTGGAGCTAAATGAGTAACTAAAGCAATAATAGTTGGTTACTACTTTATTCTTTTTAAATTTACCCCCCTTTGTTTTCCAAGTAAAAGTTAACTGCAGCCCCATTTCCATTGTCCTTTTCTTCATTGTCTATTGATTTTTTTTTCCTGATTTCTTTTATAGAGTGTTTTCAGCTGTTGTATTTGGTGCAATGGCATTAGGACAAAGCAGCTCTTTTGCTCCAGACTATGCCAAAGCCAAGACATCAGCAGCCCACTTGTTTCTGCTGTTTGAAAGAGTACCCACAATAGATAGTTACAGCGAGGAAGGAGAGAAGCCTGTAAGTAAGCCATATGTAATGGGTGATATTATTTATTGACAATATGGACAGTACTCTTCTCACTTCCTTCAAACTGATTTTTCCTCTCCTTCTGATTACTTCCTTACCTCACTGTATTCTCGACCTTTTATACAAACAGAACATGGACCAGGTTCTCTATTGTGAGTCCAGCTTTTACCCACACTGTCTAAAGGTTATTTGTTTTAAAAATCTGGTTAAGGTACAACTTATGTGGAATTCAACCAGCAGAATTATGAGCATTTTCAAAATAGCTCAGTGATGTACTTTGATTTTACAGCTTAACAAAGATTCAGACCACAGAGTTAAAGTCAGCATTCCAGCAAATGCAAAACTCTATTGGTTGCAGTGGGGAAAAAAGAAGACTTCTGCAATTCTATTTGAATCACCTGTCAAATTGACTTAAAGATGTAACAGTGATACTATTTCAATTATAGGAGACATTTGGGGGAAGCATAATGATCAAAGATGTGGCATTTAACTACCCAAACCGACCAGAGGTGAAGATCCTCCAAGGTTTGAGTCTAAAAGTAGAAAAGGGACAAACTCTGGCTCTTGTTGGTAGCAGTGGCTGTGGAAAGAGCACTATTGTTCAGCTGCTTGAGAGATTTTATGATCCACTTGATGGAGAAATGGTAAGTATTTTTGTAAGAACATGTTAAGTGAGAGTGTGCTCATTTGGGTTTATGTGATGTGATAAAGTATCATAGATATTTCTAGTTTTATTTTGTAAATATTTTTAATGTTAAAGACAAGCAGTGGCTAATCAGGGCTCCTTATTTAAATGCAATGAATGAAATAAGGGAAAAAGTCCTGGTTTTCCACATTATAATGAATTAATGAAACAAGATCTGTGTGGTAAAAATATGCCTGAACCACAGCCTAATGATGGCTTTGAATTTGGAGCAAATTTCCTGAGGGTTTTTTTTGTTAAGAACACTTTAAAAGTTATTAAATATTCATATCTACTTCTGTATAATGTAGTAAAAGAATTTGCCATCTATCTTCTTTTCTAAAACAGTGAACATTGACAAAAATAATTTTTATCATAATTTTTACTTGTCAGAAACATCTTTCAGAGTATGCCCACTTACCAAGCAATAGATTGCAAATACTTTTAGTAATTTTGGTTTTAATACACCTAGGGTTTCCCACACTACTTATTCAGCAACTTTACGTATTTTTCTCACATAATGGTATTGTTTATTGGCATTTTCTCTTTGATGTAAATGTGCTTAGAGATTTTGTTTGAAAAAGATCCCACACATTTTGCATTAGATGAGGTAAGAATAAGATGGATTTCAGAACTTCTCTCTGCAGAGATACTCATAAAAGATAAAGTAATACTTAAATAACGCCTAGCTGCAATGGACAAGATTTTTTTGAGCTGGAAATGCCCATACAGGTGCAGTGTAGCAAACTGATATGTATAAAGATGCAGCATAGGTGCCCCAAAAGTGTGTTTAACCAAGTGCGACTTCCTCATCAGTGTTTTTTGACCTTGTATCCATAAATAAACAACAATGGTTTACTGAAGGGAAAAGAACAGACCTCTGGCATAGAAACCACAAAAGTGATGGACTAATTTACAAGCTAAGTTGCACTGTGAACTGAGTGAAAGGAGTGTACGCTTAAAAGCAGTGTCAGAACAGCTGTTAACAACAGTAAGCACTATGCTAGTCTGCTAAAGAGAGTAACTGCACCTAAAAGTTGTGCTATTTGGTATGGTGGATCCATAATAACTGAGTTCTCTAGCTTCATCAGTGACTTTTCATATCAAATAAGGAACTGGAAGCAGACCTTAGCAGCCTGCAAATCCATTGGAATTCTAAGGGAAAGAGATGGCAAATACCTATGTAGTTGAAAGCAATTTCTTCTTTCTAGCTTTTTTTCCCCCCTTTATGTCTGCAGACATAGAAATGCTGCCACTGATTTCAGTGGATTTTGAATCAGGTTCATTATCATCTCTTTCCTTTGAAAAACAACTATATTGGCTGTGTACTGGCTGTTCTAGCACAAACTGTAGAATTAGTAGATTAATCACATCCAGTATTCATGCTATGAAGGAGGCAGTTCTTCAGTTATCCAGCTGATCATGTTACCCAACACGGAGCCTGAGCACTGCGCTAGGTGACTCTAGTGGAGATGTAACAGCCCTCTTAATGTCCTGGTATATTTGTGTCCAAGTTGATAGGACTTGTATAATTATGAAACTGATTTATGCAGAAAAAACTTTTTTTTGTTCTCATTTATCTAATAGACAATGATAGCAACTCAGTACCCAAATTTAGCAGAAGTGTGACAGAGTTGCCAATCAAGAAAACTGGCTGCAAATGATGTCTTAAGGAATCCAGAAGTAAATTTGTCCGTGATTATATCACAATTAAATTTAAGACTGGATGCTTGGCTTAGAAGTGTGTGAACGAATGAACCCAATTCTTCCTTTATTTTAATGGAATACTACTGCCAATCTGTTCCTTCAGTGGGAATATATATGCAAAATAGAAGAAAGTTTTCCCACCAAAGAAAGAAATGAAAGAACTTTACCCAAAGTTCTTTGAAGTTGCCTCAGCATATCCTGTCTTCCACTGTCTTCAAAACCCTGATTAAATCTTGAAGCAAAGGACTGAGACAGCAGAAGGGACTATCCTCACTTTTATATAGTAGCCCTTAGAAAATTTTGGAACATAGAGGAGAAGGAGAGGAAGAGATTATGTGAGCTTTCAATATGGTATCTCTGAGGAAAGAAAGAGCTGCAGTTGCACAACTTCTGTGTATGAATTTACAGTAAGTCTCAAATACACATATAGCCATGTGACTGAAATTTAAAATGTTTGGTTTCTCAGCTTTTTGATGGCAAAAATGCGAAGACACTAAATATCCAGTGGCTAAGAGCTCAGATTGGTATCGTCTCACAAGAACCAATGCTGTTTGACTGCACTATTGCTGAAAACATTGCATACGGAGATAACAGTCGACAGGTGCCACATGAGGAAATTGTTAATGCAGCAAAAGAAGCCAATATTCATTCTTTCATTGACTCTCTACCAGATGTAAGTTCTTCCTTTTCTCTCCTACTCAGAACTGGAGGTCACCTACTGTGGCAGGGAAAAATTGTGTTCATTTGTGATTCCCTGGGGTACAATAATTCCCTGAGATGCAAATATATCTGAAAACTATTTTTAAGTCTTATCCTTTCTTAATTGTGTTTACCATACTTATTTTACTCTGTGAGACTCTATTGTCAGATGGAGAGCTGAACATTTAAGATATCAGGGAAGAAAATCCACAACTGTAACTAACTGAGAGCTGGAAGCGTGGGTTGGGGTTTTTTAAGTGAGTTGAGCATTTCTTTTCAAGCTCCTATTTATCTCAAGAATATGTAAAAGACTCTGCTAGACTGACAAATTTCTTATGCATTTCTTCTAGTTATGCCTAGCCAGAATTTAAATTTCTAGTATTCCTACAGTTAAAAAATTACTAAGAAAGTTTTTCATGTAGATCCCTAACCAACACATAATAACGTAAGAATTATAATCTTGGGTCAGATGAAAGGTCTGCTGTACACAAAGTATAGTCCCAGGCAGTGACCAGCAAGACGTATTTACAAATAAGCATTCAAAAAGGCTAAACATTTAATCATATTTCCCCTGAATTCTCATCTAAGTTTACATAAGTTGTGACTCGGGAGCTTCCTAAGATAGAAATTTTATTATTTAGTTCTGGATAGATTTTTCTACTGTGGGTTTGACAAATCAATTTCTAACGTAGGTCAACTTGTATCCAAAACTTCCTGAAGAAAGGAGGTTGCCAGTTTAGTTGTATGTTATTTATATTCAGCTTAATTTCAGGCTGTTAAGTTGATTTTTGCATTTATTGAAAAAAACACAAAGGCTAAAGCCCATGATTTTTTGCAGATCATGTTTAGTTTCTAATGACTTGTCAGGATCTGCTCTTTCAAAAAATTTGTAGAGAAATCTTGTGTTATATAACAATGTCTCATGAAACTTTTGTGCTTTTTGCAACCAAATATATAATACCTTAAAGACTACTGTAACCTACGCATGAGTTTGTCCAGAGGTCTGACTGGTCTGCCTTAAATGACATGACAAAATTAAAAGCATAACTGTCCAAAACCATAGTATAGATATAGATAAAGTGTATAAATGTCTATGTCTATATATAGATATAGTATATAGTTTATCGGGAAAATGATACATCTTATACATTGGTACTTCTCTCTTCAGGATGAATAAATGTGGGTTAGAATAACTGATTGGTTAGGATGCTAGCTTGGAGTGGTTAAGGGCAGGGTTTGATCCCCAGTGTTGTCATAGACTTTCACTGAGCTTTGGTGTTCTGTCTCCTGATTGAGAATAACGTTCCCTTCCAACCCTAGAGGGGTTGTTGCTTTGAATTTATGAAATGCTTGATACTGCAAAGAAGTCTCCTAGTGAAAGATCTACAGATCTGTGGCAGATAGCAATTCTGGTCATCTGTTTTCAGAGAGCATTGGCATAGAATATGCAGTTTATGGATGGCTGGTGTCAGGGTTGATATGTTTAAACACAGTTCAGAATCGATTTGCATTCATAGTTTGAACTTAATATGTTGTTTCTAGAAATACAATACCCGCGTAGGAGACAAGGGAACTCAGCTTTCTGGTGGTCAGAAACAACGTATTGCTATTGCCCGAGCTCTTGTACGTCAGCCCCAAATTCTACTACTGGATGAAGCTACATCTGCCTTAGATACAGAAAGTGAAAAGGTAACTTGATTGTGAGCCAGGAGTTTGGAATCTAAATTCATGTTTGTTTGTATTATGATTATTGTTTTCACTTGCACAGATTAAAGCTCAAAGCTGGAAATATGGTGTTTTATGCAAATTACATATTTATGCTGATAATAGACAAATATAAAAGTCTTACCCCTCCTTGCCAAAAAAACATAATTTTTTTTGCATCTGTATGGCAGTAGGCAGATTGAAGTAGCAATGAAGAAGGTATTTCTTTGCCCAGAATTCTTCAGGCTTCAATTGGTAAAGTGCTATCAAAATTGAATCAGGAGGCACAAACTTCAGAAGCTGAAAAGATTGGGGATGCTGCCAGAGAACTTTTTTCTGGGAAACTGCCAAATCTTGCTTTTGTAGTTTTTCTTGCTTTTCCCATTGCTCTCCAGTCCTTGCTATATGTTCATGGCTAATATGCAAACTTCCAGGGAAAAAATTGCCAGAACGCTTATTTCCTTTTTAAGCCCAAAGTTGCAATCATGGTATAAAAGAAGTACTATCTAGCTGTAGAGAATCAACACAGATTCTATAAAAATACTTACTATTAATGAGGCAAATATTATAACAAATATTTTAATCTGAAAAGCTCAAATCCTATGGACTAAGTTTTTATCAATTCTAGGCATGAAAATGTAAGGTTTGAGGGGAAAATAGCATTAAATAATTCCAGGATTCTTTGTTTTCTTAATTACATGCCAGTTAGGTACAGAAATTTAATCTCTTATTTTATTCTGCATTAATTAACATAAGAAATAAAGAAAACAGAGATTCTTATTAGTATTTTTCTGCCAGTGCTAGCTTTAAGAAAAACTCATGAGACTCTCTGCAAAATCATGAGAACTAGTATGATAGTAGCTGACCCAAGATTACTGACTTAAGTCCCATATATAATTAATCAGTCATGGAAGGGACCTCAGGAGGTCTCTAATCAAATCTCCACTTCAAACAAGGGCCAATACTGAATTTAAACTAGGTTGCTTAGTGATGTGTCCAGTAACATCCATGAAAATCTCCAAGATTTAACAAGCTCTCTTTTGTCCCTGTTCCAATGCTTAATTACCCTTGCAGTGAATATTTTTCTTATACCCAGTCAGAACCTCTCCTGTTACAATTTATGACCATTTTCTCTTTTTCTCCTACCATGCATCTCAGTAATGAGCCTGGTTCCATCTCATCCTCTTAGCTACCATGGCATCATCCACTATGACAGTTTTGACTCTTTGACAACACGGGATAATTCTAAAACAGGAAGCTAAAGCCACAGATATTCCCTTTCCCTCACTGTCATATTACAGTTTACTTCACAGATGGCAGCTGAGGTATATCTCGTAACAGCTGCCAGAATAGTTCACCTTTTGGTTTGTTTATTGTGCAGATTGTTCAGGAAGCACTGGATAAAGCCAGAGAAGGACGCACCTGCATCGTGATAGCTCACCGCCTCTCCACCATCCAAAATGCTGACATGATTGCCGTGGTCCAGAATGGCAAGGTCGTAGAGCAAGGGACCCATCAGCAGCTCCTGGCTGAAAAAGGCGTCTACTATTCTCTGGTCAATGTTCAAAGTGGGTCATGCAACATGTAAATTAAAGGCAGTACTTATCTCCGAATTGTCACTGTAATTATTTCAAAAATGCTATTTTTGTCACTGTAATTATTTCAATATCAATAGTCAGTCCTGATAGTTTTGCTTTTCCTCCTTCCTTTCATCCTACGAAAACAAGAAATACTAAGTAATTATGTACCAATTTCTCACTACTAGTTTTCATTATTCAAACCACACCACTACATAGACAAAGCAGAGACCTATTGCACTCATAAAAGTAGAGGCATGCTAAGCCAAGTGTAATTGATATTAGCTTGCTTTGAACTATGTCAAAATCACACTAATCAGGCATGTCTGGTAAACATTTTCATGCTCAGTAAAAATAGTTTTGCTATTGCCAGAAAGAAACCTCAAGCTTCATCCTCACTGTGCCTTTGTGAGCAGTCAGTCCTGGCCTGTTAGGCTTGTTATCAACTTGTTATGAGAACTTGCAGGTCAGCTGGAGCTTGATGCCAGATGTCTCTTGTTATGATGTGGAGTTTTAACCTGGGATGACAGCAAAGGTCTTGAAAATATGGGCGCAGGCTGAAAACAAAGGTCCCAGAACTGTAAGTACCTCACTGATGGTCAGTCACTGATCATTGAAGAGATGCAACCTTAAGAGTTGGGGAAAGACTACTTTAAGTACAGCACAGAAAAGAAGTAGCAGATAAGAAAACCCCACAACTGATGGGCAAGGCAAGGCATCTGCTACAGCCTGGGAATTAGTATCTGCAAGTCTCTCAAAGCCCTAGAGGCCAGAGGTCAAGGGCTAAAAACTCTCTGAAGACTGCAATATTTTTTAAAAGGTGAAAATCTTGATTTTGGGCTTGGAGGAGGGGGAAGGCAGGCATCCTTTTCAGTGTTAGCTTCACTCATTGAAGAGTTCTTGAACCTGATCACCCTGATGACTAAGACTCTCAAGAACTGTAACCATCGGTGCTAATTATGTGGCATCAGCTCTGCAGTATTGTGTATTAGTTGCTAATTCAGGATGACTGTTAAGGACTAACTGCTTTGAATATGTGGTAATAATGATTAATAATTATTATGAACTAACAATTAGCAATGTATATTGTTAATGAATATCTATACAGTAAAGTTTTGTTTTTAAGTTTAAAACTGGCCTGATTAATCAGTCTTCAACACTTCCATCATAGCAATATCTGATTCCCTGAGATATACACATGATCTGTCTTATCTACATGCAGATATTTATACACACACAGACTAACTGATAGGCAGTTAGGCTCATCAATGTACTAATAACACTCTCCAGGATGTTGATTGATGTAGTCTTATTGTATTACTCTTGAATCACTTACCTGTTTTCATTTGTCCTGACTTAGATGGAAAACCAATTTGACTAGAAAATTTGTTTGTTTTCTATTTATGTATTACTTCATACAATAAGGTTCTTGTCCATGAGTAAGGCTATTAGTCTGCACCATAATACAAATAAGTTATACTTGCAGTTGCAAGAATGGAATAGATATTCTTTAACATTATAGTCTGATGATTCAAGTGAGAACATATTTAGATTGGGTTTGGGTTTTTTTTTTTTTTACTAAATTCTGGATTTTAGTCTTTTATTTTTAAAACTAGGCTTTTTAATTTTTGATTATACAATTTCTGATGATTGGATTAGTAATGATGGGATTGTTTCCCCAACTTGTATCATTTCAAAGATGCTTGATTTACCAGACAAATTTAGCTCTTCCTGAAAATCAGGCAAGCATTATAAATGATTTACAGACATCTGAAAATCAGTTTTGAAAATTTTCACCATATAGTTTAAAATCTATTTCAGAAATGCATGTCAAATGTAGAAACTTTCCAAAACAATCTACTTTTTCCTGTTCTTTTTTTCCACATTTCTAAAGAAGTATTTCCCCTTTGTTGAGATTTACCTAAAAGTTTGCATAATAGTTGCTAAACACCTCACTTTCGGTTGAAAGGGGCTATGAGGAAAGTAAGCACTCTCTTTTAAGGATAATGGATCTTTGTTTCCAAATCCACCATAAATGCTTAAATAAATATGCTGCTGATCACAATTGCTTTCCTTTCAGAATTTCGTTTCAGAAGACCACAACAACCAAAATAATACTACTGTGCTACCACCAGATACTGTACGAGGTAATTTTTAGTCACAAAGCCAAAAGAACAGGCAGGGACATCTCAAAAAATGTGTTCCTCATCATATTCTATTCATATAGTTTTACATTTTAATACTTGACCCAAAGGAAGGGTTGACTGACCTAGAACAATTCTGCTTTAAGACCATTATTCTACCGCATCTTTCTACAGGGTATAAGAGATCTTACTTCCTAGCTTCGCCTTTTCAGTTGGGCTCCAAGACATTTTGGTTCACCTTGATGTCATAAAACACTTGTCTGAGCTCTGACTCCTCATTGGAATGGTCAGCACTCATCTTTGTCCATAAGCACCCTAAACACTGGATGATACGTGTGTGTTGTTATTCTGAAGTAATAGGCCTTTTTTCCTCTGTTGTCTTCTTTTGAGAGCCTGCAGCAGTTTCAGGCAGAACTTACCTTTCTGGAGGAAGGTAATCTAGCAGTGTTTTCCACACATTTCTTGTGCCTCTTGCCCCATTACCTTTGGAACATGTCTTTAGAGAAATGTCGGCATCAACACCACCTTGGCAATCCTAACCACTTTCCAAGCATATGCCACTGACTGTCAGAAGAAGGAAGCAAGGTCTGAAGTTCAAAAGTCTGATAGCCCTCCTGCTGAAACAACTAATCAAAAGAGAACTCTCAGAAGAAAAACAGGGTTTAGGTCTAGAAAGCCTTTCTTACTGCAGATTCTTATCAGGGTATTGAATACTACAGTGTCCTATTGCCCAGCATTGTCCAGCATACTTACCCCTACAAGGGCAATTTGGTGTTCCTTATACAACAAATACCTCACTACTAAGCCCTTCTATAAATTCCTGATGCAAAGCAAGAGCATAGATAAACTCCTGCATTCTCCCTCCCCTCCAAAGATTCTGAAGGAGTGTTTCTCACCAACACCATAGACCATGTACCATCCCCAAACAAAGACTGTAAATCAGTTCCGGATCTCGACTAGTCTCTTCCTCGGGCATTCCCTCAAAGTTCTTCCCAAACTATCCCACATGGTGCGAGATGTTCAACAATCTTCCACCCTGTTGTTGACTCCACATCAATCTAGCTTTAATGGAACCAGTTGTCCTTTCTTATGAGTAAATCCTTTGAACCAGTTGCCTCTTTCTTGCTGCTATACTTGTCTATGAAAATAACCTTCCTAGTAACATTCATTTCTGCAAGACACTAAAGATCTCCTTGAAACATTTGTTAATGAGTAGTCCTTGCAATCATTCATAGTACAAGTAGACACACAGTTAATCTCTTCCTCAAGATGTATTGTCTATTTGTACATTTATAAATTTTCCTCCTATTCCTCTCCCTCAAAATCCAATCTACCTTGTAGACTTGCTCATTGAAAGGAAAGAAGACAACGGCTTGGAGGAGAGGAGAAACATGGCACACTGCCTATAAATAAAGGGTAAGAACACTCAACTAGCAATTCTTGTGCAGAAAAAGCCACACTGTAAATGTATCTATAGACAGTCTAAATAACTGTTACTGTCAAGTACCCAGTCTTTCTTCTAGATGAATTATCTATAACAATGTAGTTTAGTCATACATTCATTCTGTATTTCTAAGACAGGATGGTATCTTTTATTCTAGTTACGTTAATGCAGTAAACTGGAAGTGGAAAACAAGAAACAGGACCAGCAAACAGGCACTTCAAATCCTTTGCTGTGAATTCCATGGACTGTAGAGATATCAAAAGTAGAGATGTCATGGTTTAACCCCAGCCAGCAACTAAGCACCACGCAGCCACTCACTCACTCCCCCCCTCCTCAGTGGGATGGGGGAGGAAATCAGGAAAAGAAGTAAAACTCGTGGGTTGAGATAAGAACGGTTTAATAGAACAGAAA
>JAVJGG010000073.1:21919573-21942117 GCA_035590195.1 Aviceda cuculoides
TGGCTGTGTCCCCTCCCAACTTCTTGTGCCCCTCCAGCCTTCTTGCTGGCTGGGCATGAGAAGCTGAAAAACCCTTGGCTTAGTCTAAACACTACTTAGCAACAACTGAAAACATCAGTGTGTTATCAACATTCTTCCCCCACTGAACCTGAAACATAACTCCATACCAGCTACTAGAAAGAAAATTAACTCTATCCCAGACAAAACCAGGACTTCTATCTCTCAAGCTGTCTCTTGAACTTCTCAAACAGTTTCTCTCAGGCCTTAACTTTGAAGCAGCTGGAAGTCTTGCTCCTGTTCTTCATGGTTCCCTCCTCATGTTGAAACTCCCTCTTCTTGACTTTCTGATTGTCTTTTACTTTAAGGCTCTTTCATATAATTTTTTCATTGTAAAGAGGTTTTCCAGTGAGTTTCTTCAGTTAAATTAGTTAACTCTCCTGTATGTTTTCAGAAGAGTTCAACTTGGCAAAAAATGAGAGAAAAAAAAAATCTCTGTGGCTGAAATTCCACCCCTGCCCCACCCCTTGTTAAGTGTTAGTGCATTAGCAAGTTTTTCACTGAGTATAGAGAGGAATTTATGAAATTTCAATACTTGCTTGGGCTTTGTAACATTGTTTGGTTCTTATCAATCTTCCATTTACTTCACAGAAAATATTGTTGCTATTTAGAATTGATCATCATTTGAAAATACAGCATAGTATAGCCATAAACAATTTTTAGCACGATACTGTTTCATTTCAGGCATCAGGAACTGAGGATCAGTTACAGGAAGAAGGTAATGCACCAGCTATCTCAGAGGAGGCACAGGAGGGATCAATACTGGCTGGACGGAAAAGACAATCCACTCAGAAAAGCATAGAAAGGTTCAGAATACAGAATGATGAACCTGATGTAGAAGCTGTTCAGCTTGTGAGTGTCTCTGTATTCTTACCTGCATGTGTTTTCCATAACTAATGGGATAGAAAGAAACATGATCCCACTCGAGAGAATAACCTTTTAACAAAATATGCAAAGGCAGCCTATGTGTCTGGTTAAAGACTCATAAACTGACAAAATCACACAAGAGTTCTATGGAAACAGTCTTTTCCCCTGAAGCTAAAATAAATTTTTTGTTGTGAAACTTGAAATAGTTTATTTGAGTAATATTATGAAAAAAAATTACTTTAGTATGAGAATAGCCTAAGTAGCAAGATAATTCATTTAATTATAGAACAAAACCAAAACCAGGTAGTTAGTCATACCACTCAAATAACACACCCTGAATAGGAAATAATTACTATTTTTGTCTAAAGGTTTTGCTTTCTATTGTAAAAAATGTCTGTGTCAGCAAATAAATTATTGATAATTAAGATGTAATTATTGAGCTGGCTAATGACCTAAAATTTCAAAAGATAATATTCAGCAATGAGTAAGGAGCAATTCTTTTAACATTCAATACCATCAAATGCGAAAAGTGATTTAAATTCACAGTTTCTGTTTCTGGATAGTCCCATGAAGGGTAAGTGGGATTTGTGACTAATCCTTTCGGGGAAAGGCTCAGACTGTTATTGTTGGAAGAAATGAGAGCTTATATACCATTCATTGGTGTTTTCCTTCTTCTTTTATGTTATTATTATTGGGTTCTGAGTAACAGTAAGAATTTCTGCAGCTAATTAATAGAGTTTTTAAAGATCAGTTAGTCTGGATTTTCCCAACATGGAATATGGGATAAGTGGCATATTACAAAGAATATACATGTCCTTCATTTCCCTCCATTAATGTTTAATATTTATGTGGATGGAATCCTGTTATTTTAGGATAAAAGCATACCTCCAGTTTCATTTTTTTAGATTATGGAGTTGAATAAAACTGAATGGCTATACTTTGTTATTAGAACTTTATGCACCATCATCAGTGAGGCCTTGCAAACCATATTTTCAGTCATCATTTCAGGCATTATAGGGGTGAGTATAAAACAAAGAAGTAAAAATCTTCATCGTATGCTTTACCTTTTGTCATTATTTCCTAACTACCTTTATAATAAACCAATAAAATGATACTATTTTTTCAATTTGCACTGCAAAGGTGAGGAATGGGCAAAGGTCCTTGCTATGGAGAATGCAAAATGTCAACTCGATGTCTCGCAGAGCAGTGAGGCAAATTGCATGTCCTCAAGCAGACCAGCTCACCAACGCTGCATGAGGAGGTGTTCTCTTGTGACGTCTCCGAATCTGCTTCACCCGTACCCCTTTAGAGAAGGCAGTATGTCAGCATGAGCAGCGCAGGCCTGAAAGGTGATCCTTGCGCTGTCTTGCCCACGTGCGCTCAGCCATAGCCTTGCAGAAGATATGATGTGACACAAAGCAGTGCAAATGCAACAAGTTGAAAGGGATGTGAGATAATGCTTCTGAACAGACTTTTCATTATAGAGACAATTTCTGTAAACCTGAATTTACAGTGTTAGAAAATGAAGTTACATTCTCAAGCTAGCAGTACTTTATACTAACATTTTCTGTCAGAACACACTATTTTGTTGGAAAGGTATTAATATTGATACAGTGCAGGTTATTATTACGGATTTGACAGTGCAGGAGAGAGACAAACTGAGTGTGAGAGTACAAGTATACGTGTTTATGGGCGCCTATGTACCCATATGCCATATGGCATTCATGTCATACTGAGAAACAGTATATGGCCATGTTACTTGCATGAGTTGCAGAAGACAAAGATTATCTTATCTGTCTGCTACAGGAATCTGAATCAGTTTAGAAACAAGTACAACCCTGGAAGTGAATCTCAGATTCATGTTTTGACTGTTTTGGGATGAGGCTTTCAGTCTTGTTTTCTCATATTTTTCACAGGTTCACCATAAAACAAGAAAAAGGAAAAAATTAAAGCACAGCAACATCTGCATTTACTGGAGCATCTTTTACAGCCAGTCAAGCTGTAGTATATAACATGAAAGATACTGAAATAGCCTATCTTAATTTTTTTGTACTCATATACAAGATGTTACCTTACAAAGAACTGTTTGGGAAAAGAGCATTATATTGCTGTTATACTTCAGCTTTTAATGTAAAGTGTAACAGGAAACATCCCTGAGGGAAGGGGAGCACGCTATGCAGTTGCAGTCTTTCAGCAGTTGTCCCCAAATGATTCCAACATGGAAAATAATCTGACAGAGGGCAGAAGATATATATTTGGAAAAAACAGAATTAAGTTCCTTCCTTTATAAAACATTAATTTCCTCTAAAAACTTTTACAAATGTTTTCATGTGTGATAGGATTTATAAAAAATCTATATTAGAAAATTTATATAATTGCATTGTAAATTTTATTGCTGTGGACCAAGGTATAAAACAAGGTAAAGTGGAGTCACTCTTAGCAAACAATAGATAAATTTTTACTAAGGCAAATTAAATTTAATTTAAAAATTTAAAAACACAGCATCCAAAATATGTAAACATAATGCAACAACAAAGAATATACAACATCCTCAAAGATCTATTTAAAAGACTTAGAGGCCCTGAAGACCTCAAACTTTATAAAACATATTTGAGTTATCCAAAATTAAGAGCATTATCTTTATTGACCTACAAGCTTGGTGAAACCAAAACTATATGATCTTCTTGCTTCATGAACTATGATTTTTTAAGCATATATAAAAGTATGATGATGGCTTGAGGATGCTACATCTTTAATATTAATTTATCCACAGTTGAGATAAATAAGTGCATGGGAGCTTTAAATGGAAAATTATTTCCACAACAAAGCAAACTCTCTATACAAGATTTATGGGGTGGGGGGTGTTGTTAACATACAGAAAACAAACAATAGATATCTGTTTATCACTGAGTCTTAGCCTAAAAATATAATGGGTCTGTAAAATATAACACAGCATATTAAGAACGATTTCCATATTTCTCTCTCACTAGTCATTGTTTCACATGCAATAAACTTCAGCCAGTGACTCCAGAAAAGCTGTTCTAAAGACTTAAGACATGACTCAGCATTTTGCAGGTGTAAATTGCAATAATAATTTACTGATACAGGTTGTTCACTGACATGTGTTATTGATTTTATCTTGCCAAAATACCAATGAAGCCTTCATTCACAAGACATGTAAAATCACTTCAGATCTATAATTTCAAAGGAAAAAAAATCTTAGTTCAACAAGAAATGGACTTATCACTTTAAGTGTACATAATGCATGTAGCATGTATGTAATAATAATGGGAAATTATTGCATTGTAACTTAAGTAAATTAATTTCCAAAATTTTCTCTTATAGATGTCTGTAGAAAAAGGAGAGGCTGCCAACAGTGAGACAAATGGTATATATGCACTGCTGTTCTTAGGTTTTGGACTAACTTCTTTTGCCACTTTTTTTCTTCAGGTAAGTTTTTGTTACTGCAATTGTTCATGGTATTTGAGGCTCTTTATCTCAACTGTGCTAAGTTCTCAGCACCTTGGTGTTAAGCAGCAGACAAGAAAAACAATTATGAACTTTCACTATGAGATAGGTTCAAAATATAGTAAGAGGTTTCAAATGATCTCTGTGCTATAAGCTGACCTCCATTCCTCAGCAAAGTAAAGTTTGGGTGTAAGGCCCACACTACACCACAGCCCACGTAGGAAAACCCAATACTGACAGCTCTGATTGATAGTACTGATAGTAATGTTGGCAGCACAGGTTTAGATCAAGTTTTGAATCTTTTGTCTTGAGTAAATGGTTGCCTCAACATCTGCTCTGAGCTCTGTGCAACACTCTTGTCAGCATCTGATCTGGTTGCACTGAAACTGCTCTGCATGTACATGAACTCAACCCCTTGGATTTCTAAGGAAACATACCAAAAGTAACTGAGAAAGACCACATCATATGCTTAATTTAAGATTACTCACAGCTCCATACCATGAAAGTTAATTAATATTTCAAATTACCTCTTCAGTCTATGGGATGCATCCTTCTGTTTGTACAGGGTCAAATAGTTTTGACCACATTTTCTGAAACAGAGTCTAAATTCCCACACACACATAATTGTTCACATGGTCATGTCTATTTGCCAATGTGTGGAATTACACATATTGTGGGAAAACGGCCAAGTTCATATATAAATCAGTCCACTTGTTATTTGACTTATTGCGCATCTCATTTACCTGCACAAATCCCTTTAGTTATTGCTCAGCTACTTGTGTTGGCCTTGCCCAATCATCTGTAGACTTCTGAACACCACCTTGCAACCTTTTGCCTAATGCCCCTGAGGCAACAGGGTGCCTTTTCTGAAATTATGTCCAGCCCTTGCCTCTCTTCAGGCAGAACCAACCTCAAAACTCCTACTTCTGTGATGCCCTTGGAAAAGAAAATAAATTGGCAGTATAGCTCTTATGGATGTTTCTCCACCCAAATGTGCCTCCCTGTCTCCCTCATCTCATTCCTGTGTAGTCTGACCCTGCACGGCCCTGGCCCAAGAGTGAGATTCACCAGTACACCTTTGTGCACACTGAGATGTGTCGTAGTTGGTGAGTATCTGTGCAGGTTCAGAGGCTTCCTCTAGAAAATAACAAGTAGCACTACAATTTTTTGGTTGGAAGCTCTTTGAGAGAGAGAGAGGGAAATCCCTGGTATTTGTACAGTGACTAAAATGACTATAGGGTCTTACTTGTGATAGCACCAAGCCTGTTACTTTGAAGTGAGCAGTTTCCGTTTGAGATCAGGTGTGATAAAAATATTCCTGCAATTAAAACTGTTTGGTGGGGCCTGAAGACTATTACATAGTATACACTTGTTTCTCAAAAAACAATGTCTCATTCTTTGTTCTACCCTTATAGGTGCTAAATTTAGCTTTTAAAGACTTTGATTACTTCAGTTACAGCTAGAATATTTTTTAGTTATCAACATTCTTTTAAATATTACATGCAGATAGTCACTTAAGTATTTATCTGAAAAAGACAAGAACTGTGATTAGGTAATAAAAAAGCTGGTGGTTTGTTTTGGTTTTTTTTTTCTCAAACTGGGTTTCACATTTGGCAAAGCTGGAGGAATCCTTACAATGAAGCTTTTATCTATAGCATTTAGAGCAATTCTGAGACAGGTAAGAGCATTATATATTTAGCTTTCTGGAGTTTTAGAAATGCTTGTTTGTTTACATGCCATAAATTGTCTTTGTGTTTAGTTAAGTAGCCATGCTGCTATCATATCCATAAAGATACCACACTGATTTCTTTAGCTCAGTTTAGAAACTGACTGGACTAAATCTTCATAACAGGTCCAGGTAGATATTTTAAATGGTTTTAAAACCTTTTTATTGATATAACCATAGGTCAAGTGTAAGAAAGCTCAAAGGTAATGGTAGTGTTTATTTAGGTTATTTAATAAAATCAAAGCACCTTTGGACTGAGGGCCAGAGAAAGTAGGCTGTACTCTGAGACTAAATCTGAAATTCAGATCAGCCTTCATGGTCAGCTAACTCCATGTATAGGCTAGGATCCACAAATAATTACTAGTGAAGGTTATAGGACCTGGATATCTGACTAGCTGCACTCACTAAACTGGTGGTTGCTCCTGTGTGGCAAGGATAGAGTCAAAGAGAGCCACAGTAGGGGTCAAGGGTAGAAACAGGGCTCTGCTGTCCGTAGAAGTACATTCAGCAGTGGAGTGAAAACTTCTTAAAATAATCAGCTTGAAATCCAAGCACAGCAGCCTCTAGTTGCTAAAAGCAGTGGGGAGGATGGCAAGGATCCTAACTGCCTGCGTAACCAGCCTTATCACCATCGTTTGAGGGTTGCCATTAGCTTCTTCCTGGTTGGTGCTGGTGCTCAGCATCCCTACTCTGCTGCAGTGTGGGTAATGTACTGCCTGGGGGACACAGTCTGCACTGGTACCTGCCCTGAAGGCTTGCCAGCGTTTCCAGTTCATATTTCAGCACAGCTAGAGCTAACTCAGGTATTTTTACCCCTCTTTTGCTGCCACTCCTACCCTTACCAGTTAATTTCCTACCAAGTATTTTTTTTTAATTCAACAAGTATTTCAAGGAAACATTGGTATTCAGTATCTTATTATTAATCCACTGCATAAATTCAATCCTTCCCTGAATTTCTATTAATTTTTACTCCCAGCTGACACAGCTGTAGGAGTGCATGTGATCCCTGAGGTAGCGGAAAGCAGAGCAACATGAGACTAGACACATCGCTCCCTTGCCTTTCACTCACTACAGACAGTGGTCTATCCCAGCCATGCTGGTCTGATGTATCAGCAAGTCCAGGACCAAAAAGGAGGTTTCTAAACAGGCACAACTCCAACACTTCTTCAGTCCATACAGCTGAGTGAAGTTTTCCTGGTCTCCACAGAGGGTCGTTCCCTCCTTGAGAAGTTCCCAGAGCCAACCTGAGCCGCATCAACTTCCCTTTTATTAACCCCTTTCACTGGGGGCCCAGATGCCCCCTTCTTTCTGGTTTGTATGGGAAGGGATTATAGGTCACCTCCTTGGAAATTAAGTCCCATGAGACTTTTTTTGACTAGCCCAAGAGCAAAGTGAGGTCTCTAAGACCATGCTGAATCCCAACAGATCCCTGGAGGAAGGGCCTGAAAGATCCTAAGGGTAACAGAGAGGTTTTCATGGTCTGAGTCAAGTATATGTCATTCTATTCACTTTTCTCACTCTGGTGTGAAAATAGTGTCCACCCGGCATCATGTTAAAGTATCAAGGACTACAGCAGTGGGACCTGGGAGGGTTTTGTGTGTTAGCAGCAACACATGTGGTGCGTTCTCCATATTGTGTAACACCAAAGCAACTATCTGGTTAGGTGAGCCTACAGCCAGACCGAAACTGTTTTACATGTTTTTTTCTTACTGTATTTAAGAAAACAGTACTTTACTGTGCTTAAACATAATCCCTCACCCTCAATAAAACCCCAAGAATTCAAAATGTAGCATGTTTTTTGATGTCTAAAGGTTATGCATTTATACACTAATGGTAGGAAATATAAAAGCTCTTATAGTAATCTTACGAACAGTTATTACACAAAAATACCATACAGTTGCTACAAACTATGTTTGCATAACGTAATACAAATACTTAGATTGTTTCATGATAACAAATTTTTGGTTTTGATATTTGACAAATCTGGAGGAAAGACAGAGTGAATGTTTTATTTTTGCTTCCTAGGTTTAAATAAGACAAATGTTTTGCATTTAATTCAGACATTTTAATTTTCAAATAGTGCTTTAGAGTCACTGATCCCTCTGACCAATTAATCTGAATTGCCAATGAGATACAAAAGATTGACAAGATTTTTTTCCCTGAAAATATTGTCTTCCAGATGAGGAAGTAGTGTTGAGTAATCTCCCAGTATTGCGTATCATTTTACACATGTCTTCTCAGACACCACAGCAATTTTGCAGCAACACTCAGACTTTCATAATGCTTCACAGCAGGCACACAGATTTCACGGCACTTGTGACTGACAGAGAATTAAGATGTATTTTTACCTTTATATCAGGAGAAAGTATATTGTTTAGTTAGTAGTCTTTGTAGATGCATGTTATACATCCAAGTAATTGTTCCTAAATGGCAGATTCTTTTGTATTGCTATTTACTGAGCATCTGATCATCAAAACCATGTTAAATTCACAGGCAAAAATTTCTTGTAAAGCTACATTTAATATGAAATAATGTGGTAGTGTTTGTGCTATTGCAAGAAGGCTATACAGATTGTTAACACAACCTAGGTTTGAGGTTTGTGTTCCTGTATCTTTATTAAACTTTTAGGTCTACTGTATTTATGGTTACACGTAAAGAACACCATATTGTGTTGTCGTATGTGTGTCATTCCGTTGTAATCCGAAGTGATTGAGTTCTCTTATGTAGCCTAATTAGGTGATGTAGACACTAAAGATTTTAAGATTATAATACTCTATTACATGTTGTAGGAGATCAGCTGGTTTGATGATCTCCAAAATAGCACTGGAGCACTAATTACAAGACTTGCTAATGTTGCCTCACAAGTGAAAGGAGTAAGTAACAAGCACCTGCAGTTTTCATGTCTGGTTTAGCATGGAGTAAGTTACAGATTGAATTCTATAGGTAGAAATCCTGCACCCACAGTGATCTGGAAGCTGTTATTATTTATTAAATAATATAATATTATGTATTAAATAATTATTTAATAAATAATATTTCTTTTGGTATCACACAAAAATTTAATATCATAACAGTAGGTAAGATGTATTTTTATTAATATATATATTTTCTTTTAGTTCATATTAATGTTCAGTCCTGTTATCACTAGTATAAATGAGTCATCCAAGTAGTCCATTTATTTATTTATCCAATCTGCTTAGATGTCTAGACAGCATTGTATTTCCCTGCTAAATGTTACAAATACTAACAAAATGCTTAAGTGTATGCCTCAAAATGAGGATTGCTCTCATTGCAGCACTATGTTTGTTCACATGCTTAAAGTTAAAACTGGTCAGAGAGAAAAAATGGTCATCTTGGACTCCAAGTTATGAAATGTCATGTTTCAGGAGACCTAGCAAGTTTGAAGTCATGGTTCTACATCTAAAAATATGAGATTTATGAAATGTCATTGTGTTTTCTTTGGCAAAACACGAAAACAAGGACTCTAAGTCTGAGTGAATAAATGGAAACAGTGGAGGAAGACTAGATAAGTTACAGAAGAATTGAGGGAATGATCTGTACAATAGAATGGTTTTTCAAAAGATAAAGCATCCAGTTCTCTGAAATATTTAGGCCAAATTAAGCACTTTCAGATGCCCTCTGGTGAATAAACCTCAATTGTCCAGGCGACAAATGTTTCCTGTCTAGTTTTCAAATAAGAAAAGTGTAATCTACAATGGTTTCATTCTTTTCCAGGCTACAGGTTCCAGACTGGCACTAATTGCCAAAAATGTAGCCAATCTTGGGACTGGGATTGTTTTGTCACTGATCCATGGCTGGCAGCTGACTCTTCTGCTTTTAGCCATTGTGCCAATTATTGCTGTAACAGGAATGATTCAAATGAAGATGCTTGCTGGATGTGCAAAAAAAAGGTAAGAATGAACTGGAAATCACAGGAAAGGTGGGTTCAGTGACATTTTAATTTGTTTTTATGTTGTACTGCACAGTGTTGCTTAATAGGGACGTTGGTGATCGATTAAGAATATACTCCTCAAAGAAGTAAAAATCTGCATTGTTGTATTGTTCTGACAAAATGGCGATAGCAAATATGAAGCTGAAAATTGAAAATATGAGTTATTAATTTATGTACCAAAGTATTTTGTAGCATTCAGACCATACCAAGCATTTTAAAAGTCATGGGTCCCTCACGCCTGTCCCGAGTTTGCATTCATGTTCCCTATTCTTTCCCAGCACTCTGTTTTTTTCCCTTTTCTTCATGTCTTTCTAGCTTGTTTTCTTTCAAGAGCCCCTCTCTTCTACCTGTCACACATCTTCTCTTTCTCTCACCTTGCAGTTCTCTGTGGGCTTAGTATAAAAAGGCAAAGTATGGAAACCATCAGTAACAAGGATGCATGAAAACATTATGGTGACAGTGTAGCTGACTGTGCCCTGCAATCCCTTGCTCTGATTTTCATTCCTTCTCCTCTCAGCTGGGAAAGGAAGCAGGAGCCTGAGAATCTGCTTTAAAGAAAAATGTGAGTGTGGCAGTGAAGAGGGAGGGTGTTACTTCATTTCTTAACTTTGAGGAGAACTGTTTTCTCGCTTCCCAAGATGTGCTGTCTCAGGACAGACCATGCTTTGTGAGGACTGGGGTTTTTGACACACCCCAAGCAGCACAGCGCCTGTGTGATCTCCTCTTCTGCTCTTTCCCTCCCTCCCGTTACACCGTGGTCAGTTGTGTGGAGGAGTCTGGGCACAGCAAATCTTATTCTTTCTTTCCATGATCTACATTAGGAAAGTTTCTCAGAGGTGTTTCTGTGACTCCAGGCTGTTTAGAAAATGGTTTTTAGTGTTTACTGCTATCCCTTTTCACACTGAAATAATAAGAAGGAAATTCTTCTTGGCTTTGCCTGCCAGGCATTTTGGTATAAATCTACATAGCAATGATTCGTTGTAAGGTCAAATCACAAGGCATGCACAGAATGTTGTCTCCTGACACATGTAAATGAGTATTCTCTCATAATATTTTTTTCCCAGTAAAAATTTAACAAACAGTCAAGAGAACGCAAGGGAATTAACTCATCTTTTATTTATTGTGATTTCTGCAGCAGTTTTCAGCTGAGACTTACGATGCAACTTGAATTTAACAAACAAAGTCTCACAACACTCTTCTGAAATGAGTATCCAGTGCAATCATTGCATGATCTGGCTAAAGTTGTTATCTATTTTCTATGTCTCCTTCCAGATCATACAATGATTGCACTGGCAACTTATCAGCCTTGGTTGATAACGGTGGTTAGGACCAAGAGAGGCAAGAGAGGGTAATGCAAGGACCAGAAGTGAAACTTGGAAACCTCTGTGAGCTCACAGGTTGGCTGTTAGAAACAGTCCAAAAGAATCTTTCTTCTTAGAAGAGCAAATTCATTAAAGGTTGTTAGTGAGACAACTGCAAAGCTTCTCAGCCTCAAAGCATATTTAAATTGGATGTGCAGAAAAAAAATTTCACTTTACCTGTCTGTGAAACTATTCTTATCAGTAATAGAGACATAAAGAAAACATGATGTTTGTCTTTGTAGGGGAGCCAGATAATATTGTACATGCTGTTATGTTAGTTTTTCCATGTTATTTAATTATTTCAATATCTTATCCCTCATGTTACTTTGTTGTGTTTCTTATCTGTAGATTGTCTAAACATTTATTCTACTTGTTATGTAGAAGTAACGATGTAGAAAGAAGGGTCTGCCAAATGCATGGATATAGTTAAGTTTTTGGAGGTTAGCTCTCGTGTCTAGATCTGCTAGGCTTTTCCTTTTTCCTACTGAGCTGAAGGCTGAGAGTCATGTTTGCTTCCAAGCTGTTTTCTACACTTACAGTAAAAGCTGATGATTCACAAGCCTAGAGGGTTTTGTTACACATTAAAATAAGATGTTTAAAGAGATTTATTTTTAAAAGAATATATGTGTTGAAGAAAAAAATCAAAATACTGTTAGTAATTATTCATAAAGTTTTGCCAAACAAGTAACCTGTTGAGTGCATTTTTATGCACTGAAATATTTTAAAGTTATCTCATAGTCAAGTTGTTTAGAGCTGATTATCATTATCTCATGCCAACTTCCTTGGAGACTATTTGTAAGAACAGTTACATGATTGTTAGACAATGACCTGAATATCTGGTTTTGGCAGACTACAATAATCAAAACAATTTTTTGCAGATCTCCAGTTTCTGGCAAAATTTAAAACATATGTATTTCCATAGCAATTCAGCAAAATGTTTCACACTCAACATATCAAGCAAACCTGAAGGAAAACAAGTCCCAAGCATCTATTTTTAGCTCTGGTAAAAATCTACTCTTCTCTTTTAAAGAGGGGCTCTTCCTGGAAAACTGCCTGTGGAGAAATGCCATCTTCACACAAGAGATAAACTACTCTCATTGAAAGGTAGTGCAGAAACAACATAGCTAAAAGAGAGTAAACATAATTTATGCCTTCCTTATGAGCAGCAGAATTCATCATACACTTATCTGATGGAGTCAGCTCCTGGTACAGCCCACAAGCAGATGTTTTGGAGTGGTACAGACACTACAAGGGGCTTCTGTGAAGGTAGTGGGATTCCTCAGTGTACAAATCTTACATGGGTGACAATACGTGAGAAAGAATTGAGCTTGAGTCCCAGGTCCTAGGTGACTTTCTAGACAGTGGATAATTTTTAATTTTCTTTTCCCATAAAATGAGTGCGTTGGAACTAAATGAGCTGGAATGAGTATAGTGCTCCATGAATATACCTTACAAAATCACTTTCCAAGATGCTTTACATTTTGAGTTTTGATTTGCTGGATTTGACCAAGGTTAAATCAACTGTTATTATTAAAATATTTGCTGATTATATAAATTAACTAAAAGTAAATCCCCTTAATATTTGGGGACCCTTAAGAAAATTAAGGCATGAACTTCCACTAATTTTCAATCAAGATTGGGTACCTAGTATCATTAATCATTTTGGAAAACTTCCACTGTTTTTTCTTCTGTGGAAAAGCAGGAAGATTTTTCAAAGATATAAAATTAATAGAAATTAGATGCCAAGCTGCCATATGGGTCAGGAAAATCCATCTCTACATTTTTAGGAATGGCCAGTGGTTTTGAGTTTCTCCTTTAGGAGTTTTGAAAGATTCCTGATATTCCAAAAATGCTGAGAATGCACCATGGGAAAGAGTATTTCTTTATGGGTGAGCTCAAAATCACTAGTTGCTTTTGAAAATGTGGACATATGTTTACCCTGCAGTTTCAAATGCATTTGCAGGTGAGGTAGGCTTGTTCAGTATATCCTGACTGGGCTCCTGCAGCAATGACAGTTGCATGGCATCATCCCTGTGACAGGTTACACAAGCCCACTGGAAAATAAAATCCTATTGCTGGCCTGTGCTAAAATATATGCTGTCTCAAATTCACTGCTATAATCCACGCTAATTGGATATATTTAACAGCAGCATATCTACGAATGTTGCAACCATGCTTTCAACAGTATTGTAGACATACTTCTATTGCAGTTATTCTGTTTATCTGATTATGTTTAAAAATTTCTATATAATCTTGTTTTTCTGCTGATGAATATCTGCTCTCCAATACAGATGGCTTCAGAGACCACAGAAAATATTTGAACTGTTGTTACTTGGACTCAGGAAAGAAAATCTGGGCTTATGTATGGACATAGTTTGCAAGTATCACATAGGTAAAGGAATGCTTCTTAAACAAAAATTATTGAAATATTACTTTTTAAAATTAGCATAAATTAACACCAATAAACTGAATCACAATTTATCTCTGTCAGTGCATCATAAAATCTTTCATTCCAAACTCAGCTTTGACATGAAAAATATAGATTATCTTTCCCTTCAAGCTAATGTTCTTGACATTTTAGCTAATGTTCTAAAGGTAATGTTCTAAATTACTTTTTTTTTTTCTTTTTTTCCCAAAGTCTCCATGGTGTTGTTATTGGCTGCTGTAATTCTAGAAATTGAAGCCTTTATTAATTCTTATAATCATGAGCCCTTTCTTCTGAGGGAATCTACTGTTTAACAAACAAAAAGTCAGTTTTTACCTGTATGTTTAGTAAGATTCCTATAAAGATCAGGGGGATTTTCCAAAGGAAGTAACCAGAAGGGTGGACCTGCATAGCAGCTTCTTTATTTGTTTACTCTGCTATTTTATCAAAGTGCTATTGCAGAACATATGAAACCTCATCAATTGTCACTTGCTTTAGTTCAATGTAAGACAAAGCACAAAGATTTGTTCTAGTGAAGTCCTTTCTGCTTTGTAGAAATTCTGAAGTTCTCGATTATTTTCCTCATGTGTCAGTTAGTTGAAACTTTGAATCTCAACTGTATAATTTTGAAAATAATTTTAATGAATGTATGAGATGAAGACAATACAAATTGTACATGCTCTAACTATTTAGAGAAATTTCTTATTTCTATCCAATAGTCTCATTGGATTTTGCAGACAAAGAAACTGAAGCATATGGGAATGATGATGTCTTAGGTTAGGATATTATGAAGAGCTACAGATTATTTTATTTTAAAATACTAAGGACTTGCGGATTCCTTTGAATTATAGGATACTCTTCAGATTCTTGAATGCTACAAGCGAATGTACAATATGGTCATGATTTTTTTCCTGTCACAGAAATTCTGTAAAGAAGGCATATATCTTTGGATTTACTTTTGCCTTTACGCAGGCTATTATGTACTTCACTTATGTTGGGTGTTTTGGGTTTGGTGTTTTTCCAGTGAGAAATGGACATATGCAGTTTAAAGTTGCGCTTTTGTAAGTATCTCTTTGTTAGGTTCTTTTTTTGTCCATATAGGAGAATATATTCGATTTTTCTATAGGTATCACGAAATTATGGAGTACAGAAGTGTAAAAATCAGTATATACTTCTGTTTTCCATTCTTCACCCTTACATTCCCCTTCCTTTCTTACACTATTACAAATCCAAAATAAGTGATGCTTTTAGACTGTGTTTTAGCTACCTACATACGATTTCCCTTGTAATCAGGTTGCCCAAGGTAAAAGGAAGGCAACATGAAGACAGGCCTTGTTTTCATGGTCAACAAGGTTTCTTTAACAACAGAATCATATGGCTTAGCTGTAGGGAGTATGGATGGGCAAGATTAAAGGTAAGTGGAGCAAGCAACGAGTGAAACTGAGGTGAGGAAATTACGAGCCAAGGGATGGAGGGCAGGAGCAGTGGAGAGCAAGGAGAAATGTTTGGCAAACACCCAATCTGGAAAATGTCCAGCCAGAGCTGAAAAAGCTTCTTTGAGTGTTTCTGGTGAGTTTTTCCCACTGACTGGCACCTTTCCAACCTTCTCTTTCCTCTGTCCCTATCTCCAGCACCTACCAAGTCTTCTGCTTTTCTTCCTGCAGCTGAAATCCCTGTCTGTATTTGTCAATAGCCACCTTGTCTCCCACGCACATTCCATGCTTGCTTTCAGCCTTGCCACACACTTGGCTGGCAAAACATGTTGCAGAAGCTAAAGTAGCTTCTTACCCTGATTCTACCAACAACCCCTTCTCAAATACCAGGGTTACCCTCTCTTCCCCTACGCAGTCAAGTGAATCCTTTCTCCTTGTGTATCTCTTCTCCTAATGCCCTTTGCTCATTCCAGACTTCATGCCTCTTTCTCATCTCCAATTTGCTTTTTGCCTTTTTCTCCTGAAGTCAAAGATTTGGTTGTGCCTGGAAGACTGGGCCATTCAAAGGAAATATGGAATGGCAAATTTCTCCATAATCCTCAGACTGCTCCACAACTGATACCTTCATTTTTATAGATGAAGAAACTGAGCTGCAAGGAACTATACATCCTACCTCTCATGCATCAAGAACAGAAATCAACACATCCATTTCTAATAAATCCAGACGAGTGGGCAAGGAAGGGAAGCTTAGAGTGCTACTTTCCTCCCTACAAACATTATGGATTTTCTCAGTAAGCAAAAAAGTCACAGATTTTGCAGTAGACAGCTTTTACCCTACCTCAGCCTTATTAATGAGCATTTATCTGAAGCCCCTAATCTGCCCATAAAAGCTTTTCTTGCCTTTGCCACACCAATATCAATATATTTTTCTCCTTTTTATCTTTACAGAGTGTTTTCAGCTATTGTATTTAGTGCAATGGCATTAAGACAAAGTATTTCTTTCACTCCAGACTATGCCAAAGCCACGAGGTCAGCTGCCCACTCGCTCATGCTCTTTGGAAGAGTACCCTCCATTGATAGCTACAGCAAGGAAGGAGAGAAGCCTGCAAGTAAGCACAATGTTATGCAAAGAATAGCATATTCCTCTAATTTATTTCAAGCCTGTTTTTCTTTTTTTTAACACCCACCCACATCATAGCTACCGAGAACAAGTACTGTGTGAGCCCATCCGCATCTGACTCATGAGACCAAAATGGGGTTAAGCTTTGCTTTCTGTCTTCTCCTGCCAAAACCTCACCTGTCTCTTGGTGAAATATCTTTAAGAGCCAATGGCAATAGGGTTAATGTAGCAGAGGTAATTCTTCAATACTTTCTTGCATGAAGCTACTTGAGCATGGACCTTGAACATGTAACTAGGCCTCTAATATTTAACCAAAAATTTTTGAGGGATAACTTATTATTTGTCCATAATAGATTGTCACGTACTTTAGTAACTGACAATGTATATGAACTTATGGTTGCATGTGGCCTGTCATATAACAAGGAGGACAGAACTTTCCAGAAAACTATCACATATATATTATAAACCTGCATATATTATGTGTGTATATATATGTCTATATATACATATATATATATATACACACATAATAAAGGAAAATAGCTGTGAAGTCTTATGAAGTATCATACATTTGAACTGTTATGTGGATTGGTCATTTACATAGGTCTATATTTACATTTTATATATACTCATTTGTATGAACTATATTTCTTCTTGTGTAGGCATATATCCATATTACATATATCACATTACATTTTATAGTAAATTAATTAGAAAAGATCTTTAAGTAGTAGGATTAAGTCTGTGCACAGATCAAAAATAGTAGATTATTTTCAGTACCTTTAAGGACAAAAATGAAAAATAATCAGCAAAGAACATGCCAGGAATCTGAACGAGGTCCTTGCAAAGCAGACAGAAGCCAGCCACCTAAAGTTATTGTTACTTTTGAAAATGTAATTTGTTTAACAGATGGCGTAAGAGAAGCTGTCAGAATTTGTGTTTGGGGAACAGATTTTTAATTAAAATATGCCTGCGGAGTAGAATATTTAGGAGAGAAGTTGTATTTTCACAATAACTTCTCACTACATATTAATTCCTGGGAAAAAAAAAAAGTCTGATCTTTTGAAAAAACTCCCAGTGATCTCTTTTATGAACGCTTTTCATAGTCCTTTATTATCTGTTACATTAGCCTAAAAAATTGACCTAACTCTACTGTTTCAATCAGAAAATATTTGGTGGAAACATAACATTCAACAATGCGGCATTTAACTACCCAACCTGACCAGAGGCTAAAGTGCTCCCAGGTTTGAACATGCGTGTAGAAAAGGGACAAACTCTGGCTCTTGTTGGTAGCAGTGGCTGTGGAAAGAGCACTGTTGTTGAGCTGCTTGAGAGATTTCATGATCCACTCAGTGGAGAAATGGTAAGTGTTTCACATCAAAGCGTAAGTTGCAGGCACATGATACATGCGTACTCTATTTTATTAATATAATTTACTTGCTCTTTTTCCCCCTCTTAACTAATCTCATTACATGTATCCTAGTGTAACTACTCGCTTTTGTAAATGTTCCTAATATAATTTTTTGTAATATTTTTGAAAATTAAGGGCAGGAATGCATGGATTTTCAATATCCTCTATGCAATCATGGGGCAAATAGGAGGAAAGTAAAATATCTAAATTTCCCATGCCATTTCAAGTTATTAGAACAAGATCCAATGGAGAGAAGTTGCTACATTGGTCTGACCAGAGCCTTCTGATATTACTGAGGTTTAGTTTAATTAGAGTAAGGATGAATTGTTGGGAATTTAACAGCAGCACTGCTTAGGGTAGCCACTGAACTTCATTGTGTCATCACCTACCATGTAAAAACTAAGTAAAGGGAAGGTGAAAAAAACCTGAAAAGCTCCTCTTGGATCTTGAAGCATCTGGAGGCTGCACATAGATGTCTGTGCATTCCTAGGACAATTTTGTACTTGCCAAATAAAGTGGTCTCATATTTAACCTGTTTCTTCACTTACATCCGTATTTCATCCATGGTCAGGGCTTCAGTTCAGAGGATTTTGATCCTTTCTCTAAAAGTCAGAGAAAAACATGACCACCAGACTTTCCAAACCCAGACATCTACCTCCCACCATAGTCCTGACTCTCTGAAAGGCAAAACTGTCATCTGTAGCTCAAACTGACCTGCAGCCTGAAGCACAGATAGCCTCCTTGACAGATGGAGATGCTGGAATGACCTTTTGGCTGTTTCTCCCTGGAGTTTGTACTTAGTTCCTGATGCTTGTCAATGAGAGAGTGGCCTTGAACTGTGAGGTATCTTTTTCTAAGACTGGAAAAAATACTTATTCAGTGCTTAATCATTTAACTGCTTCTATTACATTCTGAGAGAGCAAGAAGACAGATTCAGCTCATCATCCCACACAGAAAACAGCTGGCAAGGTGTTGTGGCTTAACTCCGGCACAAGTCAACTTATTCCTTACAAAGGATTCCCTATTCTCATGTGCACACAAATACAATTTTTCTTGTAAAGATAGAAACATCTAGCCTATTATTTTTTAGTTGATCATTGTACTGAGAAATCCAGGCTCTGGGTTAGGGCTCTCTTCAATGCCAGGCACTGTATAAACAGAATGAACGGATGATCTGGGCTCCAAGAGTTCAATGTCCCAGTGTACCCACAGGCACAGGATGGTGATTTAATCCACAGGTCATTAGTTATGCTTTAGATAGAAGTCATGAGGATAAATGCTGATGTTTTATTTTAGATAAAATAAATCTCTGCATAATGGAGACAGTTAAACTTATAATTGTGGATGCTAATGTCCAGATAAGGCACAGTAGGAGAAGAGGAGGAGTTCAAGTGTTGATATGTAGAGTTTTACACACGTATCTCATCTTACATGAGCAAGTGATGGTAGATGAATTTTTCTCACTGATGTACAAGGATGATATTCAGTTATGGGATTAGGGACTGCTGTCCGTTACTGCCCCCTATTACTGTCATTTGAGAAGTGAGGACATCTGACTCCCAGATCAACATAATAGAGATGGGATAAAGCTGCTAATAAAGAAAGTGGCTGTGGAAACATTTTATGGTATAGATCATCTACTGGTTTCTGAATTAGATCTTTCTGCCACAAGCATAGTACCAACATCTCTAGTACTGATAGCAAGATGGCAGAGAGAGTAGATCTGTATTGGCTCTTTTAGTCAGGGTGATAAACAAGTGGAGTGCAATACAGTGGCTTCATACAGCTGAAGTTTTTCCAAGATTCGTAGAGATATCTGATGTTATTGAATTGATTGCAACATAACTAGGCTTTAACAGTCACCGCCCATCTCTGCTGCCATGCGTAAGTGCCTAAGTTAACAGACTCGCAGCATGAAATGGCCTGAGTGCCCTGTCTGCTAACGGCCTTAATGTCGCTAAATTAAAAAAAAAAAAACAACAAAACCCAAAACCACAAACAAAACCCAGCCATTTATGAAGTACTATGATTAATTTTTTTTTTTTTCCTAACTTTTTAGCTCCTGGATGGCCAAAATGCAAAGACACTAAATAGCCAGTGGCTGAGAGCTCAGACTGGTATCATCTTATAAGAACCAATGCTGTTTGACTGCACTATTGCTAAAAATATTGCATATGGGGATACCAGTTGGGAGGTGTCACATGAGGAGATTGTCAATGCAGCAAAAGAAGCCAATATTCATTCCTTCATTGAATCACTACCAAAGACAATTAGGCCCTCATTTCCAACCTGGAACTGGGGAAAAAAAACACAGTGCCTATTCTTACTTTCCTAAGTAAATATAGGTTAAAAGCATTTATATTTCTGCGACTTACTGAATTAGACATTGAATTGGGGCGGGGGGGGGGTGTCCCCCAGAAGACCTGAAGGACAAGCAGAGAGCTAGGAGGTGACAGTGGCTGCAGACATTTGCTCAGTCCCACTGCTGCAGATACCTGAATGGGGGAGTCTTTGTCTCTGCAGGAGAAGCGTCTGTTAATCAAATAACCTGGGTGATACTGGTACTCAGGCAAGTCATTCTAGGGAGCAACAGACATGTAGAAAGTACTGAAAAAGAGGCTGGTTACTTCCCTTTAGTTAAGTGAAAGCAACAGGAAAGTGCTAAGGCAACCTGAGGAGCGCTGGTCTCACCCTCCTTTTTTTTCACCATCTCATTAGCCAGGTGTGTAAAGTCACACACAGAGTTGGCTTGGAAAACCAGGCAGAAACCCACCATCTTGCTGCCGCTTCCTTCTCTCCCTTTCCTTATTTATACCTGTTGATACCTCCTGGTTGCACCTGATGTGACAAGCTGAGTCTCTGGTAGAGTGGATCTTTTTGCTGCAAAATAAATAGCACCTTGGAGGGAAAAGCAGTCTCAGGTTTTCTACATTGGTTGTGAATAATTACGCTAGGAAAAAAAATAATCCCTAAAGTTGATCTGCTCATGTCCCACTGAGCAGCTGCTGGCAGCTGAATGTAGGCAAAGGCGTTTCCTACCTGCTCTCTGAACTGATCTGCTGAAGCTAACACCTGCTGTCAGCTTGCTCTTGTGGAAAATATGTGCTAGGACAAATATCTCTCATGTCAATAAATTCCCACAGACTTAGGAGATTGGTGGGTTTCCCTGCAAAGCCTCATCCCTTAGATGAGAGATGTACATTTGTTCACACAGCAGTAACAAATGGGGGAAGCACAGAGCTGGAATCAAATTTCATGAGTAGATTTGTGTCAGCTTTAAAACAGGGTGCGAGGCAGATGAGATTTTGATTTCGACTGGCTTCTCATTCATCCTAAATCACTCTCAATGTCTTTCAGGCTGAGTTTTCTTCTTATGGAGAACTGGGGCAGTGAAAGAAGAGCTAACTGCTCAGACTGCTTGGTGCTAAGCTGAGTCTTGGGTTTGCTCCCAGCAATGTCACAACCTTCCTCTCACACCCTGCACTCAGCTTCTCTGCACCTTGGACCCCTACTCCAAAACAAATGACACTGCTCTTGCTCAGCATCACGGGGTTTGCTCTGCAGTTAGAGAGACTGGGAAGTGTGTTTCTCAGCCTGGCTACTGTATGTAGGCTCCCCACCCACACCTGCCCCAGTGGCTGGGAAAGGGGCTGCCCCAGACTCAGTGGAAATGCAGCTCAAATGTCACATTCCACAGGATTAGATCCAAATCCAGGTTTACACCCGTGTTTACGTTCTGTATCTAGAAATACAGTACACGTGTGGAAGACAAAGGAACCCAGTGCTCTGGTGGTCAGAAGCAATGCATTGCTGTTGCCTGAGCTCTTGTACGGCAGCCCCAAATCCTGCTGTTAGATGAAGCTCTGCACTGGATACAGAAAATGAAAAGGTACCTTGGCTTTGCAAACAGGAATGGGGCTTTGCAAGTTGGCTGGTCATACCAACAGGAGGTTCTTCTTTTGTAAACAACAAACAAACAAACTTACCCACCCCCCATCCCCAAAACAATTCAGTATTATCAATTTTTGAAATAATTTTATTGCAACATTTGGCATCTTTGTGGCCACAGAGCCCAGATCATCACAGAGCCCAGGTGATGTTAAAGAATTCGTAACCTTCAGAGTTTAAAAACAAAGGGGGGGGGGTAAAAGTGTGTGTACCAAGCACACCATACTTAATGCTTAGAAAATAGAATACAAAATGATTCAGCATGTTATTTGATTATACCATGATTTTATAATGGAACTATTTGGGGGATTAAGTTGCAATTATTTAATGAGTGGGACTGAAATTTGGAGCAGTTATCCATGTTGCTGAAAGTGAGTGAGACAGCACATGGCTTGTCAAAGGAGCCAGACCAATTTGTTGGGGACAATTTCTAAAACTGACCAACTAAGACCTGCCTGCAGCAGTAAGGAAGGGCCAGGCTGCGACCCTGGAGGAGTCTGCTTGACCCGACTTCTGGGGCAAGCGAAAATATGAACACATGCACACCAGCAAGCGCTGTCTGTCCCCCAGCCCAGATGTACAAACAGGGATCTGTCCCACTCATCAGGGATAAGTTTTTCACCACCGAGGCCATCACCTGTGTCATTGCTCAATCACAGATAACTTAACAGATGACAAGGGGCATCACAGGTGGAAACAGCTGCTGTATTTGGTTTTAATTCACCTTTTGGTTTGTTTATTGTGCAGATTGTTCAGGAAGCACTGGATAAAGCCAG
>JAVJGG010000073.1:21992694-22004862 GCA_035590195.1 Aviceda cuculoides
GCGGAAGCCTCTGCCTCAGGGGCCCGCCGGTGCGTTCGCAGCGCGGCCTCCCGGGGCCGCGTTGTGACCCGCGTACCCTTCTTGTTGGCAGGAGCTGGCCGAAGGCGTTGACGGAGCGTTTCGGAGAGCGAGCCTCTGGGGAGGGGTTGCGGGCGGAGGTAAACGTGGGCGGCGTTTCCCCGGTTCTCCCTTCCGCAGGAAGCGAGGGGGTCGTGACTGGTGCGAGGTGGAGGAGCTTCGTGTTTCTGGGGTTTTTGCCTCGTTGCTTTCTTTCCTATTCCTGCGTGCTTGTTTTCCTCAGTAGTGCCTGTTTTGAAAAGAAAAATGTAATCTTTCAGCTGCCAAATCTCTCATGTTGTGCTGCCTTCTCATACACAAGTCTGTTGCTGACTTTGCTTGATACCCCCTGTAAAAGGTCATTAGAGCATCCCTAATTGCAAGCTTTTAAAAACGATAACCCAGAACTCTTTTTTTTAAAAAAAACCCCGTATCATAAGCTTCCATTTCTCATTCAGTCAACATGTAAGATTTCTAGTGGTCATTTCCATTCTTTAGTTGTTTCCACTTTTTGGTTGTTGCCACTGTGATGGTAAGCAAAAGGGATTAGATAACTGCATGGACAATATCTCCATAAAGGTCTAATAAAACAAGTCAGCAGATCTTCCATCTTGCATCCCTGATGCAACCGTTGTGGGTGCTTGGGAGCAGAGTGGGAATTGCAGCCCTGCCCTCCCCAGTTTCTCCAGTTCCCAGTGTTGGAGGCAGATAATGGGCCTGGGTCGCCCACTGCCTGGGTTGCCCTGCAGGGCATTTCATAGGCTCTTCTGAGAGTACCAAGAGAGGGACACAGTGCCTTTTTGTATTTTGAAATACTGACTCAGTTTTACTGTTCTCTGAAAACTACTTGTGTGGTTTTGACTTTCATTGTGGATAACAGCTGCACCATTCACATTGCATTGATACAACTCTGTTGAATGCATTTCCCCTACTGGCTTCCAGATGACGGTTTCACTGAAGGAAAATCCCTCCAGCTAGATGTTGCCTTATGGCAGTACACACTGTTGGGGGAATTTCAGTGAAGATGGGGTTTGTGTCTTTTTTTCTTTTTTTTTTTTTTTTTATATCAAGGTAGCTTACTACCAGTACACAGAGAACTGATACAACTAGCAGAATGGTATTTTGTGAATATCTAAAGGCTGCCATTCAAGAGATGTATGTAAATGCTATCCCTATGCCTACTTTGGTAACTAGGAAACCTAGGAGAGGGTCATGTCCTATTTCTCCTGATTTGAAACCTGAGCTGCTCTTACTCTGTAAGCTTGGCTGTGCAACATTGAAGATACTACTAGTTTAGCAAGGAGATGGTGAGTAGTAACCCAAACAGGAACATGGGGACTTACTGAGTTACCAGGGCCTGTAATCAGGCCTGCCTTCATGTCTTCACTGTTACTCTGGACTACATCAATCAGAGCTAGAACAATTATACTTTCTCTGCTCCCGTTTCATTTTTCTCATCCCTAAAGGTGTGGTCTAGGTGACACAAGAGTAAAAGACCCCTTCTGAACTTTCGGGGGGCCTGTAGAGGATTGCCTTCCTTCAATGAAAGCATAATAGAGCCTGCAGATTCCTATCATACCTTCTAAATGCAGAAAACACAAGACAGATTAAAGAATGAAAAGGCAAATTAAAGTTTTAAAAATCCTTAATATGCTCAGGAACTTGGAGCATGTTTCATGTTGTGATTCTGCTTTTTTTTTTTTCTTTCACGTTATAATACTGCTACAATGCAGCTGCACAACAGTGAAAATGGAGTGGCCCTTCAACTTGTGGTTCTGGAGGGCTTTTGTTTTTTAAAATCTGTAATACCTTCGCCTGCTTTCATTCAGTTTCAGAAGGGTCTCTTGTCACTGGTGATGCCTTGGTGTCCAGTCTGTTGGGTTTTTTTATTTATTTAAAAAAAAAAAAAAGGCAGCACAGCATGTGCCTTGTGGAAGATTTGTTAAGGGTTAGCACTGAGCTGCTAATGTGAGGAGGGCAATAGTTGCCAACATCAGTTTGATATGTGATGTTTCTCTTCTGCATTCCCAGGAGAAACTTCTGGTAATGATGTCCACAGCAAACAGTACAGTATTTGAACTAGTGTCTACCTCTTTCTTCCCTTCACAGCTAGGGTGGCAAAACACAAAAGGACCTCAGCATGTCTGTAATTCAGCAAGGGACGGCAACGCTTCGTAAAGCAAAGAAGATCACTGTAAAAACATGTCTAGATAACCCCTTTGTTTTTCAGTGGAAAACCATAGATGGAGAAGATATGCATTTTATACTGCAGACTTTAGAAGAAAGGATTAAACATATTGGACTTAAAAAGATTGAGACTCCAAGAAAGAAAAAACGTTCCCTTACAAAAAAACAAATGGAAAGAAAGTGTGATGCTAGCACCAATGAACTCCCTAAAGAGGAGGAAACAGAAGGCCATCTACAAAAACCAGGATGGACTGACATAAGTGTCAGAAGACAGCTTGCTATTGGAGTTAACGAAGTTACAAAAGCATTGGAAAAAAATGAACTACTTCTCTTGCTGGTGTGCAAGTCTGCAAAACCTGCCATGATCACATCGCACCTGATTCAGCTGAGTGCAAGTCGAGCCACACCAGCAGGCCAGGTTCCCCGTCTCAGTGAAACCGTTGCACCACTTCTTGGCTTAACATCCATTTTAGCACTAGGCTTTAAAAAGCAGTCTGATAAATTTACTGACGCAGTAGAAGCAATAATTCCAAAGATACCAGCTTTGGAAGTGCCATGGTTTCAGTACAGAACTGAAGAATCGGTGGCTTATGAACACTCGGATTCTTCAGAAAATCAGGAACCCGAGCAGCTTGCAGAGGCGCTGGGCGATGAGCTCACAAGCCAGAAACGGAAACGTACAGAAAGCAATCAGCTCGATCTTTCAAATGTAATTTTGCAGCCTTTGAAAATCAAAAAACTTGTTCCAAATCCAAATAAGATAAAGAAACCACCCCGCAAAAAGAAAAAAACTTTTTCAGCATAACTGATTTTAGTTTAGTTCTTCATAATAAACTGATTTTTTTAATGCAGTATGGAGTACAGCTCTAACTGAGCTATTTGTTAGGCTTTACAGTGTAAAGCACTTGAATACAAGGTGAACTTTATGTTGCATTCAGTTGAGGTACTTTCTGCTTTAATAAAGTATACTGCTCAAACTTAGGTGTGAGTCTTTATCTGGGGGTAAATATTTCATTTTCAGAGTCTTCATTTTACAGAGTTAAAATTGGTAATGAATGTGCCAAAGTAATTTAAGACATAATACGTACATCTTTGGAATTAATGAAAGGTGCTAAACACATTTACACAGATGAATGTGCTTCAAGCAAAACAGCTTTGGGTCAAGTATTATTCAAACAAATCAATACCAAAAGTGAAAGTTTATTTAAACAAAGGTCCATACCAGTATAACTTTTAAAGCTGGTTCAATGCTTGTTTCAAGTAAACAGCTGTAAAAGCACAGGCAGACTTCCCTTTTGAACTTTGATAGTTTGCTCTGCTGAACAATAAACTTGTTTTGGTCAAGCATGTGTGCAGACTTGGGTTCCATCTAGTACCTGGTGTCTGATATGCTGAAGGAAAAGCTTTATTTTCAAATACAGAACGCAACCAAATTACCACTGCTGCATTTTGAAAAAAAGACTTCTGTATGCAAACTATGAACATACATCCTGTGAGAAAATGTAAACTAACCTAAACTCAATTTGATTTCTAAACAGTGCCTAAAATTATTTCCCAGGAAATTGAGATAAGCCATATACTGTTGTATATAAAGTAGATGACAGCTATAACTGCTACAGGATTGAAAACATACCACATAACTTTTGAGTTTCCTTTAGTTTTACTGCGGAATATGAACAGTTTCGTAACGAGGCAGTTGTGTTGTAGCAAGGAAAGAGAATAGTGCTGCAATTCAGACAACCAAAATCAACAGCCTAGTTTACTTGGCGCTCTGTATTTTAAGCAAAAGTCAGTACGGTACTGTAGAAGAAAGCATAAAGTACCTTAATTTAATTATTTGTTGTTCCTTAAAGATGATGGAATTTACTCCTTGTAGTTTTCAGACCTGCAGTGCCATCGGATAGCTAATCCGTATTTTGGATTTATTTAGAGGTGATTTCAGTTCATGATACCAACTACAAAGAGAGGCAGTAGTGATGATTCTTTAGTTGTGATGCTCCCTGAAGTTTAAACAAAACTAAAGACATTTAATGCCAAAATTTTTGCCCTCCCTGGCTGAGGGTGGCAAGAAAAGGTGAGGGGGGTTTTGCCTTGCTCTGTAGTCTTTCATACATGTGCTTTGTTCTGGATTTTTGGATGGATAAAATTTTGAAGGCATGCTAGCACTTGTGTATTTAATTCTCATGCTGACTAACTAACATTTAAATCTTAGCCTTTAAACAGAGCATGAAGATTAGCTTTGGTAAAGAACATAAGCGCAGCAGTGGTCTTTCAAGCACTTTGCTGCCTGCCGAGGTCTAGAACTCTTCAGGGATGTGCCACCTCCACAGGGGATAGAAAGTTACTCTGGGAAAGAAATTCTAGATGGTTCAAAAGACTGGTGTGAAAGGTGGTTTGCCAATCTTGTGAAACCATCTCTTAGGTTTTGAGGAGCAAGCCTGATGCACAGACAGGTTCAACTTTGGAAACAACAGAAGACCCTTTCCTATTGAGCTGCTGACAGCGGCACCCACAGGGATAATAACCTTTTGTTAAGTACCTGCTTAGGAAGCGAGAGTGAGTTGCCACAATTTCCACCTCCTGAGTAACTGTCTCCCTGCGTGGGTGCGGGCTGGGACACACCTTCAAGATTCACAGCCTCTTGATGCTGTGCTACTTCAGCAAAGCCCTTGGGCTGAAGAGCACAGCTAGCCAAAAGGTTTGACTCAACAGGGACAGAAAAGACTATGCTGGATTACACAGCTGTTGGGTAACACACACAGGTTCATGAACAGAATTCTCCAGGAACTGCCCCAACACTCAGGTTCAGATGCCCACTTCCCTCATGCTCTCTGGCCTGGTAAGTTTTTTCTCTCAGCTGCAGTGCCGCACAGCTTCTACAGGAGCATGACTCTGCCCACCCTCCCCTCAGTTAACATGCAGCATGAGCCAGAAAATGAGACAGAGAAGTTTACTGCTCAGATTTAGATGCAAATGGCACTGTTTTCCCAGAAGACAGGACAAGAGTGGCCACAGTCCTTCATGTGCAATTACCCCAAGATTAGGGCAGAAAGCCAGGCTGCAGGAAAGCCAGGTTCAAGTCTTGTCTTCTACCTGGACGTATTTGGTCCCATCATGGCCTCAATGCTTTTCCAAACAATAGTACTGGGGAGGATTTCCCTTCTGATTTCAGAGAAGAGAGGAAAGGAGAAAAGAAAATGTCTGCCTACCGCTTCTTCCACTTGTATTTTTTTGTGGGGAGGGAGGGCAGAGAACACGTGCGTATCTTTCACCTGGCATTCAACACCACCCAGCCGGATTAGGGAGAGCTGGGCCGTGATCATTTCTTAGCAAGGAAGTAGCTTAGCCACGAGGACGGAGCTATGCCTTGCTGTCCCACTTCACACTAGCCAGCAACTCCGTGAGGATTGCCAAGGCTCTGCCTCTAGAGCCGAAGCAGAACACACCAAGCCCCTTGGTGAACCACCTCCACCTCCTCATCCCAGCAGGCTCCAAAGCAAATGCCCAGCCAGGAAGGCACCTTCCTGCCTTTTGGGAATTAAGAACTTAAGTCTTCAACTGACTTGAGATTAAATCCTTCTTGTTACCTCAGATATTACTACCATCGATTACATTTTCAGGCACTTAATTCTGCTCAGGCCTCACACAGGGAGTCCAAGCTCCCTCTGCACCATCTGTTATGGCTGCTACTAGCAGACGGGCATCAGAGTGGCCAAAGTTGTGAAGCCCAACTGCACTATTAGATGTCTGAAAGATCTCCTTTGAAGCCCTTTTAAATTCACGAGGTCCCAAGCTGGTGCGCACCCAGGGGTCAGACAAACCACGTTCAATCCCTTCCTTTGTTTGAAGGAGGTTGAATGCTTTAATCACAGAGCTATAATGCAATAAGGGAAAGTATTTATCACTGTCTCTAGGGCAGAATCCTCTCACCACAATTCAGCAAGAAAAAGAAACCAAACCACAATGCCTTCACACACTGGAAAAGGAGAGGGAAGAAAGAAAAACCCCACTGCTATAAGGAGGTGGGTAGGGCTAGAAGTTATGAAGAACAGACAAATTTATCTTCATCTAAATTGATGTTTTCAGGTACAGAATTCAACTTCCAGCGAAATCTGCTGTCAGAATTACAGGCATGTTTAAAAGGAAAGTTTAGACATTTGCATTTCATGAGATATTCAAGTCACATTCAAGAGATGCTCATAGCACAGAGGCTTCACTACCACAATTTGGCACTTTCAGCTAGAACAGTTTCTTACTGCAGATTTTCTCGGTGCTCATGTTACTGCAGCATCCATGAGCTGAAAGAACTGCTGTTATATCTAGCCATGATGCTACGCTGGAATGCATATAAAGTGCTTCAGAAGCCGCTCTGGTTGCCGAGCATTCATGAGGGAATTAAAACAGCTCCCCCCAGCAACAAAGATCGGCCCTCCTATGTTTCAGGAAGCGCAGTACAGAGACTTCCAAGGACTGAGGATAGAGCATTTCTCTTCTGCTTACCAGCCACATACATAGCAAAACTGCTTGTTCCAAAGTCAGGATAAAAACACTACCAGGAACAATTTATGAATACGTATTTACACAAGATACTTTTCATTAGAATTACAGACTTCATAGGAAATCAAAGTAGACAGAGGAATATGTGCAATTTCGCAGAAGCGTTGAAAACATTCAAACTATAAATATCCTGATAGCACTACTAAAATTCTTAGTTTTACACACAGGCTGATGTTACTCTACTGAGTCAAAACTAAGGTTTTGTGCCACAACTGTAAATTAAGTACAGTAATGTATTATCATTCCGGCAACATAGGTAACACCTGCACTGAACAGTGCGATACTGTTAAATCAATCCACTGATCTATTGAAGATCAAAGTACAAATCTGTATTTTTATTGATTTGGCAGCGTTGCTTATGGAGAAACAAATGCACTAGTTAAACCAGTACATTGTCATACTGCTCCAGTTACAAAAACATCCAGGACTTTCATAGAGCTACAAACGTATCGTACTTCATGATTTTCCCCCAAATGATGATATCCACGTGAAGTAAATAAGCAAAGATACTCAAGTTTGTATCCTTCATTCTGTTACACTGACAAACATACACCACCACTTAATAAATAGAAATGCAGCAGTTCATCCACATAATAGCAAATATTTTTGTACCCTAATCCACCACTGAAGTTCAGTTTGTACAAAACAGTCTTTTCTACAGAGTGGAAAAAAAATACCTTCTTCTCATCAAGGTGCAAGCTAAGCTTTGAAACTTAAATGAATGTGCTTTTATTCTTTTCATGGACAATAAAAGAGTTTCATGGACCTTCTGATCTATCTGAAAATGCATAAATTTGGTCACATATGGATGTCTTCACTGTTCAGGTTTAATGGACTATTTCAGTATCACTGACGTTGTGCTTTTACTCCTCTTGAACAATACCGTTCCAAGAGTTATGGAGATCAAATTAACTCAAACGATGACCTCAGAGTTCTAGAAACATAAGTGTCCTCATTGTAATACAAGACCAACCTAAAAGGAAGAAGAAAAATACAGTATTATAGTTCAAGTATGGCAATAAATCTAAACATCACTAGTCTTCTGCACCTCAATTATGGATCTTAAATATGACCAATTAAAAAAGTTATTTTAAGACTTCTGCCCATTTTGGCCAGTGTAGATTCATGTACCATTATACCTAACAGAATTCAGAAGCTCTTATTTTCTCCCTTACCTTTTCAGATTCCATGCCAGGACACCTCCAGTTGTACAAATAATACTGCAAATTTCCATCTCCAATCCCAAACTTGAGTTTTTCCAGGAATGTTTTGTTTTCCATTAAGTCTAGTGCATTGAACACATCAAATCCTTTCTGGCAACAGCAAAACATTTTTAAAATTTTATTTTTTAAAGTTTCAAATGATGCACAAATGATACTTTACACAGCGGCATACAACATCCAAGAGACTAGGCTAATTAAGTGGGAAAAAAAGACAAGGGAATAAATCTTGCCTTTTAATTAGGTACACACACAAAGAAATTCTCCCAATAAAAAGTGAAGTATAAGGCACAACTTTGCTTGAAGATTATCTTCAAAAGGGTAGGAATTTTAAAACCACTTTCAGGGGTAAAGGTCTGAAGGGTCCCTAAAGCATTATCCTTATAGATATGCATTTTTTAGTCACATAAAGTGTTTTGACACACATGGCCTATTCCAGCTAAAGCTCCATAAATACAGCTTACGATGTTTTTCAGCCTTTGTCACTCTGTTAATGACAAACATTATATTTTTGCGATTTAGTCCTTTTCTGAAATGCCATTGTCTTTAGAACTCTAATCTTTGACATGTTACTCTCCCTCCTCTACTCGTGCACACACTCTACCAACTCCTCTTTTCATCAGCCTCCCAAATTCAGGATTCAAAGAGCCATTTTGCCCTCAGAACATCCACATAGCCAAATTAGTCTCAGGGTTTGGTGTGGCAACACAAACACACTCAAATCCCAACTCACTGTGAACTCTTAACAAGCAACACAAAAACAAGGTCAGTTAAGTCATCGCAGTGACAATCATCATGTCTAAATAGCTGAATTTGCTTGTGGGTCTGGATATAGGAGTCCATTTATTTGCAATGAACTGCAAGGGAGTCTGACCTAAGATCTTGGAGTCTTAACAGCACAAAGGCAGTGCACCAGCAAGACCTTCTATACTCCAAGATAAAAATAAGTTACAAAACAATAATGCTCAGTTACTTAAGCACAAGAAGATGGTAAGGAACATTCTTTACTCAGTATAAAAAACATGTATTTTTTTTTCTTTTAAATAAGCACCCAACATTAGGAAAAAAGAGGGTTGAAGAAAAAGAACATTTTAAGCTTTTAAGTCCATCAGTTTAGGACTATTTAAAAGAAAGTCACAAAGCACAGACAGTGAGTTTAGTAAGGTTCCCCACTACCTTACACAAAGATTATTCTGTGTGCAGATGAAGCTATGCTAAGTTAAATGTACTGTCAAAAACACACAGAAACAAGACAATTAAGGTGGCAAGGATTTGACACTTTGCATCTAAAGAGGTAAATTTGAAATATTCCAAGTTAGTAATAGACAGTAACAGAAATCTCAGAAGGCAGGAAGGGAAGCAGGGGAGAATAGAGACTCTGTAGGTACAGACACAGTAATGAAGCTCTGCAGTTAAGCACTCAAAACTCAAATAAATGATAATGTCTACAGATGTAGTTTTAATTCAGTATCTAAATACCAGCAGGTTAGGTTCAGGTTAGTATCTGAGAGGCATAAAAAAGTTCCTGTTCAAAGATAGTTGCTCCACAGCTCTGCCAGACCATTAGGGCAGACTCAGAAGTGAACTTCCCTGTTTATAAGCTCTCTCCTGTTGTGGATCTAGAAACTTGGTGTCAGCTTTGACAATAAAACATGCAGGGTTTTGGGAGGATTATCTTGCTGCAAAATCCCACTCTCTCCATGCAGAATACATGGAAACTAAGTGGATAACTCCAAGTTTTGGGTTTTGCTTTGGAGGTCAGGCATTTTTTCCTGTAATTGCCAGGATTTTACTAGACTTAGTTCTGAGCTAATTTTATATAGTGTAATATGAAGATAAAAATCAACATTAAACTGATATGCAAACCCTGAAAGCAAGTTGCTGAGTTGAATTTGTACCTCCAAAATGCATTCTTTGGGAGTAAAAGTACAGAAAGGACTGGGTTGTCCCCAGCCAAAAGCTGAACACCCACCCATCCTTTCACTCGCTCCTCTCCTACAGGATGGGGGCAAAACAGAAGGAAGGCAAGATGACTTGTGAATCGAAATAATGACAGTTTAATAGAGAAAGCACAAGCTGCACGCGCAAGCAAAGCAAAAAGAGGAATTCATTTACTACTTCCCATCAGTAGGCACATGTCAAGCCACTTCCTGGAAAGCAAGGTCTCAGCATGCATAATGGTTGTCTGGCCAACAACCAATGGTTGTTTGGCCAACAAGAGAAATGCCAAACCCAGTAGAATCCCCCCCTTCCTCCTCCTTTCCTTCAGCCTTTATTGCGGAGCACAACATCATATAGTGTGGAACATCCCTTTGGTCAGTTGGGGTCAGCTGCCCCAGCTGTGTCCCCTCCCAACTTCTTGCCCACCCTCAGCCTACTTGCTGGGGGTGAAACAGAGAAAGCTCTGTGGTTGTGCAAGCACTGTTCAGCAATAGTCAAAACACTGGTGTTTTATCAGCCCTGTTTTAGTCACAAATGCAAAGCACAGCAGCACATGGGCTACTAGGAAGAAAGTTTACTCCATCCCAGCCAGACCCAGTACTTTTGTAAACAAAAAACTGTGAATAGGACTGCGTTTATCATTTCTCTTCCCTTGCCTCACCTCTCCTCATCTAAAAGTCCAAGTGCCAGATCTACAAATGTAATTAGGCATCTAATGATGCAGACGGGCCCAGCAGGTACTTTGAAAATCCACAGGTGTCTAAATACCGGTATTCTTACTTTATGATGGTCTATTTAAAAGAAAAGAATCACATGTCACATTCAGAGAGAAATGTAGACAGGGGAAGGTCCAAAGCCTTGCGGTTAGACCATGTAACTGCTTCCTTGCCCGTTCCGTCTGTGGCCTAGTGAATGACCAGCCACTCAGCTCTTTATGGCACACTTCAAATGGAGACCAATGTTTATTCCTTTTTCCACTTTGACTTTTAAGAATAAGTGGCACTAGCATTTTTAGCCACTTCTGAAAATTATACTAGCCACCTTCCTACATCTTCATGTATCTTAACACCTTTCAAAGTCTCTCTCTGAACTTCCTTTGGTATTATTCTGGTGCCTGAGTAACAAGGTTCTATATTCCCCATGACTATCCAGGAGTTTTCCTTGCTGGTCAGCTGGAGCACAGCTAGCATCTGCTTGCATTGAGCACTCATCTGGTAGGTGTAATACCACAAGCAGTGCAACAGCAACAGTTCAGCTAGGAGGGGCAAGCTTCAAGCACGAGGAGCAGAAAACATGCCCATGCTCTGCAGCATGTTGGGAATGGTTGCTAGAAGGGATACCATGGACTGGATGAAGCCTGTGCAGTGCTGTGAATTGCCAGGGCTAAACAGGTGTCTGAGAATTCATTCAGAGTGCTGGGATGTGCATCACCTGCACAGCTCCATCCCACGGACTACTTTGCCATTGGTGCTTGCACTGCACTCCCGTGACACCCTAATGATTAAGGGCCGAGTGTTAGTATTTCATCAGACAGCACTGATAAACTCTTACAATCCTTATGTTCAAAAACTTCATTTATAGTCTCTTCCATTCAACTAAACCATCTATCAATGTAATGCCATGCATGAAGGTGTGCTTAAAAGCTACATGACATCATCTACACAGCTTTACAAGCAGCAATTAGTAACAAGGTAAAATGATAAAGCTTGCACAAATAAACTTGTACATTTTGTAGAAATAAAAAATAGTTTAAACAAACAAATAAAAGGTATTTAATAGAACTTATTAGCTCATCTCCAAGGGAAACTATTTTAGTGGTACTTTCCATTCTTCTGGTACTTAGTGAATATGGTCATCAGTGTGGTCCTGGATGTTTACACAGTTCAAGCTATTGCAAACACTTGATCTTCATGCACTTCTCATTCCCTAGCATCACTCAAAGCAAAAAGGAAAAACAAGCACAGTGTTTTATATTTTAATATATATATTGTATATGCTTATCAACTGCATTCTGTGCTACAGACAGTAGAAGAAAACAGAATCAATGGCATTGTCCTGGTTTCAGCTGGGATAGAGTCAATTGTCTTCCTAGTAGCTGGTACAGTGCTGTGTTTTGAGTTCAGTATGTGAAGAATGTTGATAACACCCTGACGTTTTCAGTTGTTGCTAAGTAGTGTTTAGTCTAAAATCAAGGACTTTTCAGCTT
>JAVJGG010000073.1:22016471-22034885 GCA_035590195.1 Aviceda cuculoides
AAGTGCAGGACCCGGCACTTGGCCTTGTTGAACCTCATACCATTGGCCTCGGCCCATCGATCCAGCCTGTCCAGATCTCTCTGTAGAGCCTTCCTACCCTCCAGCAGATCAACACTCCCGCCCAACTTGGTGTTGCCTGCAAACTTTCTGAGGGTGAACTCAATCCCCTCATCCAGACCATTGATAAAAATATTAAACAGAACTGGCCCCAGTACTAAGCCCTGGGGAATACCACTTGTGACTGGCTGCCAACTGGATTTAACTCCACTCTCCACCACTCTTTGGGGCCAGCCAGCCAGCCATTTTTTTCCCCAGCAAAGAGTGCACCCGTCCAAGCCATGAGAAACCAGTTTCTCCAGCAGAATGCTGTGGGAAACAGTGCCAAAGGCTTTACTAAAGTCCAGGTAAACAACATCCACAGCATTTCCCTTGTCCACTGAGCGGATCACCTTCTCATAGAATGAGATCAGGTTGGTCAAGCAGGACCTGCCTTTCATAAACCCATGCTAACTGGGCCTGATCACCTGGTTGTCCTGTATGTGCCATGTGATGGCACTCAAGATGATCTGCTCCATAATCTTCCCCGGCACTGAGGTCAGACTGACAGGCCTGTAGTTCCCCAGATCCTCTCTCCAGCCCTTCTTATAGATGGGTGTCACATTTGCTAATGTCCAGTCAACTGGGACCTCCCTGGTTAGCCGGGACTGCTGATAAATGATGGAAAGTGGCTCGGTGAGCACTTCCACCAGCTCCCTCAGTACTCTTGGGTGGATCCCATCCAGCCCCATAGACCTCTGGCTGTCTAAGTGGGGTAGCAGGTTGGTAACCATTTCCTCTTGGATTATGTGAGCTTTATTCTGCTCCTCGTGCCTGTCTTCCAGCTCAGGGGGCTGAGTACCTCGTGAACAACTGGTCATACTATTAAAGACTGAACAAAAGGCGGCATTAAGTACCTCAGCCTTTTCCTCATCGTTTGCCACTGTTTCCCCCCACCTCCAATGAAGGATGAAGTTTCTCCTTAGCCCTCCTTTTGCTGTTAATGTATTTATAGAAACATTCCCTTATTCTCTTCTACAGCAGTAGCCAGATTAACTTCTAGTTGGGCTTTGGCCCTTCTGATTTTCTCCCTGCACAACCTCACAACATCCTTGTAGTCCTCCTGAGTTGCCTGCCCCTTCTTCCAAAGGTCATAAATTCTCTTTATTCCCTGGGTTCAAGCCAAAGCTCTCTGTTTAGCCAGGCCAGTCTTCTCCCCTGCCAGTTTGTCTTTCAGCACATGGAGATGGCCTGCACCTGCACCTTTAAGATGTCCTTCTTGAAGAACGTCCAGCCTTCCTGGACTCCTTTGCCCTTCAGGACTGCCTCCCAAGGGACTCTGTCAACCAGGCTCCTAAACAGGCCAAAGTCTGCCTTCTCGGAGTCAGAGAATCATAGAATGAATCATAGAATGAATCATAGAATGAATCATAGAATGGTTTGGGTTCAAAAGTACCTTAAAGGTCATCTAGTTCCAACCACCATACCATAAGCAAGGATATCTCCCACTAGATCAGGTTGCTCAAAGCCTCATCCAACCTGGCCTTGAACACTTCCAGGGAGGGGGCATACACAACTTCTCTGGGCAACCTCTTCCAGCATCTCACCACCCTCCCAGTCAAAAATTTCTTCCTAATATCTAATCTAAATCTACCCTCTTTCAGTTTAAAACCGTTACCCATCGTCCCATCACTACACTCCCTGGTAAAGAGTCCCTCCCCATCTTTCCTGTAGGCCCCCTTTAAGTACAAGAAGGGTGCTATAAGGTCTCCCCAGAGCCTTCTCTTCTACAGGCTGAAGAACCCCAACTCTCTCAGCCTATCCGCATAGAGGAGGTGCTCCATCCCTCTGATCATCTTCATGGCCCTCCTCTGGAATCATTCCAACAGGTCCATGTCTTTCTGATGTTGGGGGCCCCAGGACTGAACACAGTACTCCAGGTGGGGTCTCACAAGAATGGAGTAGAGGGGAAGAATCATGTCCCTCGACCTGCTAGCCACACTTCCTTTGATGCAGTCCAGGATACAGTTGGCCTTCTGGGCTGCAAGCACACATTGCTAGCTCATATTCGCTTTTTCATCCACTAATACCCTCAAGTCCTTCTCCACAGGGCTGCTCTCAGTTCACTCATTGCCCAGCCTGTATTTGTGCTTGGGATTGCCCAAACTCATGCGCAGGACCTTACACTTGGCCTTGTTGAACCTCATGAGGTTCACATGGACCCACCTCTCAAGCCTGACAAGGTCCCTCTGGATGGCATCCCTTCCCTCCAGCATGTCGACTGCACCACACAGCTTGGTGTCATCAGCAAACTTGCTGAGGGTGCACTCAATCCCACTGTCCATGTCACCAACAAAGATCCAAGTGGACAACAAAAGCCCAAGGAGGCAGTTCTGCTAACTCCCTCCTTCTCCAAGAATTTAAAACTCTGTCATTTCCTGACTGTTGTGCCCAAGATGGCCTCCAACTATCACATCACCCACGAGTTCTTCTCTGTTCACCAACAACAGGTCCAGTGCGGCACCTTTGCTAGTTGGCTCACTCACCGTGTCAGAAAGTTATCTTCCGCACACTCCAGCAACCTCCTGGACTGTTTCCTCTCTGCTGTATTGTATTTCCAGCTGACATCTGGTAAGCTGAAGTCCCTCACAAGAACAAGGACTAGCGATTGTGAGACTTCTTGCAGCTGCTTACAGAATATTTCACCTGCCTCTTCATCCTGGTTGGGTGGCCTGTAACAGACTCCCACCATGATATCTGCCTTGTTGGCCTTCCCCCTGATTCTGCGCCATACACACTCAACCCTATTGTCGCCATCATCAAGCTCTAGACAGTCAAGTGTTCCTTTGTAGTACGAACTTTTCCCAAATTACATGCAATCCTCACAAATAGTTATGGCCTGCTGTCCAGTTTGGAAGGTCATCATTACCAGCACTTTTATGCAAACTCTGGAAAGTAACAACAGCCTAAACATTACTGCCACTACATGGCAGAATTGCCTAACTGAAGAACCTACTGCTAACAACCTTAACTAGAAGGCAGAAGGTTTCTGAAGTTAATTTAATGCAAAGATCCCTAGAGCTATTTCTTGAATCAACAGATGATTTTTTTTTTTCTACCCAAACATATCCAGCATATCAAATAGTGAAGACTTCCCAATATGTTCATCCAGCAGATAAAGGAAAAACTAAAAGAAGGAGGCGGGGGGGGGGAAATTCCAACGGGATCAAGAAGCAATTCATAAATAATGTTGAACAAAACCTCTGCTGGCCAAATTCAACAAAACATATTTCTACTGTACAACACTAACAAATCATTTTTAGAGCAAATGTATTGGCCCTTTAAGGCTGGCAAGTGACAGACTCTCATCTAGAAGTGCTGTAAGATACACTGACTAACCTGAACTGAACTCCTGGAACTGCTGCGCAGACACCTGAACTAGGTCTGAAAAAGCTTTGTTATGGCCAGAGTATTTTTTGATTTACACATCAACTTAATTCAGCCAGGCTCTTTGTCCACCCAGGCAGGATTACTATGACAATTATTACCATTAGTTTAGAGAGGTATCTGGATAGAGTTTGTATGGAGAAGAGCCAGGGCAGGTCAGTTCAGTCCAGTGGAAAACATTGCATCCAGGGACTCTGCTCTGGACTTCTCTACGCAAGGAAGTCAGAGAGAAATGAGATCACTGTGGATTAAGCTATAGGAATGAATCAATATGAAATGCTGCCCTGTGGAGAGAAAGAGAGAGCAGAGTGCTCCTGTGCTTCAGACTCTCCCTTATTTCTGCTTATTCTACACCAGTCTCCAATGCCATGGAGAGACATCTGCAGAACAGAACAATGACGGCTATTGCACTGAGACTGCTTTACTTGTGGGGTCCCCAAGTTTTGTTGGCACTGAAGAACTACAACTGGTTAACTTGAAGATAATGAAATGGGAAGAAGAAAGTTCAGAAAGCAGTTTAGAAAAAGCAAGACAGTCAGCAACTACCTTCTCCAACAAAGACTAAGATTTACCTACTGTGTTATCAGGGATCGGATCAGTATAAAAAGTAACCTGCCAAATTCTTTACAAAATTAAAGGGAAGGAGAGGTCACCTCACCATCTCACTTGATACCAAGAATAGAGAACGGACTCTGTGAAAGCATGTCTTCAAGGTAGTATACGTTGTGGCGGAAGCACATGAACACACAGCAGTAAAAGTGTTCACGTATGACAGAAGTGCCATTATCCACTTAAAGCTGCATGAAAACAGTGTAACCTACACCAGGAGAGTCATTATCTCTATGATAGCAAATCTATTTATTGAAAAGAAAAAAATAAGGGAAAATAAATAAATAAATAAAATCAAAGTTTACTCTTTGTCACCACTTAGGTTCTTATTTTCCCTGAAGTGGAAAGGACTTCTATGTTATGTTGTTCAAGAGTTCAGACCTAAAATATACAAAGGAATGCTATTTCAATAGCATTTCCCATTTTTATAGAGAGCATCAGAATGAGATTTATTAACACTGTATTTTGTTGCATATCATTGGGGCGGGGGGGCGGGGGCAGGGCAAGTACTTTCCTAGAGAACATAAAGAATTCCACATAAACTACGGAAAAGATTAAGGATCTCTACTGCAGGCAGACCAACTCACAGCTGTTTTGGAGAACATGCCACACAGCTGGCACGCATTCCTTTAGCAGTCGGTAAGACAGATCTTATGCCCAGGTCCAGTTACACTTACTAAGTTTAGGTACAGGTTGCGTATCCCAAAACTGGTATTTACGCTTGGTAGCCTCATCAATATTCTTTGCTGGGCCTTGGCATGCGGAGAGCAGCTCCATCGCTCTCTGGATGTCTTGAAGCTTCTGCATTGGAATGGCTGGATTCTGGACACAGAGACAAACAGAAGAGGAAGCTTATTGAGTACATTTACTTTGAACAAGTTGTACCAACATGCTCATTTATTTTAATGTTATGTGTTCTTTCTTCTTATCATGGTTAGTTTAGGTATAACCTTGGAGGCAGGAGGGTGGAAAGTTAGGTGGGCAACAGACAAGCAACTTCACAAGATACTTAATGGTTTTGAGTAGCACTTGCATTTAACCATGAAACTTCAGCGTTAACACATTTATCACAAAATACTGCAGCATTAAGGCAGGATACCAGTATCACAATAAAAAGCTTCTTATATTCCCTGCCCCTCCCTGCCTCATAAAATACAATAAAACAGCAAAAAGCACATCAGCTTAGACATCTAACAATCTAAAGATACCACTGGTACATAGAGATGTTTGAAGTTGTACTTTACACATACAATATAAAATAATATTTAAATTCATTATGGTTCAGTATTTCAGGTACACTGTACTGCTACAAATATCCACTTTTTAACCTTAGTTATATTGTATCTGCCTTCTATTACCTTGCAATTATTATAGTAGGTAACCTTCTGCATTGTACTGTATGTAGTTGACCATCTGGCCACTAATGCCAACTGTGCCAACACTCACAACTGAAGATAATTTTAAATGATAGAAGCAGACTGACAAAATAAACCGACTTTCCACTTAAAAGTTGAAAAATCTTTTCTATAAAGTTATTTGAAAAGCATAAAACCTAAGGCTAAGCATTTCTAAACTGAGCTCTTACTCAAAGTGATCAAAAGTGAGGGTGTAAGTGTAACTGGAACAAGAATTTTACCTCCATAGGAAAGTACAGAGGAATAATGGTAACAGACTTCTAAATCTAAAGGGATCTTCCTCTCTCTCTTTTTTAATCTATTTACTTGTTTTGTTTCGTTATCTCCCAAATGGCAAGTCCTGTTCTGAGGCGTACTAACAGCATGCTTGTGTTCAGGTTTTCCCAGACTACAGTGCAAAAAATACATTTGAAGGAATAGTCTCAAATGCATTGGAAAATTTCAAGCAATTCTGCATCAAGACAGATGTGGGGGTTTTTTTTACTGAATATCAATTGATCACTATTTCCGTATTTCATCTTCTTTCTAGGAATTATGTGTTGAAAAACCACCAAAATTTACATGTAATAATGATGTAAAGCTTCATTTGGATGGGCATCTCCCTCTAATATCCTCAGTCACAAAAGGAGTAAAAGTCCCTGCCTGTAGCTCAAGCAGGCCATCATTTTCTATTTATAATAAAAACTTGTACTCTCTAAATATTATGCAATTTCTTTCCTTAATTTAAGTATTGCAAAATTTTACCTGTGAGCATGCTTTAAACACCTGTCATCTGAGTAGTTATGAATTAACATATTTATTCTCTTTAGAGCATATGCTGCTTCAATTGCAGCATAAAAAAACCTACCCTATTTCTAGATCCAGATTACAGGGACATAAATTACTTTTCTCAACTATCAATTTGTCTATTACAAACTGGCCTGATACAAATACTTCTAATGCTACTAGATAAATTCTGAAATCTTATCAGTACATTATGAAATCATACACAAATACTGACATACTGTAATTTATTTTGTATGTTTATTTTAAGTGTCTAATGTTTTTTCTACATTATGAAGAAGAAAACAGAAAATCTAAAAAAAAGATATTAGGTTCTAAAAAGATCTTACTAGCATATGTAAAGTAAAAAGTTCATGTTCTGGTACCAAATACAACATGGCTAGGGACATCAGGAGGAATCTCATTTCCTTTCAAAATGTTCAGAGATCAGCCTTGCTAAGAAGTTTACTTACAATCCTTTTTGTTTTCCTTTAATGGAAAGCAAGAAAAACTTATATAGAATTTCACATCAATTAGAAAGAAGAGGAATTTTGTTTAATTTCAGTTTAGGGGAAATATCTCCTCATAGCACAAGACAGCACTGTTGTGCAACAGGGCTGAGGTATGCAATGCTTTTTTTGCCTCTGTTTTGGTGACAAGTTCTGACCTCAGACCTTTGATGACCCTCAGCTTTGTAGCACAGTCTGTGAGACTCTGATTAACCACAGCAGGAGAGAAAGTTAGGGATCACTTAGCAAACTAATCATGGACAGGTCCATAAGAACTAACCAGATGCATCTGAGGGTGCTGAGGGAGCTGGCTGATGTTACTGCAAAAAGCACCTATCAAGTTTTAAAAGTTAGAGCAATTGGTGGAGGTTTCTTATGAATGGAAAAAGGGAAATGTCACACCCATCTTCAAAAAGGCAGAGGGGAAGAGGATTTTGAGAACTCAGAGGGCAATACTGTTTAACGATCTGGATGTGACAAACAGTGCTTTCTCTGCAAGTGCGTAGATGATACCTAGTTGGGAAGAATGGTTGATACGCTGGACAGCAGAGCTGCTATTCAAAGCTACTTTGACAGGCTGGAAACAGAAACTTCATGAAGTTTGACAAAGGCAAATACAAAGTCCTGCATCTGGGACAGAGAAAGCCCACACAATGGCAGAGGCCAACACGGACTGTCTGGGAAGCAGCTCTGCAGAAAAGAACTTGGAGGTCCTGGTGGGCAGAGAGCTGAACATGAGTCAGCAGTTTGCTGCCCAGCAAAGGACAGCTGCATACTGGGTTGTACCAGTAAGACTGTCCAGCAAGTCTTACCCTTTATCAGGCACCCCTCAGATCACATCTCACAGTTTTGGGTTCCCCATTACAAGGAAAACATTGACACAGTGGAGCGAGTTCAACAGAGGGCCACCAAGATGATCAGAGTGCTAAAGCACATGACATACAAGGAGAAGATGAGACACCTTGGTTTCTTCAGCCTTAAGAAGAAAAGGTTAAGGGAGTAGGAGAAATCTCATTGCTGCCTAATTGGAGGACATAAAGAAAACTAAGCCATGTCTTTTCAGAGGAGCACAATGATAGGCTGAGAAACAATGGACAAAAGTTGCAAACCAGCAAAATCCATTTAGATATAAGGAATTACTATTTTTTTTAACCACAAGTGTAGACAAACACTGGAATGGGTTGCCCACATCCTTGGAGAACAAACAACCTAATCTAGGCCTGAGCAGCCTGATCTAGTTGGATTTGCTCTAAGCAGGTTGGTCAAAAGACCTCCAGAGGTCTCTTCCAAACTAAGTTATTCTGTGACTATGTTGTGTAGGCCACTGGTGACTACAGTAATGACTGACAATATTGCAGATCTGGCAAGCTTCATTTATGTCAGTGTGCACAGTCTACATCACTGGGACTTGTAATGGGGAGAGATTAAAGTCTTGTGAGATGGGCAGTGAAGTGTCCTAAAGGTCATCATAAGCATAACGTGCTAACAAGCATTTATTGCTGTGGTTACGCTCATGCCAGTGTTCAAAAAGTCCAATATCACAAATAAGAGAGGGAAAAGCCAAGAAGACTTGCTGTTCTGTTTTTCTCCAGACTGGTACACCTGTTTACGAACTCACCTGACATCAAAGTCTTTTTTCAAAATAATTTTCAATTAGTTCAGAAGCCCCACTGAGTATTACCTGATGATCCTGCATATATTCTCTTAGTAAGGTGTACAATGTCAGTTTCCTCTGAAATATTTTGTAAACTTTTCAACAAAGAGCAAGCAAATGATAAGAGCCTTTTTTTCTATAATATATTTCACATAGCACAAGGAATACAGAATCTAAATATCACTTGAGTAGCAGAGAAAATAAATATACTTCTCCACACTGATCCAGATCAGCAGTCTAAGATGCTGTCAAAAAACCTGAAACAGGAAAGTTGTCCAAGACAGAGAAACTCATCTACTTATCAGTGTGTACACCTGGAACACAGCAGAGAAGGCAAAAAAAACCCCAGCCAACGCTGATGCACTTGCAACTAGAGAAAAGTGGAAGCCGTATCAGAACAGTAAAATGGTTTAGCTGCCTAGAGGTTGAGAGAAAGACTTAAAGAAGACCTTCTCTTTTATGCCAATAAAAGAGAAGGTTTTGTAACATTGCTAACAAACTGGCTAAAGTTCTTGTGACAGTAAAGCAATCACAAAGAGCGCCATCCTAAGTACATAACTTAGAACAAGGATAGGCTTCCACATTTGCAAAACCCGTCATGCTAGAGAAATGATGTGCAAGACTGCAAGGTGCTCAGGACTAAAATCTTGCACATGAAAACAAAAAAAGTGAAGCAGCTTCCTTTAAATGCAATTAGAGGCAACATATGGAACAGTAAACTTGGTCAGCAGGGAACCAAGGAACTCCCAGGACACCACAGCAATGAACTATGTCTTTATGTTAACATTAAAACTGACTTCACTCCAACTGTGAAAGAGTTTGAGGTTACTTGGTCATCACTTGCAAACAGTCCTCTTGTATTAGCAATTCATGCCACCTGCTTTATAGAAACACAGTATCAAAACATGTGGTGAGATCAGAAGTACTTAAGACGTCTCTACATATTTTAAAGTGTCCCCTGTGCCAAATGTGCCCATTCAAAGCAATGGGGGTGACACAGAGAATATCTAAAGGGACAACACAAAATCTATCAGTATGTTAATGAGCCAGAACACAACTTTTTCCCCTAAAATTAGTTGGTAGCCCCAATGTACTTGATAAATCTTACAGAATTAATAGTATGACTGGTACAACAGTGTAACTTTCTCCACATTAACCTGATAAAGCAAATAAAACTACTTCAACAGGCTCAATGGTCCATAAACTTTCTTATCGTCACGCTATAAACTTCAGTTCTCAGGCTCAGATTTCTCTTGAGATAAAAGCTCTATGTTAAAAAGTCACCACATCATATTATTCACCATGCATTCACATGGCAGTCAAAACCACATAGACAATGATATTTTATCACAAAGCCCACAAAGATTGTACATCCCTCACATAATTTTGCATTCTTATTTACAGCAGAGGCCTCTCAGATGGCAAAGTTTCTTCAGTCTGTACCTCTGTATTAGAGATTACCGCATTTTATGTAAGATGACATGCTGCTTGTTTGCCCAAATGAAACTCTGGTTAGCACAGCAGGTACACCTTCTTCCCTCCTACTGCTGATGCTCACCATGAGATAGCATTATGCTGTACAAATTACTGCAACTGCACTAAGCCAAGTTAGATGGTGGCTAAACTAAAGGCAATTCATCAAACACAAAATCTTTTTAAAAGCATTACCACTGCAGATTAAGATTCCCTGTGACAAAGCTGTCACTAACCTGAGTTCTAGCTGCTGGAAAAGAAAGACAAAACACCTCCTCCCCTGCTTTTCTCAGAGTACACCAGCGCGGTGGTGGCGCCAACTCTCCAGCTAACTTCACACAGCCTGCAAACACCAGGCCTTACCTTGCTTCTGTCTCTGTTCAGGACAGTAGCCATTTGCTTAATTCTGATGTGTTAAGGCAGAACTACCAACTAGCTTTTACAAAAAGCAACACACAAATTAAAATTAAATTAGAAAGCAAGCACAAATTGAAACAGAACCAGGCTCTCACTTTTGAAGGCTGTTGAATTTTAATCTCCTGGGAGTCAGACGCAGAATCTGATTTGGTGCCTCCAGAATTTGGTTTCTCCTTTTTTCTCTTCTGCTTCTTTTTCTTCTTCTTCGCTCCCAAATCCCCTCCAGGACTTCTGCCAGAGATTCAGAGAATGTGCAATGAGAAAAATCAATACCACCAAGCTTAAAATTAAAAAAAGTTAAATATGGAAAAGCCAGCATTTTACTGTGAAAAATCTAACAGCAGCTTGAATCTGAAGAAAAGGCAGGGGAAAGGAAGGAAGGGGCAAACTGAGAGCATTGATGAATTATACTCAAGACCCCAGCACAACCAGGTGTTCTGACACACCAGCATCAAATTGTGACACTATGTAACAGCCAGTGTTCTTCTTCGGCTGGGTAATAACCCAGCACAAACATAGAACAACCAAATTCAACAGAGTTTGGAGGAACTCAGGAAAGTGCAGGAACTGAGGAAAGTAACCTCCTTGGAAATTCAGTAACTATTAATGGCCCGATACTTTTCCCCCTACCTGCTCAACCATCAGGCATACCTGAATTTGAGAAGAATCCAAACAAAAACATTCTGTTTTCAGGGAATTTTCTTTCTAAGTAGTGATAAAAGTCTTGCTGAAATCTCAGTAAGAAACAACACAAAACTAACCACATATTTGTGCTTTAAAACAGTAAGTACAATGGGGTCAACTTTAATTAAAAAAAACCCAACAATGAAGTATACATTGCACTTGCAGATTCTGACACATTTTGACTATTAATAATACATCTCCTTTCTTTAAAGAGATTCTAATTTGACAAATAATCAAGATACAGAATCAAGATGAGATTAGAATTTGCAAAGTGTGGGAGATGTTGGCAGCTCTCAGATGGGAGGTAAATAAGTAGGCAATAAGTCAGTTAACACTGAATGCTCTTCAAGAGGTTAACCTCCCAGCAAAAGCATACGTATATAATGGAGCTCAAGACAGATATTGGGGTTTGGGGGGCTTGGGTGTCTTTCACTGGAAAAGAAAAAAGTCAATGCAACAAACAATTGTTTTTAATTCTGGAGGGAAAAAAAATCAGGTATGATACTTGCAAACCAAAAGAAAGAGAACTAAGAGCTTAACTAAAGTTATTAAGATCAACACGTTTGCAAGGGCCATGTTATTCACTGTTAACATGCCCACTTTTACGATTACGATGCCCAGTCTTAGCATCTATACCTTGTCAGAGCTGAAGTGGGCAAGAAAACACCCAAATGTCCAATTGGGAGGTCAAAAGCCTGCAATTAATCAAACATGCGACTAAACAAAGACTCATTTTTTTGAGATCATTACTGTCCTCTATAACAGCCTGTAGTGAAAGATCAAGAAGCCCTTAACATTCACAGTTACACTGGGTTAAGTTATGCTCCCAGGAAGAGGGGAGAGAGTTACAAACACAGCACCCTCTGGGACCAGACAGAGGAGTTACTCAACCGACAACAGTGTAGCAGCCCAAACACACAAGAGAGAGAAGAGAATTTGTAGTATTTACTAGAAGTCTGCAGAAACAAAAGATGGAGTTGCGTAAGTGAGGCAGGGAGAAAATTTTCTGTTGTAGAATGAAGATACTGCTTGATCACCTAGATGATTCTGTTAAGAATTTCTATACTCCCAGTTTAAAATAATAAAATTTAAATCTATTTGAAGGCCTGTATACCAAGTTGACATTTTGCACAGAATTTAAACACAGAACAGACCCAGAGGCCTGGCAAGAGGTTATAAATACAAGAGAGTAAAAAAAACAAACGTGTACAAGACCTAGGACTTCACCACCTCTGGCAAAACTGAGATAAAAATACTGGGGAGAGCATTTTCACCTTTGCTAAGGTTCATTTGGTGAGATACCCTTCTGCCTTCTTGAACTGTCCAAAACTTCTGCCTTTTCCTCTAACATCTCACATACAGCAAACAAATGATGCCACTGTGTCCTTGAGCTGACTCCCAAGGGCTTTTGTGTTGAACATGAGTCTACTAGGAGTTTCAGCAAACGCCATTCTTGAACAGACGCCCTCAGCAGGCACCGAGCCCCGAGTCACACCAGTGCGGCTCACTTGTCCTCTTGCCTTTCAGCAGAAGCCAGCCCCAGTTACACCACAGGGGAATTCTGTTCACTGGGACTACCTGAGGGTCAATGTTTTATTTAGTTTGGTGAAATAATGAACGACTACTCAAAAAAAAGTTTGGCAGCTATGGAGGAAAAGCAGCTTTGCCAAGCTTTACTAATGTCATCCCCAGTTAAACTGTACTTTTACCAGTATAATCTTAGTTGGTTCTCTGACCAGTTCAAGGTCTTTTTCATATAGAAATGGATATTTTTTTAGCTAGGAAAGAGGGAAGACAGGACTAAATTGCTGTAAAATATACATGCATTTAGAACTACTTATTTTTTTAAAAAATCTTCCAAAATCCCAGTCCTCAGCTTATGATGTTCAGGTTTAGAGCTTTCACACTGCCTCTTGCAAAATAAATACTGGTAGCTTTGTCTGACAGGTTACCCAGGGACCATATTCAGAGAAGTTATTTATGCACTGTCCCCTGCTTGGGTCAGTCTTTTTTTACTGTTACAGGCCACAGAATATAAAAAGAGGGTTTAAAGAGAGATCCACTTGTCCTTCAGCTATTTAGGCACGCCTGCAACCCAGAGATTTGGCAGCAGGCAGCACGCGGAAACTGTTACTGAGTAAACAGGTTTGTCCAACACAAGTTACAACCAGAGGTACCAAGCAAATTAGGGCAAAAGCAAAACCAAAACATTTCAGGATTTTTTGTCCTTCTCATACTCTGCCTTGAAAAGAACTGAAAGACTCCAAAACTGGGATGAGAATGGCTGGGAAGGGAGGAACTTTGTTGCTCAACTTGTAGTAATTACACTGGACATGACAGCACAAAGGATATGCAAAGGTAACAAGATTAAAAGCAAAGACCCCTATTAAAAGCTTTTCTCTTAATTAAATATTCTTGTATGCTAAGATCTGCGTTCTCCTTTGTCTGGTCAGATACACCTATATGATGACACCATGAAATGTATCTCACTCTTAGAAGTTTGGGGAAGGAAAAAAAAAAAAAGTTTCCCACTTCTGTGAAAGCTAATCTTTAAATGTGAAATCTCTTTTGCTGAACTACCCTGCCACCACCAAAGCGATGCAACTTGGATTGCAGGTCCCACACGGGAAGCAGGAAAAGTATATGCAACCCAGGTTGATGCTACGTCTAGCTGTCAGGTCAGGAAACACAACCTTTTCACACATCATACCAACACATCTGCTCCAGTCCAGCCCACCACATAGACCACAGCTAGTTATATAAAGAAAAATATTCAACATTAGACTTGGGGAAGATTTTGACTGTGTCAGTCCAGTGGAGACAGGCTTATACCAGGAGCACTTCACTGACAGGAGGGCGAGCCTACACACACCAACACGGAGGTGTACCTAAGTGCAGACATGGTCTAAGGTATTTTTAACTGCATCCACGATGATGATTTTGTCAGTCTGATGAATAAGGAATAAGTAAGGCCAGCACAAAAATGACGTGCAAATCAAAATTCAGCTGAGGCAAAAGAAGAGTCAAAAGACCTCTTTCTGCCCCCAAAAGACTTAACCTTGCCACAGAAACAGGCTGTGGATATGACTCTGAGACAGTCACTTAGGCCCACAGTTTTATGATTTTGTCTGCAAGTTACAAATGCAAGCCCATGATCACACCCACACACCTTTCCACTTATGTACACACATCTGGTGTTTTGCATAAATGTGAAAAAAGACTTTTGCTTCTCCCTGCATGTGCTAGGTTTTTGTTGGTTTGGGTTTTTTTTTTTAAACTGAAAAATGGGGATACTTACTGCATTTGGGGAAGAGTGTGGCAAAGGCAGAAAAACTTACTTTGTGGAGCTTTGAGCAAAACCATGAAAAGCTGTGGTCAAATTATCAGGAGGAGCAGGAGAGTTACCCTACTCAGATGGTCAAACTGTTTTGGTTCCCTCGGTTTTGATCTGAGATTATCTTTCCCACTGAATATTTGTCAGTGTTATTTTAATTGCCTTCACACCAAAATCTGCTTTAGCAGAAACAGCTTTTTGTAATATCAACATCTGTTTTAAATTACATGGAATGGTAATTTAAGTTAGCAATTTCTCAAATTTAAAACCAAACATGTACTTCAGATGTTTATTTTTAAGCTGCAAAGGCCTAAGCCTGCATGGGGTTTTTGCCTCTAAAGTTTTTTTTCCTCTCTCCGTGAGCAAGTGAGTTTGCAAAACTACATTTCTGAAGATGTTATATAGATCTTTTTGATCACAAAAATCAGATCTCATCTATATGGGCAAGACTGCAAAAAATTTCAAAGTAGTATTATTTATACTAGGGCTGTCCTTGATTCATAAAGAAAATGGAGGCTTAGATGCAAAGGGCTTTCCCATTGCTGTATTAGACTACCACCACTTCAACAGAATAAGAAGGTCCTGACCAAAAGAGCTTAAGTGCTTCAAATTCCACTTACTAACAAACTACCATTACTAACAACCCCTCTGTATGCAAATGAAACTTTCATACATTTCAGTACTTGGAAATGCAAGTTTTTTGAGCATGAAAACCTAGTAGCAAGGCCTTAAATCCTAACCCAACAGATACTCCTCAAAGCTCTACATGTTTCCTCTGCCCCCCTCTTCAAGTCTGTAAGGCTGTACTCCAAGATGTAAATCTTGCTTGCTAAAACTAAGCACTGCCTCCAGTACCATAGAAATATTTACTAAAAAAAAATATATATCTAAAAGTAGTGCTGATTATAAAGTTGCCATTTAACAATAATCAAAGGGGTATACTACTAAAACATTCAAAGTAAATCATTTGTGAGGGTTGCGGGGGCGGGGGGGGGAGTTGTTTAAAGGTCATACTTTTTCCTCATCTTTTTACTAAATGTTCTGTGCCCAAAGCCTTCCTGACACTGAGTATAAGGAGATATTTAGAATGAACTGAGACACCTTACAAAGCTAGGCTCAGCAGGTGGATTCAGGTGCAATAAATGTATTTTTGCATTTTGCAAGAGCATACAAAGCTATTTTGTAAACAACATTTTATTATGAAACGGAACAAGTACAGCATAATGCATCTAGCAGGAGCAAGCTGCAGACACAGAATAGAACAGCAATGAGTCACACAACATACATAATCCTGCATCTAAAAAACAGGAGCAGAAACAGAGGACAAAGACATTTGCACAGTTGAGAGCTACAAAATGGTATTTTCTGCTGCAGCCATTCAGTGCTCTGAATGTGTGCTCAAGCACATGAAAAAATAACATTAAAATATTCAAAGTCATACATACATGTACAAATGATGGGGTTTTGTGGTCAATATCATAAGGACCTATTTTCAAATGTCAAGAACAGCTTGAAAGTAACTTCATTTGCAAAGCAATCCTACTAGAGACTGATATGTAACACATACTCTACCTCATTCTAAAAAAAGTGAGGGTTAAAATAGCATGAGATTAAACACTGGTTGGCAGCAATGGAGACCATTCAAAATTTAGCAAGTCAGTTTACACAGTCATAGTCTCAAGTAATAAGAATGCTCATAAATTGCTTAGCTGTATAAAACCTTATCAAAAAGCTCAAAGCAAACTTTAAAGCTATCTCAAAAATTAATACACTATGATAGGGAGAAAACAGGGAATAATTAGGCTCCTATTACCATGGGTTAATCTCCCAGATCAAGAGTAGATCTTTGTGTTTGCTGTAGTGTAAGATTTTTCTTTTAATTTGATGGAATTTGTTTGAATACTTCAGCCTGCGAACAAATAGTAATAAACAAGATTCTCAAAGATTACAGCAAAATAAAGTAATTCAAAAGTCAGTATTAGACTTCATACATCAGAAACATGATAGAAAACTGATACTAATACTTAGAGGCTTTTTCTGCTGGAATGATCTACCACTGATTTAATGAAACTTCATATTACTTGGAAGCATCCACTTTCTTATTTAAAGATGAATAAAGCAGCTTCTTCAAAACACTCATTAAAATACATTCGGGATATTGAAGAACAACAAGCTTTGGGGAGAATGGCGTACAACCCACAGCCACAGCAGTTGTCACTCAAAGCTCAGTGAGACTCAAGTTGGAGTAGAGCGGCAAGCTGCGATTCAGAACACACCAAAGTGCAATTCTTTGTTCACCGGCTGCTTCATACACACTGCTTCTGCACTTGCTGTCAGAGCAGCCTGAGCGTGTAGCTGCAAGCCTAGCTACACTGCAGAGGGCAGCTACAGCTCGGTCACACACGCAAACAGAAGAGGAAACTGGAGTAGGAATAAGGTACGAATGAATTCTAGACAGGCATCACCCAGCTATCAATCAATCTCACCTGGCACGTCAGGTTGGCTCCTACGAAGAGCAATAAATAATCATTCTCTGCTCTTAGCCGTGTTACTTTTACATATTTGGGAATCACCAACTGTGGCATATTTATGTAAACAAACGTAACAAAAGCACCAAGATGATTAAATGCTATTTTGTCCCTTCTTAATATCCCAGTTTTATATTACTATAATTATTTTTTACACAACTAGTTTAGCATGCATGCCATGAATTCACTGATAGAACAGCGAGCATCAAAGTTTTCCCCTTTCCTGCCTTTTAGACAAGTCAGTCCTCCTCAGTTTCTTAGATTTCTATTGCCATTGCTATTTAAGATGCAGAGCTGCTTGTTGCCAAGCAAATCCTAGGGCCAGGAGACAACAAACAACGTACATCCTCAATCATCAATCACCTACAGAAATGCTCTCAACTAGATGAATCAGAAATTCATGAGAAAGATATTTGTGTAGCTGTGTACAGATTAACCTATTTTTATTTTAGGTTACTCCAGCCACTCCTAGTTGCGACAACAAAGCGTTTTCTCTGCAATCACATTTTCTAATCCTTCAAAAAAAAGCAAAAAAGTAAACATAAATGAAGTGGATTTTTAAAACACGTTCCTCCCATTTCCCTGCCCCAAAGACCCAACTGCAGAGCGAGCCAGACCCTTGGCACCTCATGCCCGGACGGAGCCAGGCTGCCCGCAGCCCAACATCCTGGGTCGGGTGCGAGGGGACGCATTTATGCCGGCTGCCTCTCCTGTCAGCTCCCCAAGCAACTGGAGACAGCGCCTGATCCGCAGCGTGGGAAGATTTAAGGCGCAAGATTAGCGGAGAAGCAACTACAACCAGAACAACAGCGTCTGCTCCGGCTAACGCCTTGGTAAAACACGCTCCGCTCTACTCTCCACGGCGTCTGCACTTAGAGGTAATATTTCCTTCTGGACAATAGGTGACGTTGAGGAGGAGCGTCCGCAGGACAGACGGACACAGACGACGCCTGGACAGGTCCCCAGGCCGGGGAGGGGAGCGTGTGAGGGGGTGTGGGGGGCTCTGAGGGCGCCCGCCCCGAGGGAGCCGGAACCAACCGGAACAAGTAAGAGAGCACGGCGGCATTTCCCCAGAGCGCCGTGACCCGCTACGGCGGGCTTCCCAACGGCCCAAAAAACCCCCAAGAAAAGCCCCCAAATCCTGAAAAAGCACCGACGACAAAACAGGATTTACCCTCCCTTTTAGGGCCCGCTTTTAAGGCCGGTGTCCGGCGGGGAAGCGCCAGCCCCTCCGCCCCCCTCACCTCAGGCCGGGGGCCCGGCCCCCCCGCCTCTCCCTTCGGCGAAGGCCGCCCCCGGGGGGGACAAGGCAAGGCGAGCCGAGCCGGACGGGGCGGCGGGGTCCTCGCACGCTGCCACCTGCGGCGGAAAGCGGCGCGGGAGGAGGGCGCGGGGTGCCGCCTGCAGACCCCTCGGCCGCGGGCAGCACACGCGCAGGCGCCGCGGAGGAGCGCAACCGCAGCAAAGCGCCTTATATTCGCGCTACCTCCGCGCGATCCTTCCGCCGGGCGGCCCGAGGGAAGAGAGTCCGTCTCCCGCCGGCCCC
>JAVJGG010000073.1:22035579-22074582 GCA_035590195.1 Aviceda cuculoides
GGCAGAGGCCCGAGGGGCAGGCCCGGCGCTGGCCGTCCCCGCGGCGTGGGGTCGGGGCCTGCAGGCAGGCGAGGGGCCGCTCTCTGGGGCGGCAGCTGCCGGGCCTCGGCAGCCTCGGAGCGTGTTTTGCCAGCGCCCTGCGTTTCCTTCTCACCCGATACGTACTTCGACGCCAAAGTTGCCGCTGGTAGACGCTGCCGAGCCCGCCGTGGCGATCCCCCTCACGGCCGTGGCCACTGGCTCTCGCAGCCTTTCTTGTTTTCCCGAAGCCTTTTGTATTTCTGCAAGCTCCATGCTAGAAGAACTGGAGTTGAGTGGTAACGGTTTGAACCTGGGAAAACAAAGAAACTTGTATTAATTATTTGAACTCCCATGATTTCCAGGGTCATATCAAGATTTCTGGCAGAGATTCAGAATTTCTGAGCGCTTGGTTTGGCAGCGCTGCCAAACATCACATTAAAACATAAGAATAGTGTGCATCAGCTGCAATTTCTCCTTACACCCACTGCCCTCTTGAAAGTCATTTAATGTGAGGAAGATACTGCTTCCTCACACTTTGATTTAAGGTAGTCATTTGGGTTACTTTTTCCTATTTTTGATTTAGGGTGGTGTAATGTTTTGCTCTATCAGATATTGCAGGTGATGTGTCAAGTAAAAGATCTCACTGGCCAAGCAGAAGACAGCTAGATGTCCCTCCAGCTGTGCCCTCGCAGTCAAACTCTGCACCTATGCGTATTGAGCACCAGCCCTGGGCCGCTCTGTGTCCCACTGCACTTGGTCCTTTACAACATGCGAGTTGCCACAGGAACTTGTAATTCAAACGCATAAGATTCTTGAAGAGTCAAAGGCGGGCAACGTAATGAATGAAAAATCCAATGCCCAGGTCACCCTTTCAAGCTGTATGTCGTTTGTAACAATTCTCCTAAACTACCTCCCAGCTTCTCTTGGTCTAACCAAGTAGTCAGTTGCATCATCCAGAAAGTGCTGCCCTCATGCTGCCAAATAATTACTGAATATTTGTTTCCTGACGCAGGTGGACTTGTGGAAGCCCTTCCTGGTTTGTTGTGAAAGGACAGAAGGAAAGACAGTTCAGAATGGGTAATGGAGTATGGGTTTATCAGCTGTATGATCTATCATGGTACACTCTGATGTCTCAGGACTAAGTTCAAACCTTCAGTGACTGCTATCTATGCTGGACTTCTATCATCTGACCGGTATTTTCTGTCTTGACAGTTTTGAAATACTAGCTGCGGTGACTGGAAAATTCAAGGGTACTAAATCAATAAAGCTAGAAAATATTCAACCAGCACATTCCAAATAAAATAAACTGTGACATAGCACTCGTATCTTTAAAAACAGCGGTTGTTCCTGAATATGGCTAAATTGTTAAGGTGGTGTTGATCTTCCACAAATGAGTGAAGGGAGAGAGAAAAAAATTCTAGACAGGTGGCCTACCCTCAACTACTGCAAAACTGATGGGAGTCTTGTAATTAACACTTGGCCAAGTATGACCTCCCAATGTCAAGCCATCACTGTAGTTCAGAGGGGAAATGTGCCTACCGTGTTACCGCAGTTTGGAATGACCTTTAGAACTAAACCTTCACTCAGTTGTAATATGTAGGAGAGAAAGAAAATCTCAAAACAAAGGCACAATACCCCATAGTTTTCAATAACAAAAAACAATTGTGAACAGCGGCCCCATAGCCTGGAGAGAAGTTAATCCCCCCCAGAGGGGATTTTTTTTTCCCCTCATAATAATGTGTAGGAGAAAGTGAAGAACAGTATGTCAATGTCTAAACAGCTATATTGAACCACCGTGTTGGAGAAACTGTTGGTTTAACCATCTTCTGTCCTTTACCACAATTTTCCTCACTTCATCGAGCTGAATGGAGTATAGGAAGCCTGGACCCTGACTCTTTGTGCAGTTCACAGAGACAATGAGAGAGGCAATGTGAATCTCTCCAGCAAGCTACCACTTGCTGTCCCTGCTAGAAGGTCTCCCTGGAAGGGGGATCAGGCGGAGTATAGCTGCAGAACAGCTGCTATTCTAGAGTTCATAGCATGCATGAAGAATATCCTCATGGATATTACAGTTTATCTCCTGAGAGGTGCAACTGAGATTATACTCCAGATTCCATTGTTACAAGGCCAACTGACAACACTGAATTGTGCTCTACGTTTCATGAATATGTGACTTTTGCTTATACCACAAGTAGAGAAGTTGACCAGAAGCAAGAGGTATACATTTGTCCTGCACTGAGGAATTCTGATGTAGTTTTGCATTACTGAAATTACCAGACAGATTCCCAGAGTATTTAAATTCACTCTACAGACACTGCTCAGCAGTTGCACTACTTGATACATGTTAGCTATCACACGTATAGATGTCTTCCCAAAATAGAGCAGCAAGGTGAAAAAATGTACCCCTGAGTTTCAGGACCCCACATGTTCAACCACAGTGAGTTAATGGAGTATGTACCATTAGGATGGTAAGCAGCATGGATGACATCAGATGTGCCCGAACAGGCTGTCTGTGGGCATCTGTACTTCCAAGACCTCTGTTGTCACAGGTGGGTATGTCTGGGAGCTCCCCAAACTGCTGCATACAGGTGATGCAGGCATAACCTGCGCACTCACACCAGTCTAAGCAGACCATCAAAAGCTGTCAGAAATGTTTCATTTTAAACCTAGCAGGTAAAGAGCCTGTGTTTGTGAAGATGTGAATTTAGTTTTTAACTGGTTAAGAAGACCTCTTCCTAGATGTATGGGGAACATAAGAGCCTTTTATTTTATAAAGATTAAAAAGAAGAAAGCACAGTCATTTTACACAAAAGCTAAAAAATGAATAACAAAGGAAAACAGACTTCCTAATCAGGAGATACACTTCACTTAATACTAAACAGCATATCATGAAATCAATTAAAATAATTCCAGCATTTGATGAATTATTCATTGGTTGATTGGTTATTTTCATAGGTCTCCTTAGAGCTTTCATAATGACTCTGGGTTTGCTGCTAGATGTAGCCAAAATATCCAGTTGCTTATGGCAACAAATTGGAAGAAAAGAAGAAAGGTCGGTAAAGCATTACAGATGTAGCTCTGCCTAGCTGCTCCCACCACTGTCAGCCAGCAAGGAACAGACCAGTGTACAGGGGACCCTCTACACCACCATAAATCTCAGCTTTCTGGATCTTTCCCCATCCTACTTCTCTTTCCAGGTTCTGTCTCTCCTCTGCTTTCCATAACAGATGCAGTCACGGGTCTGTCATGGCTACACAAAATTAACGTGCGCCTACAAGTCTGAGAGGTTTCGAGCCACCTTGAACGTTAAGTATATGAGTACAGGCCCAGATCCACAAATGGACTTTGGTGTTGCCATTTTAACTTTTTCCTAGTTGACTCCCACAGCAAAATGCAGGACTCAAAATGAAACCCTACAAACACTCAAATACTTTGGGCATTTCAGCGGCTGCCGTGAGTTCAAAAGAACCCTAGGCTACCGAGGGAGGAGCTGTCTAAGGCTGGCAGTGAGAAATACTGAGGACTGGGAAGCCTTAACTCCCAGGGCTGTACGCAGCTTTGTCCAGTCTTGCCTGTTGGATGAACCATCAAGTGAGACTGTGTAGTACGTGGTCAGGGTCATACCCTTCTTCTCTTTGCTCTTCTGCGACTTGAATAAAGCCAGCCAGTCACTGATACAGTTTCCCTCAAGCAGTCAGGCATAATCCAGACTTGTTTACCTGCCTAGTGATACGTATTAATTACATCCCAGTGAGCTAGTGATATATATCATTCAGACTATTGGCATCATTTGATTAATCTATGTGTTCTGAGTATTAAACACTGCAGAAGAAAAGTACCTGAAATTTTCATGCAGTCATAGGACTGCTCCTAACTTTACACACCACATTGAAATATTCATGGCATTTATAATTTAAAATAGATTTAATATTGCAAGTAAATAATAAACAGCTTGGTGTGAACTTTTTGTAGTCTTGTAAATCAGAAGGAAAACTGATCCAATTTGAAAGCTAGCTAATAGTTTAGTGTTTTCTCTATTTTCCTAATAAATATTTTAAAAAAAAAAGTTATGGAGCAAACAAATATGTTTAGACTTTGCTTTACACAAGTACCTACTAGTACTATCTCTCAATGATTTTTTTTATTGGAGGCTCTCTCCGCTGAGAACTTAAATACTGCCTTCTTCAATCCTGAATGAGATGCAAGGGTGAGAGAATACAGTTTGAAAATACACTGAACAAATGCACCAGAACACATCTATATAGATGTCACAAGCTAACAACAGAATAGGTAGAAACGGTTAGGGAATGAAATGAGCTTGTGATCCCATATGTTGCACACTTGTATCCATGTGAGATCACGTCTCCGATCTTTATGGTTTGTCTCACCCACTGAAACATCTTTTTAGCCTCCTGCTGCACACCCCGCGCGGTGGGCTGCAGCCTCGCCTGTCTCACACAGCCCACTTGCTGCTGGCCTGTGCTGGCTGCAGCATTCAAACTGGGGGACAAGCACTCTCAAAACAGCCTGCTTTCTGCTGCACTCTGACGTTCAAATTTTTGTTGAATTCTGTTTTAAAGTGCAGCTCATACCGTACCTTTTCTATTTTACATCTTACCTTTTGCACTGAAGCATCTACTTCTCCATGTTGGTGCCTGCATTGGTAAGGGCTGCAGGCTATACACCATTAAAAAAGCGTTAGACATTTACATGCATATTGAAAACATCGTAGCATTAAAAAATGTGTATGATAAATACAAACCCTCATGCTTAAGGGTATAGGTGATAAGGATAGGAGACTTTTATCCTGTGGGGTTGTTATCACTAGCAGAGATTTCTTCCCCAGTTTTCTGATGCATCTGTTTTTGATGATTGTTGGAAGCAGGATACAAGACTTAGATCAAACACAGGTTCAAACTGGTTCCAGCATTGCAATTCCTCTGTTCCTAGGGTCTCTGGCCCCAAAAGGTAAACAATAAATAAATCATGTTTTACATTAAAAGATACTTAATAATCAGAACTGACTCTTAAATAATGATTATTACAAATATATACATATTTTGCATTTCTATGTCTATTTTTTTTTCTGTCTTTCAGACCCTTCTCAAACTATATATGTGAATAAGAATTAGTGGTGACAGATTTATTGACAAAGATGGTGTTGACATCGGTGCTGCAGGAGCTCTGAACAATACTTAGCAATTACTTCTGCACATCCAGTCTCCAAATCAATCCAATTTACTCCTGTCAGTTCCTAAATCGGTTCTCCCATCAGCCTTTTACAGTTCCCCCCTACCAATGCACCTGCTGTTCCCTCCTCTTTGCAAGGGGGCTGCAGGTACAGCCAAATGCTTTCTTTCCCTGATTCTGGATGGAGGGAGCAATAGATACGTGAAATATTCTTAATCTCTTGACCGTTTCAGTATTTTTCCAAAATGAAAGTTTTCAGTTTTCTTTTTGTCTGTTTCTGATAGTACTTTATCCCCAAACAAAAAGGGGCTCTTTCCTGTGATAGATGTACACTTTTTCCTGCTAGAGTGAAGAGGCTACAGCCTGACTACAACTCTCAGAGCATTTGTAACAGACTAGAACTATTAGGGTGCTCCTGAATGTCCTGTTTGCCCTAGAGTATTTAACACTGTTAGACACCCTGAAATGGAGACTAGAGCCTGGAAACCTTCAGAATATCGAGGAAGATAGTTCTCAAAGCTCAGGTCCAGAGAAGGAAACCTAAAAGTCTGGCTATCCCCAAACAAATGGTATGTCTATCAATTACTTTAGTATTCATTACCTATTCCCATTAGCATAAACCACTTTTATTTGGAAAGATGTTCTTCCAGGCTTCGGAGATTGCAGTCTAAAGCCAAGCAGACCTTGGGTGAGAATAGTATTTTAGAATGAACAGAATACTCCTTGTGGTGACAACCTGCTCAGGGACAGTATGTTGTTAGATGCTGTATTTCCCACACTTCCATGATGGCCAACAGAAGATCATCTCCAATGTTCTGTAGGTTGCTCCAACTAAAAGTATCCCATTAACTTACAAATCAGATAAGTGGATAATGCCAATAAAGGTTCTGCATACCTTCTGGCTGGTTAGAAGCAGATTAACAGCGTTGTTTGGGATGCACACCTACTGCATGGAGAATTACATTGAATTAAGAAGAGTCTTACGGACACAATGTCTTCCCCACGAAGAAAAAGGGAAACCAGACTCTATTATAACTCTTCCATTTCTATTCAAAATTTTTGGAGATTTTTACAGTAAGATTTTACCCTTCAGAATTTTACAGCTTTCTGCAAAAGAAAAGCCTCTGAGAAATGTTGCAACAATTGCAGAGTAAAGCACTTAAAATATAGACATTAGACAAGATTTAAGCACAAAATTTAGATGTCAGGTCTAGGCTAGTAGGCAAGTGTGAATAAATCTCATGGAAGTCAGGGGCATAGGCACAGCAGAAACAGCATCAAGCATGTCTTTGACCCTGCGATGTGAGACCACAAGGACAATTAAGTTAATTAATACAAGCCTTTATGAGCTCTTATGCCGGTTCTTCCAGTCAGCCTAGGTGAGCGACCTTTACTTTGGCATTGCTTGATGTTGAAATGCTGAAACTAGCATTTAAGCCAGCTTTTATATTAAATGCATTTACATACATGTGCACATGCATGCATGCATGCACATGCATGCACATATACACATATATTTATGTAGGTACACTTTGCTGATTTCCAGGAATAAAAGACCAAATGCAGCTCTCAAAAGAAAACCACTCCTCACGTGGGGGAACTTGGCTATCGTGTTCTGCTTTCCTCATTGTTATTGTGTTATTTAATATAGGATTATGAGGTGTTAAAATCAAGGTAGAGCTAATGGCATAGTCACAAAGGCAGATAGCTTGAGAAAGCTCACCCTCACCAACACCTACAAGCAGCTTTACTGAAATGTCATTAGAGTGTCACATTGCACGTCCCATCAATGCTGGCCTCACAGCATGGCACAAAACTGAAGGTGGAATCAGGGGGTTGGGTTTATGGAAGGGGCATTCCCTGAAGACCAGGGAGAGGGAAGCCAAGACCCGTAGCCTCTCTCATCTCCACAGGCAGGGGACACTGGGAGAAAGGCCCTGCCCTAAGCACGTAGGTAAGGGTCGTATGTGGGCACAGCTCCTGCTGTGTTACTTTCTTTTCATGCAGGCTTTCCTGAGTTTGAGATGTGGTGCTGGCCTCTTCCTTTGTTGATGGAAAACTTCCAGAAGAAATGCGTAGGGAACAGAATCTACCTGGAGTAGCTTGCAGCGCATATGCCACAGCCAGAGCTGTAAGCTCCAGGACAATAATGGGTTTCTACTCAGGGAGAGGAGAAGCTCAGGGGCCAACACTGCTGGGAGCGTGCTTGTGAAAATCTGGGGGGGGACTGGGGAGAAGACAGTCCTGATGCTTTTTTAAACTCCCTACAACCACTGAATCACCAAAACCCTTTAAAAACCAATGCTTGTAACATGAGCCCTTTGAAACAACTTCTTCCAGCTTTGATACCCAACACCTCTTGCAGCAGGACCAGCCATTCCTTTGAAAGTGGGATTTCTCATCCCACAGCAGTATTTCAGGCACCATTTCCTGCTTTTATAGTATAAAATGGAATGGCAGGACCATTCCTCAGTTGGGTTTATTCAGCAGTGCACATCTCCAGTCACGTGAACAAGGAGTGCTTCTCTCCAGAATTACAAAAATAAACTGTAAACAAGTATTTCATTTGTACCTCCCTGTTGTCATCACATTTTCCTTCCCTGCGGCTGTAAGTTTCCAAGGCAGAAGAGATATTTAATGATCAAACAATCTAACTGGCACTGTTTATTCCTAGAAAAAAAGCACATCAATAAAACAAGAAGTACTTAAGTGATAATAGATCAGGTGCCACATTTTGCAAGCTAATAAGCTGTAGATACCAGAGGATTACTGCTAAAAAGAACTAGATACCCTTTCTGTTATTACTGTCATACAGAAAACAGTACATGGTGTCAGTTTACCACTTGGAATTACAGGAGTAACATAAAAAAAAATGCTCCTCTAGTCTGAAAATGGCACTTGGTTGCTGCCTACTTGTCTACCCAAGACTCCAGTTCCAAATGGTTTGCACCCTGGAAATGAAAATATCAGACATATCATGAAAATATCATGTGTAATCTATCTATCTATCTACATATAGGATATACCATATTATATAATAATCATACATCATATGTATATATAAAATATGAGTAAGGTTAGCACTGCACCTGCCAGCTTACATTTGTCTGTAAGCAGAGGAACAGGAAAAGAATAATAATTGAGTTACTCTTATTTTTCTCAACTTTTGAAACAACTAGTAGTTAAAATGGTTTTAACTTTATTTTAATCTAAACCCAAGGTGCTATTCACAAGGTGAGAGCACACAGGCACATTTACACTTGAGCACACTACATCACTACATCAGCGACGACGCGTTTTGATTTGAATGGAGATGTTATGGGCCGAATACTGCCCCAGCGAAGAGGCTGGGCACCGTCCCTCAAGCTGACAGCGATCTCCGCACATGGACTGACAGCAGGCCCATGAAACAACGGATGATCTTGTGCCAGCTGCCTACGGGTGTTACTGAAGTTATAAACTGTGCTTATATTGAAATTGGAAACTGCGTTTTATACCCAGTATGTACGGAGAAACAGTTCAAACAGTTCACCACCAGGCGGCAGATATTCCGACTGCAGGAATTTCGAATGCTGAAAGGACCCAAACAGCAGCACTGATTCAAAAAAACCTTACCTGTCGCCCATACATTTTAGAAAAGGAAACCGACATTCTTCTTCTCTTTTGACCAAGTCCAAGGCTCTACTGGATGGATTCCCAATTCTATGCGCAATGCCCCAGGTTACAGCCTACTGATAGTTTAAGAGCTACTACGTTACAACAAGTTTTAATCCTCAGATGAATTCTCATTGGTTAAGAAAAAAATAATACCTTTTTTGGTTCACTAGGGACCTTCCTAGAGGAAGGGAAAATATCTAATCCAATACTTGCTCATTTACACCTGTACTATTCTATAGGCTAAACCCTACACGGGATATGTAATTTCTTAGCAATTTCAACCATGCTGGTTTAGGATCGTGATATAAAATTGGTCTTTCAGAGCATTCATGGATAGAATGAAGGGCAGAAAATGAAAATACTGCTAAGGTATTTCAAGAGAGCTTAATTCACTTTACTAAAGCTACCCAGTCCTTCCTGTAAGGGAGAAAAGCATCATGAGCAATTTCCAAAGGGTGGAGTTTCTTGGTAAGCTGTTCATCTAAGCTCAGTACCACGATTTTGTACGTTTGTGTAATGTGTTAGACTGCAAATGCTCTGAGGCAGGAACCATTTTTTCCCCTGTATTTCCCTCTAAACCTGTAGAGGGTTTAGCATGCTGGTACCCTGACAAAGCACTTGCATAATAAAAGGTCATTATCACAATAAGTCAAGGTGCTTTACAGACACTTTAATAAGCTTTGAGAAGCAAGTTATTTCAGCAGGAACAAAGTGGGAGCTGGGGGACAACCATAAAATGAATGGACTCTTAATGAGTGTATCAACTCCCAACAGTCCTAACATTTCATAGGCCCTATAATATAAATGGACTTTGGATAATATAAACCCAAAATTAAAAGTTATCTTTACTCTTTCCATCATTTTCCATTTGAAAATCCTGATTGCAGATAGATTAATTGAAGACCTGTTCCTAGTATTTTTTTAAGTCCAACATATTTTCATTACTTTTGTAAGCTTTGTCATTACAATCTTTTGCATTTCTTCCCCGCTAATACTTGCCATCAAAAAATACAAAACCAACTGCTTTTCTAGGTTATCTTCTACATGGACTTGGAGCTGCTCATGCCAAGACCTTTTCAAGTTATACTTTGTTCACTATGTTTTTTAAGCTTTATTGGTACTTGCTACACTGTGCAACTGCAAAATATAAGCAACAAAATTTCTTCATATTTTACCAAAGTATCTTCCTCAGTGTGTTTATGAAAATTAAAACACAGAACTTGTCACTGGACTGTAAGATTAGGCAAAGTGTGTACAATGGACACACTCTAACCTCGACCCATTATCTGATCTGTGTTACTCTGTTCCAATTTCATATAACGTGTGGCTCAGATATGTTGGATATAGTGAGAATTATATTTCACAAATTGTATATTCTGCAAAATCCAACTATTATATGGCTGGTGATATCACCACAATTAAAAAAATGCTATTTTAAAGAAGATTTGCAAAATACCCACATTGTGTTTGTTCAAGTATATTTGCTGTATTAGAACCACAAATAATCAAACTTTCAAACTATGTGTTTCGAACATAAAACCAACACGATTAAAGAAACAAACCACTGCAATTTAATAGCAACAATCTCACTTTACAAGATAATAACGATGGGGACTTTGCAAAGGAATCTGAAAAAGAATGTAATTAAAAATGACAGATTTAAGACAACAGAAAGTTGAAAATTAAATAGCACAATAATTCTAATACACGGAAATTTTAACCAGAATGTTTACTTGATGCAGCATTGTGATTAATAAGTGTATTACCAGCACTTACTGACATCTGATAAATACTATTCCTTTAAAGTAGCATCTTTCTGTTCAGTGATCTTGCACAGACTGACAATAAGTAACCCAGACCCCAGAGCCAGTTCACATGTGGTCAGTAGCAAAATTCCTAAACAGAACAGGAAAGGACCTGGAACGCATGTGATGAGTAAAACATAACTTACTGCTAATATGGTGATTTCAATATTCAATGCACACCACAAATATTATTTTAGATTTCTTTTACAACATATACCACTTCCAAACATGGATCAAAGCAAAACAGAGGTGATGTGGCTTTGTGGATGGAGAGGAGCACTGGCCTGGGAACTAGGAAATTGGGATTCAGTTCCTGGCTTGCGCGCAGACTCCCAGGTAAGACATTCAGTAAGACAGAAATTACAACACTGGCCTCCTAAAAAAACCTTGAAATCTACTGAAAAAAAGAGCAATGAATCCAAGCCAGGGCTTATTATTAAAGATCAAATAGGAACTATATAACACTTTCTCTGATCACTTTAGAGATTGCATACTAATTAAACTTATTAAGCATGATTGATGCTAATGCTGCATAAAAATAATTGGATGAAACATGATAAACTGGATGTGTACAAAGGATTCCACAAGAGTGGAAGTCACATACTTTCCCTTCCTTGAACCCAATTCATGAAGAAGTGAGAAGTGTGCAATAAGTGTGAGTATCTGCAGAAATCTCAGAAAGGAAACTGGTCCCACAGGAAGCGTTACTCAATAGAGAATTTTGGTGATACCAGGATTTCATTTCCAAAGTTTTCAGTGATACTTAAGCAAATAGTTAAATGTTTATCAAGATAGGGAGGATGCTTTTCTGAAAAGGGGTCTAAATTTCAGTATTGTCTGAAGTTCAGGAGAACTGCATAAGAAAGTGTGTTAGTAAGTCACACAAGCATAAATATGCACAGCAAAACTGAAACCAAAGTATTTTTCTTATTAAATAACATAAAATATGTGATGACCACCAACAGAGGAAAAAATCCACAAAGATATTTTTTGCAGTTTATTTTCAATTATAATTTTTGGATAACCAAGCAGCTCTGTATGGAGAAAGCACAGAAGAGTCATTCTGGCACTTTTGGATAGTACATTCCCCACCCCCACCCCCACCCCAATTTTTCTAGACACGTTCAGTCCACTTGCTCGGTCTATAGTCCATTTTATATGAGCATGATTAGCTCATATGATTCCAGAGGAAGCTAACAATATATACAGTCTATTCTTGGCTATTCTGGGCCCTTTAAAATGTCTTCTAAAGTCTATCCTGGCTAAACAGAATCCACAAGATACATGATAGCTACAGAATACACTGTATTGAAATGAGAAATGCTCAGCACAAAATGGGACTCTTGGCATGCAGCTTAAAATAAAAGGTAGAAGTTCAGAAGTTTATAAAATCCCAAATGGGGTCAATTAAAAGGAGTTACCAAAAGAAGGGACTGTTCATTGTTACTGTAAAAAAGGCACTTTGAGTAAATGGGACCAGAATTGAAGGAATCTTAGTCGACATAAAGTTCAGTTTGGTTTCATAAAAAGGCTTCAACGCTAAGGGATGCTACTCAAGTTTCCTGCAGTTTCACATTAAAATAAATTGCTGAGTAGTTTATAATAAAGGACATAAAATGTTTACAACCAACTTGTAAAATTAAGAAAAGCATAGTATAAGCAAAATATTACTAAAAGCAGCAATGCATAGCCTTTCATTGAGATAATGCACAATTTTGGACACCACGTGTCAAACTCTTGTTTTTAAGATACTTTCAGTAGCATTATCAACATAAAATTGGCCTACAAAACAAAAGCTTTACCAGCTCCCATTCATAAGGAGATTGAGGTCATAAACCAACCAAAACAATTTGTCAGTATTTTCAACATCCTGGATGACCAATATCAAGTATATGGAATAACAATCACACTCTTTGTTCAGCTATCTCACTGGAGGCAGCCATTAAATCAGAGGAATGATTTTAATTCTTTTCTAACATTTACACAGTAATGCATTTAAGTTCTTTCAAATGTTGCTCACCACAGTTTTTCTCTTTTCTCTCCACAAAAAAAACCCCAAAACAAAACAAAAAACAAACAAACAAACAAAATCAAGCACTTCCACAGAAAGAATATTTGGCAATTTTATACTCCACTGAATGGTGGATTTTCACAATAGCTCACTTCAGATTGAAAGTCATTAGTGGTCTTTCCTCTCGTTTCTGCCAAGGACTCTTCTTATCTTCACCTTGGTCATCTTCCTCATCCTCCTCATCCTCCTCATCATCTTGAACCGATGTTCCGTGTTCAGGACTAGTTAATGGCTCTGGTTTGGTATCCACAGTTCTTGTCTCCTCCTGCAGGCTGGGCAGCTGCACACCGCTTCTCTTACTAGTGCCTTCTAGGAGGCATCGTAGAGCATTGTCCTCAGGGCTACAAACTGCTGTTCCACACTCGCTGCCACTTTGGTCCATATCATCCAAGTACACAAGCTGTGTGTAAGCTGTGCTATCTGAAACCTTCCGCTCTCTCTGCTGGTGCTCTTGCACTGGTGGGTGACCCTGTGGTGCAGACAGATGATCTCCTCTTCCCTTTCGGGCAGATTTGGGTTCATTCATATCGACACCGGAGTCCAAACTGGCATCGTTACTCCCGTTCCTACCAGCTCTTTGGAGATCGATGTATGAATGTCTAACGTGAGCATTTGAACGTCCATCTAGAGAAACAAACCATGCTCGAGGATGAGGCAATGGCTTTCCACCTCCTAATTCCATCAAAGCCTTTTCTGTAAGAAGCTGCACTTCGCTATTCATTTGAGCCAGGGATGCGTCATTAAGTGAGGCAGGAATGGAAATAGATTCAGACATGGAAGCATTTTGTTGACTCCACTCAGCTGCACCTGCATCTTGCAAATGTTGCTGAGATATTGCTTGGGATGCTAACTGTTGGGGTTGCAGCTGTTGTGGGGGGTGTGGAAAAAGCCGTGCATGAGGGTTAGGAAGCTCAGCCTGAAGTCTTTCTATATCAATCTGCTGGTCAGCTGGCACAACCAGTGGCTGGCTAACAAAAGGATGTTCTCCTGGCAATTTCATGTAATGACCTGGGATGACCAATGCAGGCAAAACTTTTCTGTAAACACTGTCATTGACTTGGTCAACAGAATTGCAGCAGATTAGCTGACCTGGTCGAGGGAAAGATGTAGGTCTTTCAAGGTGATCAACTGAACGAGACATCATACAATCAGTAGGTCTGCAGTCCAGCAGCTCTTTTTCAGGGGCTGAAGGTGTGGGGTATATTTGTTCCTGAATATTGTATTTACTTCCAGTAGCAATATGGTTCATAGATACTTGAATTTCTCTCTCTTGCTTTTCAAATAAAGGCTGAGACAGCATAGCATTGTAACTTCTCCTATACTCATCTTTGATAGGGGGCTCATAGCCTTCAGCTGTTTCTGTAGATTTTCTTGTCTTTAAAGGAAAACTATCTGCTGATTTGTGGTAGTCTTTTCTTAGAGACCCGCTGGGAGTCAGGTCATCCAAGGAAATTCTGCTCTTGTCTTTCTCCTTGTCAGAGAGCAGTTCCTCTCGGGAGCTGAACTCCTGGGAAGTACTGAATGAGTGTTTGAGCATAGGTGTATGCATATCTGCTTCTCCACTAGGCGATACCATCTCCATGTGGACAGCACTGATTAATTCCTTTGCACCTGAGTTTTCAGTGTGTCCATTGCTAGCAACGGACAACCCACCAGGAAATTCTGACTCGCGACGTGAAAATATTAAATTTATATGGGACATTGAGGTTGCTTGATCCTTCTTAGAAGTGTCCAGTGCTGTCGAAAGTTGCAGTTTCTTATGATGCTGACGTGGTCTTAAACATTTTCTTCTATAAAAGCCGGTAACAAAAGAAGTTACACATTTGTGACTGTTCTACACAGAAACAAGAGCAGCAAGTGTGCCTTAATGGGAAATTTTTAAGCAGTGATTAGTATTAGGGGAATTGAGCTTTTATTACATAACCTAACAATTAAAAGCTTATCCCAGCAGTGAAGATAAAATTAAAGAATAATGTCAGTTGGGAAATATCTCAAGCACCAATTGCAAATTTGAGCAAATGTCTGGAGGAGGCAAATACAAAATCACTCATTAATATACACTTGCTGATAAAAGGTTAACATTCATTTTACTATAAGACAAATAGAAAGATCACTTGCAAATGCATAGCAGGTACGATGACAGGGATCTTGGACCTATGCCCGTGTTCAATAGGAGGTTTTAGAACATCTTACAAGGAAAACACAGGTACAGGTGTGTGTCATTCATTCAACTACCATCCTACCAAAGGCAGGGATTGTATATGCTGCACATAACCAGGAATATACGAAGGTTTATCTCACTATTTCTCTCTTCTTCAAGTGCTTGCTGGCTTTGCCCCCACTCCCCCCCCACCCCGAAGTAAAAATGTTTCCATACAAAAGCTTTTAATTTCCTGAGCACAAAACCCCCTTGTATTTCCAACATGAACTAAGTAACCAGGATGGTGAATCTTACCTGCAATAATACAAAAGCAGACACAGCAAGACTAGAAGTATGAGAGCCATCCCTCCTAAAATTGCCAAAAGAAACATTGTGTGATAGCTGGTAATGTCGTGTGTTACGACGGGACCTGGAAGGCCAGAAAAGAGAATTTAGACCTGTAACAACCCGCAAACAGGAAGAGGAACAACACTCAAACAAAGAGAGGGACATCTTCCCTTGCTATCAGGGTGCTAAGTGAGCAACACTGCTGCTCATAGCCCTGGTGCCTATTGAGCAGACCATCTCTGGAGAAGGGAGCAAGTTGTGGAGAAAGCGTGTGCTGGTTTTCATGACTGCAAGTCCATTCTGTGGAAAAGCAGTTAGTTTCAATAGGAACATGCATCAGTGAATGCTGCCTTCCAGGTCCTGATGCTGACACAGTGTGCCAAAGCTTGCACCACTGGAGAAAAGCCATCACAGCATCTTCCAGCACTGTAGTGTATGTAGTTGCACTGTGCCCAACAACTTCTCTTTAACAACATTTGTGGTGCTTTGTATTAAACAGTACATACAGTGCAGTACAGGATTCACTGGAAGATGTGTTGGTGCTCTGAAGTCTAGATCAAGCCAAGCCAAGCAGAAATTCAGGAGGTTAAAAAAACAGGCCACTAGTGAAACAGTGTTGTAAGTCCAGGTTTCAATAATGCTTAGTAAATGTTCTAACATATGAAGGAATGCACACATGTGGACAGCATGTGTAGCCCTGCTAGTTTGTAAAATCCTTATCATGATTTTGAAATAAAGGCCCAAATTTTCATCTGCAGGCAAGGAGGTACAGCACCAGCTGACAGAGTAACATGCATGTACTGTGAAGGACAGCAATCTTGGCCAACATTAAGGTTCTAGATCATGAGGTTTGTAAAACCTCATCTGTGGATCTTGAGTGGTCTGTAGAGCCGCTGCTAGGAATACAAAGCTCATTTTTGTCCATTTTTTGAGACACGAAATCAAACAGATTCAATAAAGAGATAAAATAAGCAAAAAGACATTAAGCTCATTAAAAATAACATCAAGTATATTGCATTTGGGAAATCTAAATATTTATACATTCTGTCCTGCCATTACCTTTACATAATTGATTGATACGATTGCTTCAGGACATTAAGAAAAAGAAGAAGAGCTAAATCACTTGAACTTTTCATGGAAATGTTGTTCCCATTGCAACAAAGTTTTAGGAACCCAGATCTAGCCCTCAGAAAGAAGGAAGAGTAAAATACAAGTAGAAATTCTGCCATACAAGTTAAACTGCAAGGACAAATAAGCCTACTCCTGTTAGAATTACAAGTCTTCTAACCTTAGAGTTACAGGCACAATTTTCAGCACTAGTGTAACTTCCTTGCAGTCTGGCACAGAGCTGTACTGGGAAATGTTTGGCTCAGAGCAGTTGCTTTTTCTTAAAGTACAATTATTTTGTAAAATTCCATTAATTTCGGATCTGCACCTGCATCTAAACTCTGTTCAGCAGTGAATCAGTTGAATATTCCAGCAGTTTCATTTAATATAACCTCAAAAAAAAAGCTTGCATATCATGAAACAACTTCATGGCACATACAAACAGACTTTAAAAACAGGCCTCATGTTAGAGTTCGTTTTGTTGGTTAGATATAGTTTATTTAGCTTGCACAGCCAAGGCAAGAATGTTTTCATCTCTACTGTATTTGGTTTTCATCCAGAAAACCTAATAAAGAAAATCTATAAGAGGATGAGTATTTTGTTTGATTGATTGGCTCTTCTATACACAGAGGTATCTCTGATTATCGGTGGCTGAAGAACTAATACTAAGAAATCTGTGGCAGCCACAGACAGAAAAAAGGAAGAGCAAACTGCAACACTAATAATCTCCACAGGCACAGAAGTATATATAATGCCTAGTTCAAAGTGATTTTCTACAGTTATGCCAAGAGGCTTGCAGATGGCAACCTGTCAGCTCATCTACTAATGCTACTCTGCTAAAACACTTCCTAGAACTTCTACGCTAAATTATTCGTGGTGTAAATTAAACAGTCAACAAGATTATGCAAAGCGTAAGTCAGGGCAAAATGGGCATTTTCAGCAAAAAAAAGAAAAAAAAAATTTACAATCAATCCATTAGTAAATGTCTAACCCAGGATGATGTTGGTCTTAGGTAAATCCATTTTTTTTGGAATTTCTGTACAGAAACTTGACAGCATGTATTTTTCTACTTGCTGGAACACCAATACATTGATGTTGTACCTCCCCTCATTTTCTAGCAATGGCTCTGCCAGGCAGTAGTGACGTAAATGCATCAAAGCAGGAACACTTCAAAAAGTTTCCCACTGAAATGACTCAGAGGTTTTGAGCCCAAGGGTTGCCCCCCACAATCCCCAAAAGATTTTAGCCCTTTACTTTCAGATTTCTGTTTTCTAATAATCCATTATTGATCAAGCTGTAGCATCTCAGATGAGGTCATTCTGAAAAATATAAACATTATATATGAATAAATAGTTACTCAATGCTGTGAATATCAATAAAATTCAATTCCATCTTACCTGGGAGTGTAGGTGACATTGCTGCAACCCAGTAGCCCAGCTGAGGTGCAATATAAGTCCAAGTCAACTGATTTCCTTCTTGTTGTACAAGGCCCAGACTACTCTTCAGCCATGTCCCTGTAAACGCAAAGGTTGTAGGAAGATGTTACAGATGTACTCACACCTTCCTCTGCAAACAAGTAGAAAAGCAAGCAATAACAAAACCGATCAATGTGCTCTAGGGGTTGTGTGTGCATTGCTGGGAAGTGGGAGATCGTGCCTTTTTGTCGCTGGCATTTGAGAGCTCCTGCAAGCCGTCATCCCCGTGGCATTCTCAGAAGCTTTGTACACAAAAAACATTTAAAAATAAATAAAACTAATACATCTTCAAAAAGGGTTAAAGGAAATACTTATTGTCATATTAGATTCCCCTTCTTTGAAGAGGGATATTCCTGAAGCTGATTATACGTAGGCAGCCCACTTAAAAGCTGTATTTCAAGAGATATCACATCTCCCAGACCACATGTGAGTTCTGCACACCACCTTTCTGTCAGCTCTGGCTGTCAACTTCTAGAAGACTGGAGAGAACGCTTCCTCAAAATGTTGGTTTTCCTATACAGAAAACAAGCTTACGGATGTTACTGCCAATAAATGTAGAATTAAGTTGCACCATCACTTTGCTTCAGCAATGTTAGTCATTCAGAATGTGTATACAACCAGGAATATTGTTTGGTAATGGATGATGAGTTTTTTAAAACATGTTTCTCAAAGGAAATGTAATAGATTTTTTAGAATTATCAAATGATCATTTAAAAATAAACAAGATTGACAATTTTAAAGCCATGTGTTTAAGTTCATATAACTCTTAGGTAGTCCAGATTGACAATCTGCACTAGTTGAGAGCTGTTCTACTTTCAGAAGATAAATTTTGTTACAAGAATTGGGCTAGGAAAAACCTTTACAACTGAATCAGCTGCGTGCCTTTTTGTAATTCATAAGCCCCCTGATTCTGGGGCTGTAGGAGAAAAATTAGTTTCTGATATATTAAATGGCCAGTATAGCTTGTAGACTGCTCCCATATTTATTCTCTTTGATAGAAACGCCGAATTGCTGGCCTGGACAGTGAGAACAGTCGCTGGGAAGCCACTCCTGGTGCCAAGAGGCGGTTCCTGAAGCTGCAGTCCTGGCTCGGCATCTCCCATGGGTGCCAAAACAGAGGGCATGAACTCGCTAAGGAGGTTCTTCGCACACGTTGGCGGCCACTACCAGTATGACTGATCTGTGTGCAGAGAAGGGATAAACCCCTCTGCACTTCTGCAGCACGGCTCTGTATTTCTGTGCAAAGGGTGTGGGACGGAATGCTGCATTTCCATTACTCAGCTTCAAATGCTCACTTTAAAGGCAAGCTGCTTCTTGTACTTGTGATTCCCTTTCCTTTAAATAGCCTCCTGCATGTAATTCCCCAAATGGTGCTTTTCATCAGATGTCACTCAGGACTAAGCATGAGCATTTGTGGATGACAGTCATCTGAACACTTAGCAGTGACAGCAGAACACACAGAAGAGATGCTGCTGGTGTTCTGTTTTTTTAATACCACTGAGATCCTGCTGATTTCCTCTGTGTTCCTTAGGTTATCCATCTGTGCAAACCCTGTACACGTGAGAATGGCTGTCCTGGTTTCGGCTGGGATAATTTGCTTTCTAGTAGCTGGTATAGTGCTATGTTTTGGGTTCAGTATGAGAAGAATGTTGATAACACACTGATGTTTTCAGTTTTTGCTGAGTAGTGTTTAGACTAAAGTCAAGGATTTTTCAGCTTCTCATGCCCAGCCAGCAAGAAGGCTGGAGGGACACAAGGGGTTGGGAGGGGGCACAGCCAGGGCAGCTGACCCCAACTGGCCAACGGGGTATTCCATACCAAGGGACGTCATGTCCAGTATATAAAATGGGGGGAGTTGGCCTGGGAGGGATCACTGCTTGGGAATTAACTGGGCATCAGTCGGCGAGTGGTGAGCAATTTCATTGTGCATCATTTGTTTTGTATATTCCAGTCCTTTTATTATTATTGTTATTTTCTTATTGTTATTATCATTATTAGTTTCTTCCCTTCTGTTCTATTAAACTGTTCTTATCTCAACCCACGAGTTTTACCTTTTTTCTTCTGATTCTCTCCCCAGTCGCGCTGGGGGCGGTGGGGGAGTGAGTGAGTGAGCGGCTGCGTGGTGCTTAGTTGCTGGCTGGGGTTAACCCATGACAACTGGTACTGTGCTTATCAGTGGACTCAAGCACCATTGTCCATGAGCCCCCACTACAATCTGTGGCCCCACTGCAAAAGCCAGCTTATCAGCATAGAGTTGTATCCTTGGAAACTTGTTTCCTGAGCAATTGGGTTACCAAAAAGACAAACAACATGTATATTTGGGAAGCCCATTAGTTGAGTCCCACTCAATCCACCAAAAGCAACTGGGCTTTGAAAATAGGTCAAAGCATCAAGGAGAAAATGTTTCCAAATTAGCCTTCAAACAGTACTGGGCAGTGACAGGGATTTCATTCTTAGAAGCACGTGGAAGAACAATTACAATTCAGAATGATCACGATTAGCTTTTCTCAAGAGCTATATAAATAAAACTATCTTATCCACTTATCAGCTGTCTACATTCTAGATCAAGAAGTGCTTAATTTATCTTACAACTGCAGGTGAAGTTCTGTGCCTGTGCTTACCCAAAGACAGCGTTTAACCACTACCTTTCGAGCACGCTGTGAATGCCTCCCACAAACACTGGCATGCCTTTGAGTGAGTGTAAAAGAAATTTTCTTGGAGCTTTTCCTACCGTAGATGCCATTCAGAAGATTATCACAGCAGTGCCAGATTTGTTCAAGACTTCACATTTGTGCAAACAAACTTCTAGTGGGTTTCATGCGAATTCACTGGCAATAACTGTTAGATGAACTAATTCTTCTCAGATTAGTTTTACAGAAGTGTAAAATTTCAGTAGTTTTCCTCATCTGAAAGATACTTGAGGACTGGGTATTTATGAGCATAGATTCTATGGATCATTAGTGGAATTTGGTTCACTAAATCCTTACGGGCCTTTTGAAAATGTTTTCTCTGAGAAACTTAGTACAATAATTCAATCAAACACTGTGACTTGAATTTATTATTTCTGGCCAATGGCACATTCCAGCACGGTCACATCTGGTGCTTCTGTTCTTGTTGCCATAGGGTATATACTCTGCTGTTTAAATAGCAATTTAATAGCAGCACTGGCTAAATAAGGATATTGGCTTAAATCCATATTTTCTGAAATATTCAAGATGAATGGAGGCAAAGATTTGCTACTTGTCTTTAAAAAATTCTTTTACATTTTTCAACTAGAAATAAAGCAGCAATTTTATTGGCATATTTGTAAGTAGAATATTAACAAATTTCCCTAGCTCTATAAAAGCTAATGTATACTAGGTATCACCAACTTGAACAGAATTATTACTGCCTGGTAATAATGTCCTCAAAATAGAAGTCTATAATGTGAGCACTTAAGCTCACATAATGAATGCCAGGCTATCATACAATTATTACTCTGCACAGTGTATAATTACAGAAACTGGAGAGTATTCTGGGCTTACAGTTTCTCTGTTGTTGGATTGTTTGGTAAACTTGACTGGCAGCTTCTCTGTTAAATTTTTTTTAACCAGCAGGGAATCAAGTCACGCAGTCACTTTGAGTGACAGCTAGAGAAATATGACTAATAAGCGAACACCCCACACTGCATTTTAAAAATGCAAACACCATCCAGAAAAAGGAATTGAAGTAGCCAATTTGTATAATAAATGACTTTATAAGGCATGCATGATAACAAAACTGAGGAAAAATGGGATGCCAATCCAGGTGGGCTGCACGCAGCAGGCATCCACAGCACAGCACAGGACGCCTTTACATCCCAAAAGGCAAACACCGCATACCTTGGCTAAAATGCCAATTAATTAAATAAATTGTTAATATAATAAGTTTGCTCATTTTTAGTTCCCTGGGTTGAAATTAATCAAAGCACCCTTCATACCTTTGAAGACAAATGCTTAAATAATCACACATATTTCTCACAGGAAATGTAGGTCCTCGGCCCTCAAAGCAGCTGTAGGGTGGAACGAGGGAGTTTGCCAATACGTTAACCCAGTATAAAGTAATGCAGCTTGAAGGTGGCTGTCATTTGCCTTTGCTACCGACAGTTTTAAAGGACTATTGATTCAGCTGATGAGCTTTGGAGGAGTGTAGCCACGTCGCCTTTCCCAGGGCCATGCTCTTTGCACAGGAGGGAACAGCTACTCACCTGCCAGAGCATCAGGGGATTGTCGCACACTGGAAAGCTCTCCTGCAGTCCCTGGCTGTGAATTAAGGGCTGCTTTGTGGTGGGAGTAATTGCCTGTGTTTGTGAAATAGGTCAGCCTGCCAAGCAACGCAAGGGTCTTCCCTCAGTTATAAAGCATCAAAGCCCAAGAAAACCACCTAAGCTAAATGTTTGAGAGAGAAGAGGGTGAGGGAGGGAGGAAAGAAAGTGGAGAAAAGGTTTAATGCATTGTAAGCAAGTAGAAAACATCTATGATTCTTTCTATGAGGAAAAATAAGGCTCTCCAGAACTGCTTTCAGTACAGGCACATAGTCACGCGGGAGGAAAATGGTACTGCAAAGGAACATAAAGAACTGTTTCTTAATACAATTCTCTTTCTTGTGCTGACTGTATTTGCCAACGTTTCACCTTAGGGGTAAAACTTTTTTCTTTTGTTTGCTGAATGGTGACCCATGGTACAACAAGGTGCAAAGGCGACACATAACACAATAGGTTTTGAGTCATGTTAAATCCATCATAAGATTTCAGTTGAAATTTGTGAGAGGTCCTGGTTCCAGTTTCAAAAGTAACTTAAACTTGGATCTTTGGCGGTATTTAGGCACTTAACCCCCCCAGTGTCAGTGGGAATCAGACATTAAAGCACTTCAGATGAAATCCCATGGGCCAAGATCTCCACATTTAAAAGTAACTTTAAGCTTGCTGTAAGACCCCTACTACAGCTAAAATAAACCCTTTGTGTTGGATCCTCAATGCCATTTCCAATTCAGTTATAGTTTTGGAAATGTAACCTGAGGGCAAATTGACCTAGTCCCTTGCTGAGGACAAATTCACTGCCTGTCTGGGAAAATTACACTTCCTTCAAGACTTGAGCTATATTTTCAATGGTAGTTTTCTTCTGCTAACTTTTAAATGTTCAGCCTTGCTCTGCTGTTTCCAGGGACAGACAAAGAGGCTCTATCTAGCTAAGATACTTGTATATCCTTTTCTGCCTATGGTCAGTCATGCACACATGAACTTGCTTTTCCTCCGTGCTGAAGCTCCTACTTAAGCAACAACAGAAATCAATGAAAAATACAGGATAAGGTAAAAGCACCATCAGAACACCTTCCAGGAGGGAAAACACATCATCATTCAGAGGCCAATATATTTCTAGAGCAAGAGTCCTTTGACAAATTGCTAATTCCCTGCAGCAGTCCATGGTTTTCACTAAACCCTGCAAAGTGAAGGTGAATGGATGTAAGGACCCTTTCCAACTACTGAAGATCTGAGCACAGTCACTAAAAAATTTACTCTCTTTGCCATCAAGTGCACAAGTGCTGCATGCTAACCAGCCATAGGTGTAGACAGGCAGAACTATCTACCATGAAATCCAGGGCAATGCTAAGAGGAACTAATTCACTGTGTATTCAAAGTACAGAGGAGGTGTCATTCTGGCATATCTTCCCAGGGTCATTTTGCCAAAACCACAGCACAATCTCCCATCTGACCAGATATATTACTGGCAAAGACAGAGAGTATAAAAAAAACCAAGTAGACGTGGCCATCTTTTCTTCTGAATTAACTGAATACAGAGGAACAGAAGCAGCAGCAATATAGCAAACTGCTTCACTACTGTACAGCCAGCTGAAACATCAAATAGTAAACCCAGAAAACATTTAAAAATCCTACCCATGATTCTGAGAAAGGTGAAATTATTATTGCCCCTTACTGTTTGTGATCATCTTCTGCAATCCAAAGGAACACTACGCCATGAGTTTCCTCTTTAAAAAAATTTGGTTTTACCCACAAAAATTTCAAAAGATGTCAAACATACTTTAGGAATTTTCAGGGTTAATTGTCAAATCCTACAAGACACCATGTCAACTTCTCTGTGGTAAATATAGGCTTTTGATCAGCAGACTGTCAACTGTATTTATTTATAAGTCAGTGTTCCTAGAAACACATCTAAAGGCTATACTTAGAGGTTGTGCCTTGATACTGCAGTGCTGCAAAAACTGGTCACATATGGAGGTAAACAGTTTTGAAAGGTTAACTCTCCTCAGCCATGATGTGCTCTGACATCCTGTGGATGCCAACTGGCTGCAGACAACACCAGGGAGGAAGAGCTGTGGGTATGTCAGAAAAGGAGACAGCTGCTTATTTGGATGAAAATTTACAACTTAAAATGCTAGGATGGAAAATCTGCAGGGTACTGTAGGAAGGTCAATGATATGGAGGTCAAGATCAGGAATAGGCTCACAACTGACTTAATCCTGAGTGAGTTTTATGCTTGAGTTCATGAATATTTATTCTAAGTAATCAATTATTTACATCAGATAGTAACTATATTTATTATAAATATATTTTAAATACAGTATTAGTTAAAAATAATAAGGCATCTAGCACAGCTACCCTAGAGAAGCATGCAAAATTCTCCAGAAGATTTTCAAGGTCTAATTTAGTGCAGACTTAAAATAAACATGTCTCTCACTCATCTGTTCTGAGACAATCTCCTGAGCAAATATGAGCTGAGTGCCTGTAAATCCAGTCTGTGATGCACTCCTCTTCCAGCTAACAGTCTACACTATCAAACAACCCTCTCAATTAAAGTCTCCTCAGTATTTATGATTGAACCTCAAACAACCTTGTAAAGTATTATTACATCTCTATTCTCATTTTGTAGATTAAAAATGGAGACATACATAGACTCCTTTAAGAAATGTAGCTTATTTAAGCAGTTTCTTTGGTAGTTTGGGCACTGATGAACCATCAGTTAATTTCATTCTCTCCATGTAGCCAGGTTAGGTATTTTTAGAAATGAAATGCAATCTCACTCAAGTCTTTGTGCTTGGTATAAGATATCTAGGTAAAACTTAATGGGGAAAGACACTGAGTTGCTGGAGTGTGTCCAGAGAAGAGCAACCAAGCTGGTGAGGGGCCTGGAGCACAAGTCTTGTGAGGAGCGGCTGAGGGAGCTGGGGCTGTTTAGTCTGGAGAAGAGAAGGCTGAGGGGAGACCTCATAGCTCTCTACAACTACCTGAAAGGAGGTTGTAACAAGGTGGGTGCTGGTCTCTTCTCCCAAGTAACAAGCGGTAGGACAAGAGGAAATGGCCTCAAGTTGCGCCAAAGGAGGTTTAGGTTGTATATTAGGAAAAATTTCTTCACTGAGAGGGTTGTCAAGCATTGGAACAGCCTGCCCAGGGAAGTGGTTGAGTCACCATCCCTGGAGGCATTTTAAAGACATGCAGATGTGGAGCTTAAGGACATGGTTTAGTGGTGGACTTGGCAGCATTAGGTTACCGGTTGGACTCAATGATCTTAAAGGTGTTTTCCGACCTAACTGATTCTGATTCTACATATGAGCAGGAAAGAGTAAGAATTTAAGGTGCTCACCTTCAATAGGCTACAGTCTCTCTGATATATATGAAAAGTTTTTATCAGGCTTATACTGGTATACAACGAATAAAATAATGCAGGTATGACGTGTGAAGTAGATGCAACTTCAGATGATGTGGAAAATGAATACAGGTAAAAAAGAAAATTTTTTTTTTTTAAATTAAAAAAGAGCAACAGAAGAAGAAAGGCGCTCTCAAAAATCTCTTTCTTCACTTTCAGAGAAGATAGTCAGCAATGGTAATTCATCCAAACAATTTCACAGCTAACTAAACAGACTCAGAAATCAGTGCCTCTTCTCTGTGGTCCATATTTTCCTGGGTATTCCCCAAAATCACCTTCCCATCAAAAAACATTACTCAGCTTCTCCTCATTCTACATTTGCATTCTTAATGTTACAGAACAATCTGTATATGAGATATGTGACCAGAACAGCTTAACAGAAACTTCCAAATCACAAAGTTTTGGTCTTGATTAAGAATGTGTTCTCACAGCCACCTAAGTCTCATTTGGCTTGTCACTTCTGCACTCACTGGCACTTCCAGATGTGGCATTCCAGATAGATGTTTATGTTAAACATCCAACTGATTATGTGTAAATAAAGGCAGGAACAGCCCAGGAAGTGAGATCAAGCAATGACCTCTGGCAATATATCAAAAAAATCTTTTTAGCAATTCACATTTCAGCGAATAGATAAAAAAACCCTATTTATTCTTTTGTTTATATGATCTTTGACATAATGCTCTGTATTTTACACTCTCCAAGGTTAGCTGGTAAAATTATTCCCAACTGAAAAATTAGTTCAGGCTGAACTGTTGCTAACATTCTCATAATTTATCATTCCTTTTATGTTGAACAGTGTGTGTATCTCCTGAAACTTGACTTTAACAAACATCTAATAATTTTTAATTTCAAGGTGTTGGGTGGTTTGTTTTTTTTTTAAATTACCCTTATCTTCTCACATCAAAGAGAACAATTAAGAAAAGCAGACATTTGTTTTTTCTTTAAAGAGAGTAAAACTAATTACTTTGAGGTTATTCCTACCACCCCAGGTTTCTAATTCACTTCCCAAATAGGCTTCTAGGCACTACGTAGCCTTAAGTCAAGCATGCAGCTCTTTTGTGCTATAAAAAAAGCACTCACTCAAAATTTTTAAGATAGTGTTTCCCATAAAAATAAAAATTGTCCACTGACACTGAGAGAGGAGTAGTGCTACTGTTATGACCTCTGCTTGGTTGTTTTTTTAACTGCTTTTGCTGTTTTCCTTGAAGTCTGTCTCTTGGTATCACACATTCAGTTTCTTCAGATGTATTCTGTTCTAAAACTGCATCAGTTTAAAGCTTCTTGCAGATGCACATGGTCATTATTTTCAAATGATTCAGACAGTTTTTATTATTGCCTAGGTTATATTTGCAAGTATTTTGAGCTGTCATTCTTCTCACTTTTACAGATTTCGTTCCTGTAGTCTCAGTTCAGTTTTCTCCTCCTCTATTTCAGTTTTCCCCTTAGTCCATAAGATTATTGGAAGTTACAGTAACAACAGGTGAATTTAAAAGGACTTATAGTCTGAGTCACCTACTTCACAGGCTTTCCCATGCCTCTTAACTAATCACTGAACATTTTTATATAGCAATCTGGTGTCTTTTCTTTTAGGCAAAGAATAAAGCTGTTCTGTAGGTAGCAGAACTAATGAAGCCTGCTTGTCTGTGGACATGCCGAGCAGACCCTGCACAACGACCTCTGCCCACACTTCGGGTACATGCCCTTCAGGACCAGGCTGGTAGCATCGTTTGGCAAATTTGGCAACTGCCACATAAGGTAACAGAGGTCCAAATCTTCTTAGTTTTTCTCCATGAGACACTAGATGCGATATCCCTCCTCTTATCCAGCTGTTAGTCTTTAGAATTAGAAAGAGCCTGAATTACCTTAGAGTCTTTTATTCCACTTTTTAATGGCCAAATTACTTGGGGGAAACATATTCCAACATGCACAGCAAAATCTTCTCACAGAAACCAAGCTCAACATAGAGATGTTTTGTTTTAAAGCTCTATTTTGATCTTCTGGTTTACTTACTTCCCCTCCATAGGCCTGTAATATCTCAAGCAGGAAGACATGTAATGGTTTCTGAAAGATTTTTCCCTGGGTACTTTTATAAATCAATACCTCTTTCAAGAACTCAGAAAAGCAAAGAGATCATTTTCTCTCTACTACTTAACACAGTAAAGGATCTCTGGGTAGAGAGTCTTAAAGGATTTGATGCCTGCCCCCTCAATTTCAAAAACCAAGCAGTTTACCATGAGTTTAACAAAAGGCAGCCTTTATCAGCTAACTGAAGATGCTTCATCCTCCCTCAGAGTATAAGTTTCCTCCAAGTTTCATTAGAAAGTCCCATTATGAACTTACATTCTACCTTGGGTTCATACAACCTTTTTTAGGACGTTAACTAAAGGAAGAGGTTTCCAAGAGTCACAATTAACAGGACAGAGCTACAGGCCCTTACCAGTTAGAAAAGGATGCAGAAGTTCAGATTCTAATTACTCTTCCTCACCAAGTTCTTGTGAAAAATGACAGGATGACACTAACATTTCCTTCAAATACCTCTAAAAGTAGAACTGTGGAAGTCATAAAAGGGTTTCAACAGATCTGAGAGAACCCAACTAAAGAGGAGAACCTCCTTTTAGCAGCTAGGAAGGAATTTACATCAGAAGGCTCACAAGGTTGTTTTCATTCTGTTAACAGCTGTAATGCACTACGCAGGCACTTTTACTCCACAGGGAATCAAATTTGGGCTCTTCCCTGAGGTCTGTACAATCTATTTAGTTAAAAGAGATGTTCTGGGAAGTTGAGACAGACACCCACCAGAAGTCCCACTTCATTTAAAAAACAAGAGACTCTGAACCCCAACTCTGCCAGGAGAGCTGGTGAAAATACTTCCTAAAATTGAAGGAAAATGTGTGAAAAATAACACATGTAAAATGAGAGAAAACTCATCCTTTGTATGATTAAAGTTTCTTACCTCCAAAAAAAGACAGCAGCATAAAACATGCTTATGAAGCTGAAGATGGAGCTTGTTTCTTCCAATTACTTTCCTTTATCTCCCACAGACTGACTGCACTTACAAATGGCTAAGACTGCTGTTATGCTCAAAAGTTTGGTCAACAACTGGCAAAAGAAGTTATGGAACTCTGAACACTTCTGGCAGTCAAACTGCATATTATTTGTTAATCTGAACCATACAAGAAAACCATTTCCAGATTTTGAATGAGGAAAATCATCTGCATAACCCCTGACATAAGCCTTTCTTTAGCACACTGAGAATCACAATTGGCACTCTGCCATTGCTAATTCCCAAAGAATGTCATTAAACTGATTTAACTCATGAGCTACATAGGAAAAAAAAAAAACCCAAACCCCAAATGTAAGAAAGTGACCCTTCTTTCCTGCTTAGCAGTCAAGAAATCACTGAACATAGCAGATAAAGGATGAAGTATTTATGTTATGGACAACAACAACAAAAAAAATCTTATTATTGTATGTTGCAGCATGAACAGGCAAAATTATCTATAAAGTTTTTATCTCTCTCAAAAAGCAAAAAGGAGTAACTATTCTTCAATCTCTAAGGGGACTGTGCCTGAACAAATCCAGAAAAGTCGTTCCTACATATGTTTGTTAGAATGGGTGTTTCTGAATGGTAGGTCCACTGGTGCATTGTGGGGCAGCATTTGTGTTTTGAGGGAGGTTTTTTTAAGGGAGTGATAGAGAGAAAGAAGAGACATTGACTTCTGTTTTGGAAGACAGTCATTCAACACGCTTTAGACTCTAACAAAATTTCTGAACAGATGCAAGAGAAGACAGAATTTCTTTGTAGCGCTCCAAAGGAACATTTAACTGTACGAAAAACTAAAGATAGCTACAGCTTCCAAATAATACATGAAAAAACATGCATACTTTTAGAAGGTCAGACACTCCTTCAAATATTTCTTTCCACATGCAGAAGCATTCAGCACAAAGAGCATACTTAGCAACAAACATACACAAAATTCCACAGATAGAAATCATATCAGTTTTATTATAAGAATTTATAGACTGAAAGTGACATAATTTCCATATGAACCATTCAACACATGGATACTCAGTAAAGGACAGTTGTAGCTATATTATGTCAGTGAGTACAGAAACACAGGCTATCTTCACACAGGGAAGATAGTTTTTCTTATAAAAATAAGAAAAGCTAACACTTTTATCTACTGAATCAGACTTCAACATTCTGTATATACGCTTCATCATTACCTAGAAAAATGGATGAACTAGTTAACAGAGGTAGTTGTAGGTGATGGCTATCTAGAAACAGACAGTAGTTATTGAAGAACCTCAAAAAAAATCATCAGCATATATGGAAAGAAAAGAAGTAGAAGAACTGAGTAATGTTCTGAGCAAGAGACAAAAACTGTAATTACCTGGCCGTTCTGCTGTATAAACAAATGTATTTTGCAGTCATCACCACCGCAAGCCAGTACTGGTACTGGGGGGAAAAAACAAAACCAAACCTCTTCATTACTCAAGTTACAAAATCTAATATTCTAGGATATGAAAAATTATATCAATAACATAAAAATCAATATAGTGTCAACAAATATATTAATACAAACAGACAGGCAAGCATGATACCACTTTTTAATGTTTTCTAAATAAGACACCTAATACTGTTTGAAATAAAGTAGTATTTCGAGAACACAAAACTTGCAAGCTACCTTGGCATGTAAATAACATCCAAAATACTTTAGATGCTAAAGAGTAGTTTCCTTCAAGCTCACATATCTGTAGGAATTTCAAGTATTAGGGATTTTTAATTAAGTATGTTTATTTTATTTATATCAACAGGAATTTGCTCTAAATACAAACGGAGCAAGCAGCAAAACAAATTGACTCAGAATAATACAGTTCAAGTCCTAAGTCAACTGAAGTCTATAGATGGAGGCAGCATAATTATTACACAGCAAATAAAAAGACAGATGAAAAAAGGAAGACAGACCATCACTCACTATACACAAGGATATGAAAGCAATTAACATTATTATACACCTACTCAAGTCTTGAGTAGTAGTTTACTTCCAGGAGCTATCTAGAAAATGCGCAAAAAATGAACATTTATTCAATCAAACCAGACAAAGTTATGTCTAAGGGGAAAACAAGAGAAGTTAGGCAGTATATTAGTTCTTCTCTCCCACAAAAAATCATGGGGAAAAACAGTTAACTCTTACTCCACTCTTTTTGGGTCATAAGGATGAAGTAGTACTGCTAGGGACTGAAAAAGCAAAAGAAAAGGAGTTAATTAGAAAAGCATGAAGAAAAAAGTTATCGGGGCTAGACTTTCGCATTTCTCAAGTCTGGGTAGAAAACAAAATACCAAGTTTCACTAAAATCAACTACTTAATTTAAAAACTAAATGTCATCCCTTTAAAGAGATAATTTTATCTTTATTATGGATAGACCAAAAAATCAACTTGAATATTCATAATAAGTTTATGCTCTATGCTAATTTCCTCTTTCTGCCTGTTCCAAATCTGTGCCTAGCTATCTGCTGTTCCTCTCAACACTTCTAAGTCACATTTCACATTCTTAGACCTCCATCACTTGCTGCTTCTCTCCAACCTCTAAGTCACATTTCACCTCCATCTCCGCCTTGCCTTACACAGGACCAAAAAAAAGACTGCTCTGGACTGGAGGTAATGAGCTGTTTTGAAAGAAGACCTGGTCTTCAGGTGCATGGAAAATGGGCAAGAGCGAGGGTTTTTTCCATGAAATACGATACAATATATGTTCTTGGAGCCTGTCCTGAGAAGTACATTTTATGGGTCATTTACTGTAATGACATAATTATTCAGTGGAATAGAAGTTTGACTAATAAAAACAAGAAGAGTATTATGATCTAGTTGCTGTATCAGACAAATGCAAAAGCTTTCACTCAAAAAGTTCTATCAAGAAGTATGTAACTGGCAAAACCAGACAAGTATACAGTTTTTCACATAAATGCTCTAGACTATTAGAATTTGGATCTGATTGAGATAAAGTTCTGCAAAGGAAATAGAAAAAATTAGTTGGAAACTGTGGTCCAATTGCAATGGGGACAGTGTGATCAGCAAAGTTTTTTCAAGTTCACTTGCTCTTTTTTTCATCTGTTGCAATTCAGTTCTGAGGAGAGAATTCTTATTTGTCAGAGGCCAAGCAGTGGCAACACAATTATCCAGGCGGTAGGAAGAATCACAGTATATGACAAAAGAGCTGATCAAGATCTGTAAAACAGTGAATCCTATTCCCAGCATTTTAGAAGCAGAGTTTCTGCAGACACTGCAAGGCAAAAAGCAACCAACCAACCAAAACAGCATGAAGCTTTTCTTCAACTCTGAAAACAACTGTGAAGAAACTCCTTAACTAAGGGGCTGACAGTAACGTGCTTAAGCTATACTCCAGCTGCAAATGATTGTTCAAGTTTTTATGAGCAGTCTATTGGCTTTCCCCATTTTACTTCTTCACAAAAATGGTTCTTAACTTTTTTTTTTTTTTAAATCATTTATTTTCAAGGACAATCAGTTAAAATACTAAGCAACATGAACGTCAATGTCTTTTGAAAGTTAAAGCATCCATTACGTATGAATCAATTTTCAACACAAGCTTTAAATTTCTTTGCTTGGTAAAATTAGAGGTTATTCTGTATTTAATTCCTGACTTAAGAACTGCAGATTGTCCTCAAGAGAAAAGCTTCTTTAAATCTTAATACAGCTGCCAACATAGCCTTCATAAAGATTTCAGAGCAACTCCTAAAGTTATCATAGATCATTTTTCCCTGAAGCTCATTAAAATTCCAAATTCCCATTATATATTAATGTTTCTGACAAAATGATCAGCAGTGAGATATTTTATAATATATTTTCAGCTACTTTATTTAGATTTTAGAATTAACACACTCCTCTAACAGAAACAGTTCAGTTGTATGGCCTATCATGTCAGGTCTAGGGAGAAAACACAGAACATGGCTATGCTATATTAAAAGTCCCTTTATAGATTTCTAGGGCACACATTTCTAATCATATATTTATGGTTCAAAATCTAAACTATTTCTTGACAATTTTAGCAGCACAGATCATTCATATTGGAACAGGCATTACAAACAAATGTATAGGATTTTTTTTAAATTTCTGTACAAAACCTACACAAATAATTTTCATTTGAAAATAATTTCAGTTCTTCAGAAAAGTACTCTTTTTCAGGTTACGAGTACTGTCTTGTTTTGGACAACTAATTTGAATTGGGATGGGAAGAGCCATAATAAAGTTGCTCTAAACACAACTTTAAGAAACACTGGATTTTGAGGACTGGGAGATTTTCACAGCAAAAGCTTGCTATTCCACCATTTAAAGAAGCTTCAAGCACTCCATGCAATTTTGGTTTCAGAAGCATTTACTTTTAAGAATTAATATGATAATCTTCATTTAAGGTTTTTCCAAAATGTATGGTCACTTCTCTTGTATACAACATGATTTCAATGTTAAAAAGATGCACTACTCTAGAGTGTTACAGTGAGAATTTCTTACCTGAACAGTATCATAAATGAAGAAATAATCTATTGCTTTGCAATATGAATTTTATATTTATTAAACTGGCACCACAGACACTTCACTTCTAACAAAAATTCACACCAGAGGTAATGATTTTAGTTTATCCTCAAGCCTTTTAAGTTCATCTCAACAAGCACCTGTTAGTATATTTACAGGAGAAATAGAGAGAGAGGTTTAAAGTTCTTCAGCGGTGCAGATGCTGCTTTTGATATCAGACACACTCTGGAAATGGCCATTAGCATTTCCAAATGGGACAATGCATCTTGACAGAGCTTTCATATCTCCCAGAATTATCACAAGCCAAGGAATAAAATAAGCTTCTGTATAACTGCTCTGGAGGCATACAATCAAACAACACATCAGCATGGAACACATGCAGCAAATAGTTGAAAACTCTAGATACATTAAGAAACTTTAGTACTTTTTCTCTTGGGAGCCTGGAACTCCTCCATCCAATCCAGGTGAAAAGCTCTAATGATACTTAAACACAAACCCAATTCAACATATGTATCTGGCTTGAGGATACAATTAGGTGGGTTTTTTTTTTTAAAAAAAAAAAAAGCTTCTACAAATTTGCAACAGAAGAATGTGTCTGTGGCAGGCTACAAAATCTGAACATTTATGTTAATGGGAAACTATATAAGCCACACTGAACAGTCAGGTTAAAGTTGTTCAGCATCTCTATTTTTTCCATTTAAGACTAAACAGGTGATAAACACTGCTCCATTAATCTGCAATTTTTTATGTGGGCCTACGGATTCTTTTTCTGGATCTTGCCCTTCAATCCAAGTGACAAGAACAAACATACGCAGCAGCACCACAGGGAGTGGGTGGAACTAACAGCATCATCCTATCCCGTTCACTTACAGCCCCCCTACCCCCTTTTTAAGTTCTCAGTCTCAAGAGTTCAGCTAATGAACTCCATCTGAGCATCATTTCGAAGACACTGTAATCCACCAGTATTCTAATAGCTAGGAAGAGTTCAGTGAAAATCTTTAGACACAAGCAGCAGCTTAGGCCAATTCCATAGAAAACATGGCACATGGGTTTGGAGATGGTCAAATTAAAATCTTCTTGGGGGATTTCTTAGATTTTATGTTTCCTGCGTTGATATTTAAGATGTGCAGCTGTACTTACCATTGCTGCCAGGCAAGAAGGATAAGCAGACATCCATAACAAATCCATTTCCAAACTGCAGAATTTCAATGCATTTAGCTGGAAAACAAGAACAGATAGTGTTGATCTCATTCATCATAAGTATTACAGTTACACTGTCATTTCCTACTACATTATGTAGTTAAAATTTCCCATCCAATTTTATTTTAAGGAGCTGAAAAATTTCTGCTTTTTTCAGAAGCCTAAATAATGTCATCTTCTGTGGGGCCACAGAAATTCATCCAGAGTTAGCTGAGTTAGAAGGTAATAAGTCACTATTCTCCACTGAACATTAAAGTTGTACAGCTTCACTGTGGTAACACATCAAAAGCGATAAATGTTGCAAATTATATCCTGTGGCAACAGCATTCACTACACAGGAAGCTAAAACTGAATCCATTTGCTACAAGAGCAGGTAGAGAGAAGACCAAAAACCTGCAAACACCCCTGAGACCCTAGAAGCGGTTAAACTGGTAAGCCATCAAGATCAGAGTAACCAACAGGATACCAGAAAAACCTCTCTCCAGAAGGAGAATTGGTCCTTCCACCACTGGAACCCACAACAGCCAGACAAAAAGGAAAGGACAGGACTTCATGGTGTTCTTTGGGAGCATGAGAAATGCCGTCCAGAACACAGGACTGAAGATTGGCAACTCTATTTCTCTCATGTAGGCAGGGCAATGTGAAATCCTCAAGTACACCAGATAAGGAAGAAAGTAGCTTGAGAGATGGAGTCAGTACAAGTCAATCAGCAAATAACACTTTAAATCTAGATTATCCACCCTATTTATTTCTTATGCACTTCAAAGAGCTGTTCTCCCATGTGTCCATGCAAGGGCCTAGTTCACCAGGAGGTCAAGATCCTACTATCCCAAACTTCACTGGACTCAAGTCAATAGTAACTGCCAAGCAACCAGTTTAACCTCACCTTTCTAACGCCAGCATTAATCATTTTACTAATACACAGTACTTCATATGCACATGCAGGTAGTCCGCCCCCACGTTACAGGGCAAAATGATGGTTCAGATTATCAGATTCTGAATACGTATTAAAAAGAAACAAGTAAATTCAGCCAACACATCACTGATAAAAAAACAAAGATAAATCATTCTGGAGAACAAACCTGACCCAAAGCTGTTAAACTAGTATGACTCAGCTTTCAAAGAGCAATACAGTGGTTTGATGTACGAAAGTTTGAACAGAAATCAATGTAGTTGCATTAAAAGATGTTAGTATTTAGCCAAGTACTTCAATGGATAAGCATTCATCATTTTTATTAAGCCAGTATGTTGTCCCTAATGTTAAAAAAATGTTACCTTCTGAACCATGTCGAGACCAGATTCGCACAGTAGAGTCAGAAGCTGCAGAAGCTACTAGGAGACTTAAATTGGGTTCATCTGACTGGTAGACAGCATCCACAGCACAAACAGCTTCAGCATGGCCTTTGAGAGGAATGCTTTTCACAAGCTGAACACATCAGAAAAGTTTTACAAAGTTTTAAATTCCAGTAACTTATCTGAGAGAATTTTTAAAGCCATTTTACAAAATAAAATAACTTAATACTGAAAACAAGTTGTATACCTGCAATGGCAGAGCAACTGCTAAGCTATGCTTAAGCTATAGCATATCCCAGGAAAACACAGAGAAGGGGTACAGCGGTAATGAGTATTAACTTGGTAAGATTTTGTTCAAAGCTGAACAGAATTAAATGTTCCTGTGTACACTGTACAAACCTCACCATACCTTGAGAAAAGCTGAAAATAGTATAGAAATTAGGAACAGCAGTTTTCCTTCCTTCTTCCCTTTCTCTTGCCCCTCACCCTAAAGAACATCTCATAAAAGTTTGGAGAAGGGGATGGAGCAGAAAACTCAGTGGAATAAGTAGTAGCTACAGCAGCTCTAGCAGCAACGTTTAGTGTGTTCTCACAAGTCAAAACAGTTTTTTACTCCTTCAAAATACCAACATGAAAAACAAAAACTCTAAATTTAGACTTAAGTACCTGCTTTCTTAATGAATGACTACAGGCAATTCGATTTGTAATCTGTTCCTCCTAAACACGAAGAGCAAAACGAGAAACTTTTAATTCTGTGACCAGAAGTCATCCAGCATTTATCTAAATTTTGTCATAAACGCACTTGACGTATCTTTCCAAAATATAGCCTGGTAGGCACCAGTAAGAATTTTTGATCGGTCCAATATAGAACTTTGCCTGTTTTTAAGAATTTACACTAGTCTAGAACTGACGTTAAAATGTGCACATTTAGCCACTTTCTTTTTTCAAGACTGCCATAAAGCTGTGTACCACATCAGCAGAAATAGTTAATAAAGAAATCTGTAAGTTATTTTAAATAAATACATAAACGGTTACAATGGATCAGGACCAAAAATTATTTCAGTTCATTCTGAAGGCTCTTTTACACAATAATCCATCTTTTGCCTTACATTTTACAGCATGAATAATAAATTAGTATGTCTCTACTTTTCTCAGTTTCTCTGACAAAACTCAATTGCTGCACAGATTTTTTTTTTTTTAAATACCTACCCCAACTCCTATATCATCCTGGTAAAACTATCTATCTATCTATCTATATATATATATATATACACACCTACAAACACTACACTGTTACACAGATTGCCCAGAAATCACTAGAAACGGATATAAAGAAATGAGGAAGAAGGGTACAGGAAACATCATCTAAAAGTGAACCTCATGGTTTGAAGATTTTAAGGCAGTTTAAAAGAAAGTGCTACATGAGATCAGCAAGCTGGCAATTCAAGAACAGACAAACAGCATCTTTTAGACATGCTAGACAAATCCACCTGATGACTGGTTAGCTAATTTCTTAATGAAGGCTGACTTGAAATAGATAAACTGCAGAAAAGAAGAAACAACATTTCAAGTAAAACATAGCATGACAGAATACCAACAATTTGAAGGAGATGCACACAGGGTTCAACAGTTAAGGTAAAACAAAGACGTAGGACTAATACAGACAAAACACATAATTGTAGTATGTGAGAAACTAGGGCAAGGGGGGCTTTAAAAAGAGGTTATTCCTGCTTACCTGATTATTCCATGTTTCTGTTCCATTCCATTCCCAAATAATGAGCTGTTTATCAGATCCACCAGAAATTAACTCTGTTTCAGAAGCTGAAATATATGTTTTGTTAAGTTTTGTGAACACTTACTTTGTAACAGCAGTCAACAACATATGCAGTTACCTTGGTTACTACTCACAAAATATCACGTATCAACTGCAAGCAAAGTTTCCATCAAAATAAAGTATGGTTAATATGAGTTGCACTGTGCAGGGCAGCTTAAGAGCAAAGGTATTCTCTAAGACAACATAAAGAGAAAAGTCACAGGAACATTTAAAGTTCTGTATGAGTGTGATAAATATATCTTTCCAAAAATGTTCTCAAATCCAACAGTGGAATTTAATATTTTCGTTTTTGTTTGGTCTTTTTGGAGGATAGGAAAATAAAGCAAGAGAAATGTAACCAAACAGAATTCAAAGCTTCACATGAAAATTTAATTCCCAAGTTCCCTGAAAATAATTTCTTTTAATCAGCCTTAAGAAGAACACATTTTAGTGCAACCCATTGAAAGGATAGCAGTTTATATCACTATTAAAAAGGAATGTTTTCACCTCAGTACTTTCCCCCCCAAAAAGCAACAGGCACGTCACATCAACAGTCTAATCAATGGCCCCATTTCTCTTTATCAGTGAGCTTCTATAAATACCTAAGGGCAAGAACATGTGCCTTTGAAAAGTCTGCACTGAGCATCTTTAAATCCTGGAATTACTATCAAGCAAAAACCTTGTAACAGTCTCAAACGTTTCCATCCTGAAAGATTATTTTTTTCGTGGGTACGACCTCTATGCAACCTCCAGCTTTATAGTCAGAGATTTCTAAAAAGCCACTGCAAACCAGTTTACAAAGTCAAAACTCGCAGAGCTCCACACCCTTCCTAAAGAGCCCGGTGGCAGCACAAGTGTCTGCCACAGCCGCCGATCCCTCTGGGAGCCACCGCAGCTCCAGGCAAACCAGCTGCGGGGCCCGGAGAAGACGGACGGACCGACCGCATCCCCTCGCTTACCGGACAGCTCACCCGGCTTGAAGGGGGGGGGGTGTCACATTCCTGCGGAGTCACCCGTTAAAACCCCGACTGGGAAGATGGCCGTAAGGCCTGAGGACGCGCTGCTCCTTATTGCCATCGGTTTGCCCCGCAGCCCCTCTGTTGCCGGCCCTCCCGCCTCACCTCCCCAGAGAGGACCAGGCCAGCACCGCCCGCGGCCCTGAGGGGAAGCGGCCCCGGCCCCCGCCGCGGCAGACAACCCCGAGGGGGACGGGGAGCTGGGGGTGGGACGGGGGGTAGAAAGGCCACGCTACTCACCGCCGTCCCGCCGGCGGACCCAGCGCACGCAGTTCACTCTGCCGGCGTGGCCGCGGAGGGCGGCGACCGTCCGCCTCACCTGCGGGAAGAGAGGGAAAGCACCCAGCGTGAGGGAAGCCGCGCTACCGGCCCCGGCCCCGGCCCACAGCGCCTCAGCTCACCGCCGGCTCGTAGAGAACGACATCGCGGCAGCTGCCGAAGGCGAGGAGCCCCCCCCTGCCCCAGGCCACGGCTCCGCCGCCCGCCCGATTAGCGCAGCAGGCGACGTGACAGACTTCCACGGGCGCCGCCATCTTGGCCTCCCCCCACCACCCAGGGGCGCGTGCGCGGGCCTCGCGCAGCTGCCCGTAGCAACGAGCCTCGCGCCGCGTCCCCCGGGGGGCGGGGCCTGAGGGGCG
>JAVJGG010000073.1:22074682-22088361 GCA_035590195.1 Aviceda cuculoides
TTTCTTCCTTTCTGTTCTATTAAACTGTTCTTATCTCAACCCACGAGTTTTACCTTTTTCCTTCCGATTCTCTCCCCATCCCATTGCAGGGGGGGGGAAGTGAGCGAGTGGCTACGTGGTGCTTAGTTGCTGGCTGGGGTTAAACCACAACAATGTCTCTTCTGAGTATTTGTTTCCTCTCTACTACTGATTTTTCCTATGTAAGTACACCCTTAAAGTCCACCATCTTTGGCTAATAATAAACACATCTGCATACAGTGAAAGGTTTAGAAAAATAAACATTTGAGAAACTTCTAGATCCAGGTGACTATTATTGCCAGATAGTGACTCTGTATTTGCAACCAAACTGAATTGGTGGGCAAAAGTGGAAAGGAATTACTGATGTAATTTTCAGTTTTCCAAGTATCGTTTCCAGTCTGTAATAGGGTAGCAATAATCTCTTATTTCATAAAGAAAGTCACAAAAGACAAGTAATTTTGATTCACAGTACCAAAAGGACCAAAATCTCTGTACACAGATTTGCACATATAGCATCCATAACTGTCATATCAGAACACCTTGATGTAGCCATTAGTTCACCTCCTTTAGGGAAACATTATCAGGAAGAATAGAATTTAATTGTCCACAGTTATGTGTGAAGTTTCTGGAAAAATTAGGAAAAGTAGATTCATTTTCTCCACTAAGATGGCCATTATCCCTTCAGATTTTCTACCCATGCTTTTGGGGAAGATGTCATACTAATAGCCCTGAACCACAAGGTGAAAAATAGCCCATAGGGTCAAAACCTGCTTCTGTCTTGTGCCTAAAATGCCATTAGATAAGAAAACTCCTGTAAGCTTGAACTTTGTCATTTTTCTCCTGCAAGGTTCTGACAATGAGAATATGCACCAACTATTCAAATACGCAATCACGTGAAACAAAACCTTTAGACAAAAGAGATAAAGAAGTGCTGAATTAAAAAAAAGAATGGAAGGACCTTGGTGATGAATTCATCATGCTTCCCATACTTCTCTCACCGTCTCTAAGCCCTTTAAATTTACACACAAGAAGAACACACACGTATGAAATTTAGCAAAGTTCATTATCTTCGTAGTCTATTTTTATAGCTACCTCCTTGAGCAGAAGCAATTATTGATTCCCTCACTAGGGGGAACTTGTGTCCAGCTTGCCTTATTCACGTTACACTGCATTCTAATGAACACAGTCCTCTTAAGGTCTCTTTAAAAACCTTTTGCTCAGTAATACTCTGCTTGCATAATACAGCAATCAAGAAGCTTACAGAGGCTGCACTCTTATCGCTGTGAGCAGAGCTCAGCTACCATCCTGCCAAACAAGCAGCAGCTCAGATTGCTCATATTTTAGCAATGAAAGGAATCCCTATATTTGCAATGGAAGAAAATAATAGTCTACTGCACAAGGTCAGTCAGGTTGTCTTCTGCTCATTTAGGTCACCCGTTTTTGCCAGCCACTGGATACACAGAAATTTATCCATCTGTATAACACTAGGGAAAAATGTAATTCTCTCTCTGTTATGGACAATTAAGAATTTCAAAAGTGTAACAGATAAATCTGATATTGGTCATCTCTAAATAAGAGTGATGAAGCTTTTGTTGACCATACCTTACAAATTAGTATGTGATGACAGCTAGAAAATAATTACTTTTTAAATGGCACTGTCCCAAGTTCCTTCATCAGGACACCACCAAGTGGGGTTCCTGGGAACCATGGGTACACAGTCTCATCAGCTGCCTTTTTTAATACCTTCCTGGTCCAACACATCTGTGATAAACTCTCCTCCTATATTTCCACCATCTTTTACCAATAATCCACTAACAAAACAGAGCATCCTCCTGCATGATGAAGAGAATGAAGAACTCTATCCTTCACGACAGCAGTGGCAAAACAGGTTTGAGCAGAAACAGTTGAAACACAGTCCTGTATTGTTTCTTGCGTGATCAAATAGCCAAAAGCCAACATAGCATTACTGGAGGGAACTGATGTGCCTTCAGTATTCTGAAAACCCATCGGGGCATTTCCAGGTCTCTCTCACATTTCATCCTTTATAGATTCTAATACCTTGGTCACTCTTCAACTACCATTAAACACCAAGCAGTGTTCTTTCAACTCCCCACATGCAACGTCTTGCTGTAATGACTAATGTTGGACCTTCTACCGAGCAAAACTCAATCACACTGTAATTACTAGCTATGCTCCTAGCTTTTCAAGCTGCCTTGAGTAAGCAAGAGTACATTGCTGTGCAGCCTCGAGAATGAATTCCCTAACTCATCCCAGATTCTACCTTGCAGCGGGAAACAAGATGTTTTCTTCTTCTAAAAATGCAGCTAATTACCCTCTGTGTCCTCACATACTTGCTTTTGTAAGCAAGCGAGGAAACTGAGGGGCAGTGAGGAAGGAACAACTTCCATTTTTTCTATCCTCTCCTATCCAGTAGCCTGCAAATGGAGTAAGAGTAAGCAGCATTCATTTTTTTCTGTGCAGGCAGGATTACAACTGCAGGAGAACTAAGCAGAAGGATTTAGGAGGGAAGAGAGGTCTTACCTCCCTGCACAGCTAACTGTTATGATAATTTAATTTGTTATTCTCCAAATACCCTATAACATCTACTTCCTCCCCCCACCCAAGTCAGCACAATCAACTAGCTTCACTGCTTATTAAGTTTTATACATGATGTGCAATAATTGTTAAGTAACAAGCAATACAGGATTATAAATAAAAAGCAATATAAATAACTGGATGTGATGGAACTGATAATTTTTGTTCAAGACTAATTGTGTAGGTCCAAAGAAAACATGTCAATGCATCTCTGGAGCAGAAACAGCAAGTTCAGTATAGTTTGTAAGCACTGCGTGATTTGGGCCAATTTGCCATTAATTCTTAAAGAGTGTCTGGTGCTTCACGGAAAACTTCTATATATAGAGACATTCTTGCTTATAGATCATTTTTACATTTCTCTTCCTTTTTACTCTATTACTGCTCCGTGAAGCCAACATGCTGATCCAGGATTCAAGTCAGGGGAGCCGTCTCCTGGCTCAAACTGATGGCAGGGAGAGAACCAAGAAGTTTCTTAACTCTTTCCTCACCAAAATTATATTTAGTGTTACTGACTTTTTGGAATAAATGATGTAATTTAATAAAATTCTTCTTAAAAAGCTTATAAAACAGCTACCCAGCATTCCTTTGTACATGTATGTTAAAAGCAAGGTAAGAGAACTACCATCATTAACACTACAAAGAATATAAACCCGAGAGCACTTTAAAAGAAATACAAATCAAAAAACAATCAGATAAAGCTGAGCTCCATCTGGTTGCAAAAATACCCAAATATCAGAGACAAGTTGAAGATTCCAGCAGAGCAGGAAAACTAAATTCTGCTAGAGAGTAGCATCTTAATACTTTGCAGTAACTTTGATTCTGATGAACACATTTATCTCAGCAAGCTTTTAGGACTTGCCAATGGGGGCAAGAGGCAGTTATAATGAGTAAATTTAACAGCAAAAGTTTTGCCTGCTAAATCTCTGTTTCAACATACGTTATGCACTAAAAATGCCTTTTTATAATTTAATTTAGTTTACTTCTAAATCAGATTGGAAAACGGCACTTTCAGCAAGGAGAGCGTCCGGATGGGCAGCTATTGCAGAAAAGCCATTAGAGAACAGCTACTCTAGACTATTTCCCTGCACAATCAGGTCACTGCACATGTGGCCAGTCTGCCTAGAAAAGAGACGTCCTATTGTCGTCAAAGACACTAACTATTCAAGGTGACAGTTTGCTGGATCCAGGCAGCACGAAGGGATCTGCTTTTGTGGTCTAGATGCACGATGCCTCTGAATAAGACATTACTTCTATATTTTAAAGCTAGACCTTATTATTTTAAATTAACCTGCAGTGAGATCCAGGGAATCGTACACCTCTCTGGCTCCCGTGTGTGTGACCATGCATGCTGACAACCCAGCGCTGCTCCAGCTCAAGCAAATGGCAAACTTCCTCCTGGCCTGTGTGAGGCAGGACCGCGCTCCCGTCGGGCAGGACTGCCACGCCAGGCCTTCTGCTCGAGAGACAGACGCGTGTGACGCCTATTAAAGTCAAGAAGAAGGGAGACAAACTGCCCTCTCGCGTGCTGGCTGCCAGGGGAGTTTGCACGCTGGCACCGCAGCACAGAACGCGGCTCTCTGGGAGGAGGTAGGATACTGCTTACTTCAGGTTTAACTTCCCAGGCTGACCACCCCAGAGCCTCCCAGGTCGCTACTGCCACAGGGACTTCTGTCTGACTTTGATTGTGTATTCTTCCTACCACTGATCAAAACACTTCTGGTAAATGACTGTCAGAGGAGTGTGCTGTAGCCAGCAGCCTCCCCTAAGGACAGTCATAAAGTCTAAATATTGCTAGTGTTCAAATATATGGTAGGTATGGTGGTTTTTTCCCTCAGATTACTTTTACATGTGAGCTTTTGGTAGGAAACTCTTCCATTCATCACACGCTGTTCGCTTTTTTTTGTTTTGTTTCTTTTAACTGGCAATAGGATCATCCAATCCCACTCAAGCCGGAAACCAAAACTGTGCTATTTACAGCACGAATTATTTCCATCCAATGGGTTTGACAAATAAGAGGATTTAATTAGCCAGAGAGCAAATTAAGCATAATCCCATTACATGAATTTATTTTTATTCACAAGATTATCTTCCCTGAACAAAAGAGTTTTGGAAAGAAAATAAAGACACTTCTAACCATACTACTTAATAGCATAGAGGTTTTAAATAAATATTCCTTAATGAGAAGTGCTTTTCTTTCAGCACAGATCTCTTCTGTGATGTCTACGATGTCTTGTAAGATTGTCCTGCTTAAGCAGAGATTCACAGTTAAATGGAGATATATGTGTCAAAAGGAATGAGGCAGGTTGTTATCAGGCAGTGTGGGACAGCAAAGGATATTCAAAACATACTAACAGTGTTTCTAGAAGTAATTGATTTAGACACTTCAAAAGGCCATGTTATTATGGAGAGTTAATCAAGGGCAAGTTTGTGAAAATAACTTCCTAAAGCATGTTCTGACATACATAAATTGTAGCTTTTCATTCTACCAGCTGAAAGCTGCTTATCAGATTTCTTCTTCCAAACAAAAATCACCTCTAATCTGCATCAGCATGGGAAGTTTTACTACAAAAGGATGGGGTTTTTGGTTTTACTTTTGTTCATTTTCTAAAAAGCTAAAAGCCACTGAAAGTGGAAGTTTAGAAATTCATTCTTGAATATTGGTAGAGATTACTCTCCTCCTCTCCCTCCCCCCAATACACATGGGTTTAAAAATTCATGGTATTTAAGTTAATATTACAATTTTGGTTTTGGAGTTGCTAGGCAACATCAAAAAATAAACGTCCCTGCTCTGAGCTCATACCTTCATTATTCTTCCACTCTTACAGAATTTGTTACAAAAGCCTTCCAGGGCTAAATCCCGCTACTGTTCTAGCAGCACCACCATTACTTGGTGTACTGTAAGGGAAATGTTTTTAACATCATACCCTCAAGATTTTTGCAACGAAGTCTTAACAGTTCCATTTATTACTAGGGTCTGAGAAGCTTTGTAGTTTTTGCCATCTCTACTCATTTTTCCCCTTAAATCAACTGTCAAGTGTTGAACAAAAGAATACGCCAGTTTTCATTATTTAATAATTTTAATTACGTTGGGGCAGAAGGCAGGGCACATTGTCCAGAGACCTGCTTGCATCGCTTTCGTCCCCTCGGCATTTCCTTCCAGAATGCCAGAACAGAAGAGACTTATTAGAGAAAATGAATTCCATATGTAATTGATGGTTAATAATTATATTTCAAAAGGGAAAGTTTAGTTCTGCTTGCTGGACCACCAGCCCTAGTTATTGGTGTATGTGAAAGATACTGCCTTAATATTCGCTTTATCACATTATTAATCACATTCAGTTATTGACAAAATTATTAGAACAAGTAATAAATAAAAGCACAAGGCAATTCAAAGCACTGCATGACTTTTCCTTCATCCAGCCTCACATCACGTTCATATTCAGTTTCTATTTTTCAAGCCGGAAGAGGAAGCAGATGCACACTGGGATTGGATCTACCATGCCAGTGCTGCAAAGGAAGGCTGTCCCAGGTCCTCCTCAGCCTCTTCCAGCCCCATGCAGACAGTTCACACTCCTGCTCTATGCACTCCTGCCTGTATTTCCACCAATCTCCAAGTCATTTCCAACTCAAGCAGCTGCACAAGCACAATAGTCTTTCTTCCACTTCTGAAATTTTGATGTCCACCTCTTCTCACCTCCTACTGCACGTCTTCTGTAGGTGGAGCTACAGGGCCATCTACACGATACAACGTACAGTCTGCTATTAAAACCTGTTCCCAGAAGACATACTACTTGTTTCCAGGTTTATTCCTTTAGTTACATAATAGTAGATGATTTACATATATTGCTACACTTTGGCACCAACCTGATTCCTTCAGTGTCCTCTTAAGCTCCACCATCAGGCCATACCACGTCTGCTTTGCCACAAATGCAACTCAGATGGTATATGAGGGGGGGAGAGGATCGAACAATCCATTCACATCACTTTCATCTGTGTAAGCCACAACACCCATTTAAAAACTACATACATATTGAGAAACAAGCACAACTGCCTCCTGTGATCCACTACACCTCTCCAGAGGAATCATGATAGTGAGAACATACCTCAGTAAGCTACCCGTGAAGCATCGGAGGAAGAGCTTCTTTTCCTTTCAATGCTGAGGTTTGTCTACAGCTCTGCAATTATATCTGCACCTATTACGTAGACATCATACATGGCAAAAAGCTGGGTTTGGTAGCTGCCATTTCTATGGCAACACATAAAATATGAAATTCTTTGAGAGCAGTTAGTTAAAAAATCTGTATTCCTCAGTGTATTTAGTCTTTAAGAATAATATAACCTTCACGGCTGAGATAAAAAAGGAAGTAAAAATCAAATTGTCAAGGAACTTGTAAACTACAGAAATAGTGTAACTATGAACTTTGTGGAGGCTTGGTCTTCTTTTTGCAATTTGCAAATCAATCTTCGTATTACCAGTGAATCTGATCTAGAACCAAATGTTCTGGATCTGATTATATTAAATTCAAACTTTTGGGGGCAGGGAACCTGTTTTCCTGAACGTGTCCATTTCTCATGTGTAGAAAGCCCAATAAAACCCAAGGAGAAGTGCCTGAAGTCCCAGGCCATGTGCACAGCTGCATGTAGTCCAAATGCAGACCATCCAGCCAAGGTCAGAGGCATGTACTCACACCCAGTGTCAGATCAAGCAACAGCCTGCAAAAGTTTTTGTTAAATTATTATTTTCTGTCTGTCATGGAGTGTATGAAAGTGGTGGCAATCAGAAGTTAACCGAATTCACAACAGAGAGGAATATGTTTTATTTTAAACTACAAAAATATAAGTCAATCTTTTCTCTGGGTGGATTATCGTTGGTACCACATGGGAAGCTTAAATCAGCGACTTTTACAAATCATACTATTTACAAATAATGTGCAGTGAACTCATGGGTAGAGAAGTACAGTAACCAGCTTACATCTTCTGCCTGACAGCAGCTGTCACTCTCGCCCTATAAACACTATGAACAAAAACCAAGCATCATTTCACCTCCATGAAATAGAGCAAAACCATACCGCAGTCAAGTTTAAGTAGGCACTGATACTGTTTATACATAAGTATATTCTCATTACTTCTTTTGAGCACAGAAAACATTATCTTCGTTTTGCTGAGGAAGGAACATCAGGAAATTTTGACTCTACAAAAATCAATGGCAATTTTACCACTGAAGGCAGGACGTCACCCAGAAAAGGTAAATACCAGACTTTCAAGTGTATTTAGAAATCTATTATGGCATTAAATGCAGTCAGAAAGCACTGACCAAGCACAGCAGAGTACATAGAGTATTGTGCTTTATAAAGCTATAAAAAGAGTTCCCCAAAATACTCTTCTCCATATTCTGCCATCACTTTACATTAATACATGGTTGAGATATCAGGCACAGGGGAAACATCCTCCTCTGCGAAGCAGCTAGTAACTTAACAACAACAAGGTCATGTCAAAGATGTACACTAAGTGTTCGGGGAGGAGGAAGAACAGAGAAACAGTACTCTGAACCTCATTTACACACAGTGCACAAGAAATAACACATTTTAAGGAGGAGGAGCAAAAGCATGGAGGTTTAACCCCTTCACTCCATAGTCCTTTGCCATACAAGGTTGAAAACAGTGTTGAAAATATTTTTCTGGTATTTGGTGGGATTAATGAACTAGCAAATGCATTGATACTGTCAGCGAAGAATAAATCCCATTTCCATATTATACACTGTGGAATATCTGGTACTATTTTAAAGTCCTTCATACAGCTCTAGATGTGGATCTAGAGGTCTAGGTGCAACATAATGCCTCTATACCACATGGGGTGAAACTGAGGACTTAAAATGCAGAATGCTGGTCTTACAGTTTTGCTCACTGAGGCCAATGAAAAACAGACATCTTTATATAAAGCATAAACCATTTAAATGGGGGCAGAGGAGAGTACAGCTGAGCACGTGCTGGATGTTCAGTCCAGCTGGTGGGAGCTGGAAATGATACAGGAGGTACAAAGCTTCATTTCTACTGGGATCTGTAGCATTCATTTCTGACTGAAGAGGACAAGACTAGAAAGAAGTCCTGGACAGAAATTTGGTGTTCAAGAATAGAGAGATTAATTATGTTGCTGTAAATCCTACTGACATCAAGGCAAATATAAAGGGAGGAAGTCATGATCCCAACCATCTGTTTATGGATAAAGAAAAAAAGTTTTTCAGCCCCTTCAGATTTTGAGAAAAACAAGACACTGCTTAGGGAAAAAAAAAAAAGCTAACAACCCATAAAACCCTACTAAGCAATCTTGATTATAAAAATGAGAATCCGTATCTCTTTCTGTTCAAACCTTTAAGGTGTACTATGAAATAAAACCACTCTCCCACAGTAGTGTGAAACACAAGAGATATGGGTATGTCAACAGCACAGAATGATTAAGTTGTGTTTTAGTGTATATGTCTCCATAACACCAATGCATCTGTGCTTATTATTACCAACACTAAGAAATGCAGCAGAGAATGGTGGTGGAGTGCATCTGCAACACAAGAACAAGGTTGGACATATTCGTTTACCCTAAAACTTCTCCAGGGCATAGATAGTTGTTCTTCATTTTATTAATTATGCAAAAAGGTATTACTGCTTTAATTTGCTTGCTGTGCATGTAAGGCAATAAGTTTGTTTTGTAATGAAAAATCTCATTTGGAACAGTATAAAACAGATGCAGCAGATTGTCTTATTTTGATGTCAGCCTGCTTTTTCTGGCTGTGTCTTTCATCAGTGTCAATGGAGCCACCCTCAGCCTTAAGTAGACTGTGCTGCTTCTCCCCCCTCTCTCAAGGACAGAAACTGTGGTCATGAAAATACGGATTGTTTATGGTAAACATCCTAAAAAGCAATTAATTATTTTTGGCTGCTGTAATATGCAAATATGCTTAATTTCTGTAGAAACTATGAAAATCTCTGCACTTCCAATCAGATGCCACTGGGTTTATATTAGTATGTCATGAGCTCAGAAAAATGTAAGAGATTCTAAGGATTAAAATATTATTTGTAGTATTTCTGTCCCTTCTCCACTCCCTCCTCTAAAAGTGAAAAGTATTTCTGCTTTTTAGAGCAGAAATTATACTTCATGCAGTAATGATGACAACCACATGGATTCTAAACAAAAACAATGGCTTGCACAAACAAGCACCCACTGTACTGCTAATACGCTAGAGAGAAGCACTGCATTATTGCCTGGTAATACAGTCAGAGCTTTCCATCTCTGGTATTTGCTCAATTTTCAGATTACAGTGTGAAAATTTAAGCCACTGACAATCTATTAAGGAGAGACGGCAACATAACTAGCACTGAAGAAAGCAGGTTCTGAAAAGAAAGACAAAATCAGAATAATGAGGGCAGAAGTCCTATCCTGACAAGGCACAGATCTGGCAGTGCAAATGAATTACAACAACTTATTTGTTAGTTAAGGATTTCTCCAGCATGGAGCCACCCCAGTCATCATCCGTCCTCCTTCCCTTCACGGTCCAAGCACAACAGGGATGGGGAATGACAGGGTACCACCATGTTCATGCTGCATATTGCTAGTTTGACAGCCCTTAGGGTGCTAATGTAGCCCACACAAGATAGAGTGGCTGCTCTACTTATTAAATTAGGCTACTCTAATTTAAATTGGTTGGGATGTGGCCAAAATTCTGCTAGAACTGGCATGCTCCAGTCAGGGCTTAAATGCATCTTTGTTCAATATCTTTGGCTGCCCAGAAAGATGCTTACTTCAGCTGAAGTGTTAGCGGGAGCCTAAGCATAACGCCTTCAATACCTTCCTCTCCATGGCTTTGTGAAGCTAAGTGGCCTGACAAAGACGCATTTTGTTTAGTGGTGTTCATGCCTTCCCATCCCAATAACACAAGTGCTCCAGCAGTTTGTCGTGAAGCAAACAAGGTTGGACTTGTCTCAAGATTGGGAGCCTCAAGCCTGCAACACTAATTAACCAACCTGTATTGATCTGTACTAAAATCTACTGCACACAATAGGGTAACTAGCTCTTCATATACAAAAGTAAAAACCATATTTCACACTAAGAGAGAGCTTTTGTGTCCCCACCACAGGGGCATGGAAATTTGGCCATAAATGAGAAAGCTCCATAATCAAAATCAGAACCATTTTACTAGCAGTGAGTAACTAGCAATGAGGTGGGCTGCAGCTATAACACAGCTGACAGGAAGGACTGGGGATGGACTGCTTCTTGTGGAGAAAGTAAACATGAGTCAGTCTTCCCCATCTTTTTCTGAACAAAGGAAAAAAAAATAGTTTCTAGAATCACAGATAAAATCAGTTTCAGGAAGAATGTAGTGACACTTACCGCTAAGGCACCACAAGAAAAGTGTCATTTCCACAGTTAAGGGAAACCCTGAATCCATTCATTGCACTCTTTTTCTACTATTCAATTTTATATCATATTCAAATTTATTTTTCATTAAATCCTACTGCTTTACTCTCTAATACAGACAACTTCTGACAAAAGATTTATAAGCATGCTGTTTGAAAATACATCACCTTCTTTAGCAAACAGAGGCAGGAAGGAAGCAAAAATGTTATTTCCCCTTTCACCACCAGCCCCCGCCCCCCGTCCTCCCACACCCTGGTTTAATGCTCATTGCTCTACTTCTGGATGTGATCATAAACTGGCTCAAAACACTTGCCTTGCATGGACAAAACCCTACTGATTGTCTATACAGATCCACATTTCTCGCTCCTTTTTCTTCCTCTCTTCCTCACAGCATCTACCTTTCTCACCTTCCATTCTTCTTTATTCACTTCTTTTTCTTAACAACCTTCTGGTACGTAATTCAGAAGGCACAGTGCAATAACTGAAGGGCAAACACCGGGACAAGACTTATGCACTCCTTAATCCTTTACACTTTGAAGGTGTAAAGAAGGCCAGCATGGTATAACAGCTAGCAATGACAAAACAAACCAAAACAAAAATAGAGAGCCTAAACCACATGTTTCTGGAAAAAGTCCTGTTCACAATAGCAAACGTTATCCTGCAATGTAAAAAACTGAGTGCATTTTACAGCTTATATTGATTAGTGATTCTGTCCTTTCAAAATATTTCATGAATTTTGCTTTTTTTTTTTTTTTTAAATCATTTCCATATACTTTCCTTCTTGATAGTGTTAGTCAATCTCAAAGTGATTTACAAAAGAAGTCAGTATTATGTTTCCTATCTGACAGGCAGGAAACTGAGCCAGAGACAAGAGACGGACCAAAGGTCAGATAGCTGGCTGCTGGCAAAGATAAGGCTAGTTTCCATTTCTCCAGGCTTCCAATTCAATGCTGTAGTGAATATGTCTCTCTACTTCTCTGTCCGTGGGTGAAATCAAGTTCTTTCAAGATAGTTTTTAAATAAAATGTTTAATAATTCCCAAATGGTACTTAAAAAAAAATTGTCTAAAAGTGGCACACAATGCTACTGAAGTATATTTGCATATACACTATATATTACTTGATCAATAAAACTCAGTCTTCTCTCGTTTTAGACAGAAAACAGATTTCTGTACACTCGAGTGAAGACCTTTCTGTATTAACATAATAAACGCAGTGAGACATTAGTTTCAGACAAATGAAGCCATCTAGGGAATCACAATGAGATGTTACCTACCAAATTTTTGGTCAAACCTCCATGCTGGAACGTGTGCATTGTGCTTCAAGTTGCTGTTTGTTGGCAGAGGCACTGTTACATAGATGGGGCCATTCACGGGGACTGGAGTCCCATCGCTGTTGAGGAGATGAACACTGACTGCAGTGACAGGGGTGAGGTCATACCTAGTGCTGTTTCCTACCGAGAGAATGAATGAACATTGTGACTACAGCATTTCCCAGAACTTAAGATACACCCATGTGGTTCAACACCGCAGTACTGCACCAACATACTTCTCAAGTGATGGTATCTTCCCTGCCTTACAAAATTCACAAGACAGGTGTATAGGCTTCTGTATTTTTCACTTAATTGTGGAAAATTCTGAAGACAAGAAAACTACAATGCAAAAATCTCCTGCATATATTTTCTCTTCTTAACTCATCTTAAATAAATATGTACGAGTATCACAGCCATAATCATGGCAAGAAAAAGTATCTCACAAGCCTTTATTATAGCCTCACATGCCCATATTGTAACTAACGAACACCCAAACATGCAGTGACACCGCAAGGATGATCGGTCATACGTTTAAGAATGCCAGGATGTATTTCCTTTGGCTTTTCACTGAAATAAACCAAGCTAAGCGGATTATTAGGATACACAGTGTTATCTTCTTATCTATGTAAGATAATAATTATTCTTTATGTTTAAACTGCATGCCAATGGACGTTACTTCATGACAACACGATTTAGAAATGCGCTATAACCCTTCAACCGTTTAACCAAATGAATCAATGACAGGGGAAAATACCACAGATATATATATGTATTCAGGGGAAAAAAATGCTTGAGGTTTAAAACCAAGGAGATCTGGAGCTCAAAGCGACAGCAGCAGTAGCTTAAATTGGCAGAGATGCAGCTTCCCATTTTGCAAGGGGCTTGAGCCACCCCGGTCCACGCTGCTGCTAAGAGCCGCAGCCCTGCCGCCTCCTGCGTGCTGGCTCCGGGGCCCGGGCAGCCGCTCACCCACCCCACCGCGGGGCTACTCTGAGGGAAGGAACAGGGGTGCCTGGCTGGCAGGGAGCGAGGTACTGCCCCTCCTGTAATCCCGGTGCCTTACGTCAGCATAACCTGCCCGTAAAAGCAGGTTCGCAGCCGACAGCCGTATGCCACCTGTGACACCAAGGCACAAGAAGGGCTCCGCAGGAACACGCAGTATCTCAGCCACAGCGCTCCTTTGGATGAGTACCTTCGAGGGAACGGTGGGAAAGGATTAAGACCTTTATGATTTCTCTTAACAGTGAGTAAGTCTCAAGGAATGGCCTTTATTAAATTCAACGTCCCTGAGTAAGAGCTCACCAAAGTTAAGACATAGCCAGGAAAGGGGGGTGGGGGGTGGGTGGCAG
>JAVJGG010000073.1:22088371-22128010 GCA_035590195.1 Aviceda cuculoides
CCCCCCCCCCCCCCCCCCCCCCCCCCCCCCCCCCCCCCCCCCCCCCCCGGGCAGGAAGTGGCAAAGGGAAGGAAAAAAAGAGACAAAACTTCTCATAATTTTAAATTCTTTGGATTTTGCAAGAGGTGCCAAACTGAGGACATGGAAAATAACCAGAAGTAACTTTGCATGTGGCTTATTTACTCTAGCACCTACTCTGACACACATTTTCCCTAGATTTCAAGGCGAGTGTCACTGTTGCACAGCTGACATGCAAGGGGCATACACGCTGCTTTGATCTACTGTGAACGCAGGGGCAGAAGCGTATCTTCCAGAGGGAGTGCAGTGCTGAGAAAACAGGCACTCTGAAGATGGCCATGTAAGACAGCCGCAGAGCTAACTGAGAGAAAAAAACAGAAAAATAAGGTTTGGAAATTCAGCTAGGGTGTAGGGGAAGGTTGCCAGCCTACCCAAGCACTTGTATATTATAGTCTCCAATGTGCACAATATCATCCCCTTACAGCCTTAGACTATAAACTAGAGATATAGAGGAGGGAATTTGTGGGGAGAAAGTTGTTCCTTTATTCCTGATCGTTCGATCCAGTGCCTCTGCCATGCACCTATAACTTCTGTCAGAATGGTGCTTGTCCCCAGGTCACTGGACTTGGGCCACTAAGTTTCTTAGGCTGGTATCAGAGAAATAAATTCCTCCTGCTAAGTATCATAACCTGACCATGTTCTGGCATATACAAATTCCTAATGACAAAAGGTGTAACTTCAGATTCTAGAAACATTTAGATTAGTATCTAAGATTAAATTATGATTTATATTTTACCTATTTTTAGATATAGAAAGTTTCGAATTTTTCTTTCAGTACTGTCTTGATAAAGCTTATCTGCCTAACAACTGTAAAAATGAGTTTTCAGCCCCAGAAAAAGCATCCTGGTGGTGAAACACTGTTGGCATCTTTTTTACAAGATGCACTGACACTTTGCTCAGTACTGGGCTGAACAAGTTATGTCAGAAGATGAAGAAATTTCTGAAATCCACTGACCTTTGGCAAGAAGAAATAATCCTTCACTTGCCACCTTGCAGAGTATGTAAATGCTCATTGAAAAGATAATTTTTTCTCTTTTCTGTTGTGAAGGTAATTTAAAATCAATGCTTATGAAATTCACACATGCTATAAAACTGATAAGCACACGCACAGGTTAAATGGGAACAGACTTCAAGAAATGCCAGCTTTCATTTATTTCATGTCATTTTTGACATCTGGTGACCTGTGAAGACCTCTAAAAATAATCAAAGGAAAATCCACTGTGACTTAGACATAAGTCTAAGACATAACTCTTAGACTCTTCATAAAGAAAAAGCCTACAAAACCAGCAAGAGTAATGGTTTTTAGCCAGCTTGGTCCATTACTGCAGACTATGGAAAGTTTTGTTTAGTTTGGTTAAAAGGACAAGATTTTGTGAAACCATCCTACTGCTCTCCAATTGGTGATTAATACAAATAAGCTAACGCTATACAAGCTTGTCACTACTTGCAGCTAAATTCTTTGAATTTTTATGTTTGGAACATGCTGATTCATGCAATGAATTTTCACTGCTCCATATTACTACTTCAACACTTAGCTGGGATTCTGTGAAAACTGTTGAACTCATACAGAGTAGGTTTTACTTAAAACAACTGTAAAGTCACTCTGGATAAATACTAGCCAGAGAACTGAGCTGATTGAAACAAATGGGAGGACCTCTCCAAAACTCTACAGACATGTAAATAAACTGTGAAAGAACAGAGGAGTAGCTGGTGGGGGGGGAAAGGGGGGAGGAGAGGGGAGAAGGGGCAGTGTTCAGGAACACTCCAAAATTTCCCATGCAAATTAATACTAAGTTTTTATAGAATTCTAGAATTTGTACAAATTTTTCTTTTTCTCTTGAGAACAGAAATATTTAAAAATCTCCAGCAGGTGGTGATATCATTTTTTATTCCTTCAAAAGATTTTCCAGGTGAAATTTTCACCAAGTCGCTTGGAGATGAAGAAAAGGAAGTCAATCCAAGTTTAGGATTTTAAAGTTTCATGTTTCCACAGCAAAAGAAACTTGTACTAAAAATAGAGGATGTTTCACCTATATTATAGTGCATATACAAATACATTGTATTTGTAGTCTGAATTATACCATACTGAATACTACAGTATTCAGAAAACAAGGCTCTTCTCAGTCTCTTAAACCCCATTTCTTTGCCGGTCATTTTGGTCTTTTGTGATATACTTTCACCTGAAGGCTAACAAAAGTCAAATCCAGGGACCCCATGCTCAAGTAGAAAAGTTCCCGTCATGCAAGCATACAGAACACTAAAAAAACAAGGGTGCATTCATCTCTTTTGTAGGAGGCTGGGAGGCAAAACAGGAGAAAGACGATGTCCTGGTTGTGTAGTTCCCATGAGAGGTGATCATCTGAAATCTTGGCAAGACCTGTTTTCACTAAATAAATGCAAGTGTGGGAAGTTGGGTTGCAGAGTACTAAGGAAAGATCTGGGAGAGAGGAATCCCACACACGTTGTCAACAGTTCGTTCAGTGGGTTTAGAGATAAAAAGAAAGGAGATGAAGAAGTAGACAGACAAGTGAGATCAAGTGCATTCCTTCATTTTCAAAAAGATAAAGAGATATTTGATCATGTCTGAGTATGAAGAGCCAGAGAAAACTGAAGGTTGAAGATGAGAATAGGGAAATGACAGAGATAGAATGAGATAGGATAACATATACTCACTGGAGCAGACAGAAGGATTGGAGTAAGGTAGCAGACACATTTCTAATTGTAATAGAAAAGGTGATATTCGGATTTGTACAAAGGGAAGAGGAAGTTTATTTTACCTTTTTTTTTTTTTTAAGGGAAAAGCTATCAACATCAGTACATACCATTTACGCACACAACCTAGCATTCAAAGTCACCTAGATCAACACATCACAAGTAAATGCATCCTGAGAAACAGCAGGGAGAGACCTCAAGGGGTTATTTAGCCTGCTTCAAAGCAGGCTTAGCTATGCCTATGCCATCCTCACAGGTGATTGTCTAACTCTTGTCCAACACCCTCAAGCAATTGATTCTACAGCTTAAACTATCCTCACCATAGCACGGTTTTTCTAATCACTAGTCTGAATCTCTCTTGCTGCACTACAAGTCCACTGCTTGCTTTCTAACCCAGACACAGAGAAAACATTATTCTACTTTTCACACCAGTGTTTTAAGAATTTGAAGATTTCTGTGCCCAATTCTTCTATTTTTCTCTAGCCTGCACAACACCAATTATTTCAATCAAGACTAAATGAGAAGTGGAAGAAGAGTAACAGGCAGTTGCAGTCATAAAAATACATTACAGCTTTGAATTTAACAGCAGTTGTGTTTCCACTATGAATTTTCACTGTTTTACCTTTGGTGCTAGATGAATTTGCACATTTTGGGCAGAAACTAGATTCAAAAGTACTAACAAAGCCACTGAAACAACTCTTAGCTGAAACAACAGAGTATTAAATCCTTGATATATAGGCATTTTAATTTATTTTTAGAAAAAAAACGAACAAGAATTCTACAGCATCCTCAAGTTAAATTCTCTTCTGTGCCTTCACGTTAATCTCCATTCTTGTATGTGTATGTGTGACACATGTGAAGACTTAGCTCTAAACTACAAGTGTAACAAACTTTTCTGATCTCCCAAGGCCAAGGAGTCTTCATTGTTGCTATTCAGTGGCCGCATTTAAGGGATAGTGGACTTTGCTCTCTTGCTTATTGGAACAGCATTTTGGTAGGGCAGGTGAACCTATCACATCACCCAAATTTTAAAGAATGTTTGCTGAAATGGGGAATGGAAAAAATGGTATGGTCAAAAGTTGATCCCTGGACCAATATGAAATCAGAGCAAAACCAAAGTAGTGGGTTACCTGTTCCATTTCCATCTAATCCCTGCAAATAAGGAAAACTGTCCACTTCCCAGGGTGAACTGGCTGCAGTCAGATATGCTGTCAAATCACTGTAGCTAGTGTTCTCTGGTAATTTCACAGATCTTCTTTGAAAGTGAACTTGTGGCTGAGTCCGTGCACCTAAAAAAGTTAAAAGTGACTTTATACCCAAGGCAGGCAGAATATTTAGGTGTTCATATTTATGGGAGCACATTTACAGCTTTTTTTAATTATAAATTGCAATAGCTTGAGAAGGACAGAGACATCAGAAGGCTATTACGAAAGAGGAGGAAAAACAGTATTTTTACATTTATTTTGCAGTTGCCATTACTTTTCCACAAGTATTACGGAGAAAAATTGTGAAGGCACCTAATGTCAGAAGCTTTTCTGACTATGTTATTCCTCCAGATCACCTCTAATTTCATTACATGCTTCTTTTAATGAATATAACTGAAACTAAAACTGAGTTCAGAGGTAGGGCATGTGAAAGCTTAAAAAATCATCCGGTTTACCATATCTGTTTAAATCTTGTTTCTCCTGAAATAGCAAGATAAATATAATTCATACTCTTTAAAGTTATTTTCTAAGAGACCATTCTACCTGTAGTCCCAATTAACTTGTGTAATTTTTGTATCTAAGTTTTACAAAGCTTTGGCCACGTTAACTATCTATAGTACTGAGATAACAGTCACATTTTATTTAAATCACTGGATAAAAAGATTCGCTTGACAAAGCTTAGGTGAAAAGAGTTTCCATATTTTCTCACGCAAAGAACACATCTAAACAGAACCAGATTACTTAGCACGTAAGATTTTTCTCTTTTCCTCTGTCTTGTACAGTTTTAATGTTTTTTTCAAGATCACTAGGTGTTAATTGAAGGGTCTTTGCTGCAACATGATTTAAGACTGTTTCATGTACTATGGCATTTCATGTCTCATTTAAATCCCAGTTTTTACAGTCAATAGTCGTTTTCAAAGGATGCTTCCCATTCATACTGTTTAGCAACACACAGCAAGACTCCATCTGCAAGTTTGTGTGTGCAACATGCAAATTAATTTTTAAATCAAAAGCTATTGTATTCTCCAGAGCTCATTTTGAATACTCACAGAACACTCCCCACACAGCACAAAATCAAGAGGCAAGCAGTTTTTTTCTTAATTCACATTTGACTAAGCAGTTCAAGGATGTCAACTCAAAACAATTTTGCTTCTTTTCCCCTATTAGTCTGTGGCAGCATTTTTAGGTTACATGTAACTTCACTGCGAGAAAGATTACAGAGCTTGACTCACAACTCCTAAGCTTTGTAACTGCCAATGTCATAAACCAGGAGGCTGGAATCTTTTCTTCATTATTTTCTAGCAGGAGCTCTAGCTATGAGAGAGCATAAAATTCCACTGAACAAACTTTGTATGGGACAACAAAAATTGCTATGTAGATGGGCAAGTATCTCCAAAGAGCTGATCATTGTCTAGCTGTCATTTATTTGCTAATTCTGCAAGAAAAAGCTATAAACCCACTTCTTTAATTTCCGAGACATTTAAGTATTTACAGCAGGCTCTCGAGACTGGCAGTATCCTTAAGTGTTTAAGATAGTCATTAAACAACAGCCATGTGAAACAGGAAGAAATCTCCCTTGCCCAATTTTTAGGCTTAAATGGAAAACAACATAAAAGACTAAATACATTGACTGCAATGAAATCGGGGGAGACTTATCTCCTGAGTGCTCTGCAATACTGTAGTAGTTTGTTGTACTTCAGGGACAGATTTGCTCAAGCACTCGGGAACCTCTGACTGCACTGCTGAGCAGGCTGCTACGGCCCATAGGGATAAGCATCCACAGTAACAAAACAGAAAAAACCCCCCCACAACAAAGAAACCAGCATTAGGATTATCACTAACAGCTCAATGTAAAGTTGTAGGATTTTCTGCTGTCTAAAACTCTGGTTAAGATGAATTATTCAAGTTGCCAAGAACTGGTATTATATTTCTGAAGATCCGAACTAATTAAGAATTAAAAATAAAGTAGCTATTGTTGAGTCTGTAATGCAATAGTTTATGCAGAGGCTCTGGGGTTTTCTAAAAAAAAAATGTTGTTTTGTAGCATCGGGAGAGCCATGAGTTGCCAAATTTTAACTACATAGGGAGGACTCAGAAAGCCAACCTCAGTTTCTTGAATCCAACAAGCAACGCAAAATGTTCCTACGGCTGAGCCCCAAACCTGTCAGGAAACCTATGCAGCAACCAACTCGGATGCAAGTGTTAAGGTGGAAGAAACAGCTTCCTCTGTAGACAGTGCATATACATACAATAAATCAGTGTAGAGTAGTTAATTCACACCCTAGATTAACAAACAAACTCCTTGATACTGATATTCACCTGAAACCTGCCACTCGCCCTGATTCTTCCCTTGGCTCCTCAGTTGGGTCTCCCCAAAACCGGCAAGAGACTTCAAAGAGGAAGAAGACCGGGAGCTACCAGCAAAAGGCTTATGAGGGAAGCAGCTAGCAAGGCTTTCTCCTTGTCTCACCACCTTGCTGGAAGATAGTCCAATGTACTCCTTTAGCAGAGATCATAGAGGATTTGGGGGCATGTGTTTGGGAACTGATTTACTGAGGGAATTCGAAGTGGTAAAATGGAGAGAAAGACTTGTGCTGACCAGACTCTTATTTTTCAACAAGTCAACACTTATCATTGGGAGTGGATGATGATGATGATGATTATTATTATTATTGCTTGTATTACTGAAGATAGCTAGTTTCGACTTACAAAACCCAAATACATTCAAGTATAAAATTAGCATGTGAGCTCTCTCCAGTTCGTAAATGACATGAGGTAAAGGACTGCTGAGCACTGATCTTATCTTCTTTAAACATCCTCTTGTCAACACACAGGCCATGATTCAAATGCTGTCAGCTCCAGTTTGCCAGGGCACACCTGAAGATCTAAGCATCTCAAGAAGTCCCTGTAAGGCACCTCTTGTCACACTGGGTGCGTGACATGTGGCACCACATCAGCATTTGAGCTTCAATCTATGTGAAGTAACACTCAAGTATCATCAATTCATGCTCTGATTGCTTGTATGTCAGAGGCAGACAGAGGGTACCCATACATCTCTCAGCCACTGAATGCTGAGGTTCAGCTCGTCACTGTGCCGGTATTAAATAACTTAAATGACCCAGTGGCTGGCAAGCTCCATCCCTCGCAATTACTGACAGAGCACAGCAGCGGACTGTAATGCCATCATGAAGATGAAGCTGGCTGCATCAACTCAGACAAACTTCTCAACTGTGTAGGAAGTTGCTTTCTTGATTAATTATTCAAAAGCAACTGGTAACTTACTGTACTAGACAGGCCTTTCTTTCCCTTTGACTGGTGCTTCAAACACCAGTGTTCCCAGTCTGTTCCTGGTATAATGAGTTCTGCTTTGCTCTCGTTTTTGCACTAAGGTAACTTCTGATCAGCTCTTTTGAAGCGGTGCAAAGTTACTGGGAAATAAATTGGAGAATTAACAGAGAAAAACTAGGTCACAGGGATTTTGGATCGAGACTAGAGAGGCTCCATTCAAATGCTTGTACAATGTCTAGGCTGTCTTTCATTTAGGTTTCATCACAAGAGAATTCCCAAGAAAAGGAGTGTGGGCTGGTCCCATAAAATAGTTTTTACTAGGCAAGACTGAGAGTTCAAATCCCAACGCTTAGAATATTGTAGGTACCACTTTCTTCCTTTAACCTCTTTCTTTGCTGTACCAGCAGAACCAGTTATATTATTCTAATTTAAATATATTGGGAATACCCTGGATCAATTCACTGAAGGGAGCAAGGTTATGTGGAAAATATGAGTGTCACTTGGCTGTTAAACGTCCCACTAGCCCTTTAATATCCCCCATTTTTTTAAGAAAGGAAGCTGTAAACATGAAAAGATTGTTCAAGTTAATTGTGTAATATTAGCAAATTTGCATAAGAATAAGAGTATTTAATACACCATGCTAGTAGAATACTGTTGGTAAACAACGTTTCATGTTTTGTCTAATGGAATCCCTTGTGATTTAACACAGTTCACCATCCATCTAATTTACTCCATTAGACAATGTCAGCTCTCAAATTGCAGAATATATGTATGGCAGCTGTGCTGTTCTCCAGCTCGTTCTGAGCGTTCCATCAGCTACCTAATTTATTTAGTGCTTTTTCAGCTCCTGCCGTATCTAGTGCTATCATTAATGAAAAGCCTATTGTGTATGGATGGTTTCTAACCATAAAAAAAGATGTCAGGAAGGCATAATTGCATTATATTCCCTCAGATAAAATACAACTATCTTGGAATATCATTGGAGGTAGTATTCCCCTGTTTATTAACTACCTGGTAGAGTTTAAAATTATTATAATCATAATACATGTGAATAAGACAGTTTATGCACAATACGAGTGCGAGTGCTCACAGGAAGGTTGTTCCCTTGTTTTGGCTCATCAAGATATCTTTAGAAACTTCTGTTCTTTTGTTAACAGACTTACCTCAGCTATCACATCAATTGGGCTAAGTTAGGTCAGATTCCTAGGTCAGATGAACATTTTATCCTTTACTGTGCAATTCAGAAAACAGTGTTCATCTGACTGATACTGCAGTTACTTCAACTTCTGTGTTTGGGCTTACAAAAACATGATTTGAACTTTATTATTCTAATACAGTGGGTTTCATCCCGTAGTATGTGGGTTTGCAGGCAGTCAGATAAGGGGTCCACAGGAAGTACTTAAGAAAAGCAAGTTTATATATGTGTATACAACAATGCAGACATGAGAAATCTTCGATTTTTCTATGCCCTAAATTTCTAAGGCATTCACAGTAGGAAGCAAGAAACAAAATAAAAACAGAGAAAATTCTTAGACAATAAGAACATCAGAAAATGTTTACTGCAAGGATGGTTAAATGAGGCTAGATGAAAAAACATCCAACAGATAGCAAAAGAAATTTAATCACTAGCTCTCAAATGGCACGCTAAAGTCCAAACTTGTTTATTACCAAGAAAACCAAATTCCCCAGTCAGAGCAGTTAGGGATCAATTTAGCTATTAATCATTTTGGTAAAACCATCCCACAGAGGAGCATTCCTGAGGGAACTCAGAAGAACTCCCCATGAAATACCAGTCTCACCCACGGGATAGAGTTCAGAAAGTTATCGGGCTGTCAGGCTTTTTGTTTAGTATCACTCAAATTTCAATTCTTACTTCCAAAAACCAGCATACCTTGAAATCCTGAGACTATCTGGACTACATCGTCATAGACCATTAGAGTAGCTGAGCGTTCAGGAAGAAGGCCGAGACTCAGTGAAGAGAACACTGTGGGAGAGAAGTGGTTTAGGTGGGATATATTTGAATTCTTATAAACATAACCCAACAACAGCACTTACTTTCTTCTACATTTTTGCAAAAGCAGGCCACCCAAACTATTTAAAATCATATTGTATATGTGACAGAAACCACGTGCATTTTCTAAACCAAATAATTAAATTGCCTGGGTAATTATTATTGAACTAAACAACATGTTCTATGCTTTGACTCCTGCAAGACATGCATGGTAGCTCAAAGTACAGAAGAGTGCAGTGTAAAGCAGGGTTTCAGGTTATAATTCCCAGCTACACAGAAAGACTTGTCATTACATAAAGAGGAATGAAACACTAACTCAGTGTGACTGAGTTATTTTTCTGTGAAATAGCTCTACTTCTTACCTCAGGAAGATTTTAATGAAACTTAACTTTTAAATACTTTGAGATGCTTACATAAAGAGTCATACAGAAAGGCAAAGTCTGACGAATAAGTCTGGATAATTTGCTTTAAAATACAGCATGTCCTTATTGAGTCACCACCTACACTATAGAAGTGCTATATATAGCAGAACTTCTGTCATTCTACCAGTGGTGCGAAAGAGGACAGATAAATGATATTTGCTGCAAGAAATCTGCCTGCAAGGACCTCCTTTGCCATTGGGTACTGACATTCCTTACAGGGGGATGTGTCTGTATGCACACACATCTTTGGAGAGTGAAGAACATGATATAATTTCATGATAAGTTCTTTAGACCCAGAAGACCAGAAATACATATGGAATTAGCCACCAAGCACACCTGACTCCCCCACCCATGAAAACAGTAAGAAGTAGACCTGCCTGCAGTCCATGCATGGCTTTCAAAGATAGGAGAGGAGGAGATTAATGCAGACTAGTAATTTTTGGTAACTGGGCAGCATCCCACATTTGCACCTGGAAAGTACTCATCCCATTCTGAAGTGACCACAAGCTGAGGAAGACATTTCCAGAACCAATTAATAAAAGAACAGTGCAAGCTCTTCTGATTTTCTGGAGCTTCATAAATTTCCTCTAAAATAATATGTATTACTTAATCCAAGAGACCATATAGATGCTAGCTATAAAAAGGGAGACTGTACACTATTTCTGGTTTAAGAAATATATTTTCTTTTTAAAGATCAGAAATTTTAGTGTTTGGGAGAAATACAGGAGAAAGTAGAAGAAACTAGGAGAAACACCCTGGTAAGAACCACCACCTAAAAGACGGTCTAAACAACATATATGAACACTAAAAAAAAAAAAATAAAAAACCATGTTATTGCCAGTACAGCTGAGCATTTTCTTTCCAATGCTCTACATGTGAAACAGATCTACACATCAGGCAACATTAAGTAAGAAAGCCTAGTGTAAGTAGCACTAAGGCCACACAATTACAAAAATTGTTTGTCTTTACTCCAATAACTTAATTTGTATGAAGAAAGCTAATATAATTTAGACACCCTGGGGAGCTCAATACAATAAACCATGCCAACATATTCTTCCATATATGCCAGACTATAATGCATATACAAGCTCTAAACTTCCCTTGGGCTTTTCTGCACAATCTTTGCTCAGCATGACAAAGGCAGAAAGTCATTGTTTTTAAGGCCAGAAGGATGACTCTGAGGATCCAGTCTTACTCCTGTATAACTACAGCCTTCCCTGAATTAGTTACTGTTTGGGATCCAATAGTTGTGCTTAAACTAGAAAACATGTTGTAGAAAAACTATCCAATTTTCTTTTAAAGGCGTCCAGTGCTGAAGAACACACCGCAACATCAATGTTCTAGTAAATAATTATGAGGGCAGTTAAACTATGTGCCTTTTTACTCATCAAAATTTATTGAGGTTAGTCTTCCAGCCATTTGATCTTGTTTTTATACAAGCCCACTAGACAGGAGAATTCTCTCTTACCCGTTTCCTGTTCTCTGTGCGGGTACTGATGGACTACGATCAAATTACCCCATGAACTTTCTCTCTGGTGAACAAAATAAATTAAGGATTTTCAAGTCTTTCCCTGTAAGCTGTATTTTCTCATCTTTTAATCACTCCTGATATAACCCTGCAGTTTTAAACACTTTTCTTGAAATGTGGATCCAGAACTGGACACACATTTCCCTGAGTGGCGGCACCAAGGACAAGTTCTGAAATACTATACTTTGCCTTCTCAGCCTTTACCTTATTTTACAGCTAAGGATCAGATCATTCTGCTTTCTTGCAGTGCTGCATTGGGAGATTACTTTCAACTGTTCATCTACCATGACTCACGTGTCTTCTGCAGAGTCACCGCTTTCCGGATGAGCTCTCCTCTCCCAGAAATACCACGAGCATCCTCTGCTCCTAGAACTACATTTCACCACAGTGAATACTACGGTTTGCTCTGACTGACCCTACCAGCTAGCCTGAACTGTGCTGCCTCAGCAACTTCCTTCTCTTCATTGCCCACACTGCTCCAAAAATGTCCTTTTAAATATGGACTACTAGTTGCAAATTTTTTTCTTCCAAATTATTTACAAAGAAAAATCTATGCGTAGCTAAGAGCAGACAGATGAGCACATCTTCCATCATGAACACTTCAACAACTCAAGTGATGTTAAATTAATGAACTGTTAATAATAAGTGGAGCCATGGCTCTGCTGATAAATAGTTTAATGGAAAAAGAGATCTTAATCTTTTCCTCCTACCATTTATCACTATGTAAATAAATAATCCTCCTGCTTAAGTGGTAAAGAGCTAGTAATTATTTTGGTTAATATAAGAGAAGTTCATTTCTGCCGAATTATAAAACAGAAGCCCCTTGATACTTACTCCTTAAAGCTACTACAATAGTATCACGAGTTCAGTGGCTGCACAGCTTTTCAGCATAAGATTATAACTAATGTGTATTGACTGTGATGGAAGAATCCTGATCCTTCTGCAAAGTCCTGTTACAGCACTTTAAACTTTACCACCCTATAGCTCTCAAACCTACTCCCTGCTCGTGGTTTTCATTTCCACATTTGAAGTAAATGTGTCCATAGTTCATTTACCACAGCACACAGGATGGCACAATTAGCTTAAACCACTGCCGTGGGTGGAATGCAGCTCAGAATGGCGTATCTGCTCTGTGGGGTGACAACTACTAGTACTGTTAAAAGGCATTTTCAGGAAATGAGGAGTCCGCTGTACGTGTGTGCCCAGACTGCACACTGCAGAATCAAGGTTTAAATATGCTGCCTGTTCCCCATCATTTAACCCAGATTAAAAGTAACAACAACAACAAAACTTCCATGGTTTTCAAAACTTCAATACTGTGTTGGTTACAAGCATGATCAGCATTTAAATACAAACAGTTCTTGGAAAGTTTTTAAAAGATTATAGGCATCTTAGTCAATACAAAAAATAACAGCCTAAGTATCTTGGGCCTGAACTTTTATGTCATGTCCCTTTTAAGGAGTAATTCAAAGAACAACCCTAGTAAATCTACATGGGGCACATCAAGTTGTAACTTGTTGTTTCTTTAATCAAAGAAAGGATTAAGTTCAAGGTACAGAAAGCAAAGAAAGGATTCTACTCCCAATTAAATCAATGGCAAACTATCTGCCATTTTCAATGGGGGAAGACCAGAGGTGAAAGGAATCTATTTTCTGAGTTAAGCTCACATTTCAGCCATGGAAAGAAAGATTTTGTGGAAACTGTATACAATTACTCTTCTTTAAACTTCAATGACTTACCAAAACAATAATGCCATGTTTGATTACCTTCCCTCAAAATCAATATTTTAGAAAAAGCAACAAGCAAAAAAACCTAACCAAACAAACTCCAGGCCATGGAAGAGTAGGTTGCATTCAAAAGATCTAGGGCATGAGTCAGAAAGATATGAGACAAAAGGCAAGAAAAGGTTCAGGCGAGAAAAGGTTATTGCATGCTTTAATCATATATGATTGTGTCTTAAGGAAGTACATGAAGTATGCTGAGGAAGCTGCACTTCATCTTATTTAAACAGAAAAAAACATCAAGGAAGTTTCTAAACAGAGTCACAGAACAATTATGGTTGGAAGGGACCTCTGGAGGTCACCTGCTTCAAGCAAAGAGGGGGGTGTCCAGTTGAGTTTTGAATATTTTTAAAGATGGAGATTTCACAAACTTCCTGGGCAAGTTGTTCCAGTCTCTCACTACTGCTACTGCTGTAAAGAATTGTTCCCTTTCATTTATTTGAAACTCTCCTTGCTCTGACTCATTTCAGTTACTTCTTATTTCTTTCACTATGCACCTAAGAGCTTGGCTTAGTGTTTGCTACAGCTCCATTAAGTAGCTGGAAAACATGGCAGAATACAGTAGAGGAAATGTGGAAGAAGTCAGTCTACATTATCTGAAGTAAATGAATGCAGATAAGTAAACAGCATGTTGAAATGCTTAAATCATAATTCTGGGTTTGAAGAGATTCAAGTTCCTTTCCCCATCTGAAAATACATTTGCTGCTTGACCTTGCGGCAAGTCACACAGTCCCTCTGGCTATGCTGATATTAATAAATAAAATGGAGCCAAGGCATGGCGTTGAACACTGCCCTGTGATCATTTATACTGTTTAAATATTAGTGCACTTAAAACCTGGCACGGCTTTGTCCTGGGCTAATTATCAAATCTGATATTTAGGTGTGATTTGGGTATAATACAAGCCTGGGACCATTCCCACACTACTTGGAACATAATTGTGGCTGGGGATTAGAGGAAAAGACAATGAAAACTGGGGATGTGACCTTCGTCTAGATGTTACGTCTCAAGGTCTGAAAGCCACCCTCAATCTGTTCTATTTAGCAGTACAGAAATAGTCTTTGTGACTCAGTTTCCCCTCCTGTACAACTAACGTAAAGTCTCTGACTTCCCATAAAATTTTGAGGCATTCTGATAAAAACTAACATGCAAGTATTATTGCTATATTTATTTGCCTGCGGAAGAAACAATCCATGCTAATTAAGTTAGAAAAAGTCCTTACATCTGGATAACATAACTGCAGATTAAAACTGTCCTATGGACTGTCCTATGGACACGGCCAAGAACTGAAGGGCCAGGACTTTTTTTGGACTTTTTTTGTACAGCCTACGGTGCAACAGTTATTGCTACACCTTGGGAGAGAAACGAACCAGTACATCATAGCTGCTGAAACAAAGCACTTGGAAACAGAGTTCCCATAAAGAAAAAGATCTGGAATAGATTTGTATTTTCTGTGGAGCTGTAAGAGCACCAGCAGTTGTTTGAAAACTGACATAGCACTGTATCAAGGACAGCCAGGAGGAAAGTGAATCTCTGCACAGCCCTGATGGCACAGTTTAACTGAGGAAGAAATCTTGCTTTTTTTGAAACGCACAGATGTTCTTCCTCCCACCCAGGATCGCAAGCATTAAAACACATCATACAAATCTACGTAACTTCCTTTAGATGCAAAATCTTACCTCAGAACAAAAATAAAGATCTCTTACCAGGCAATCTTACAGGTTTCCATGGTGCAGAATTTGGCACATATGCATGTTTACTAGCAGTCACTATCAGCTGATTGCCCAACTTATACTGAAACTTGAGGAAGGCAGTGCCATCTGCTCCTGAGGTTCCAGATGCAATGGAGATCTGGTTGGTAAAAATCTCAATGAAGGCTTCAGTTACTGGCTGATGTGTGCTGGCATCGCTTACATGGACCTTCAGCGTTACTTCTGTAATGACAAACAACCACAGCAATTATCGTCCGAAAAGCTTCTGCAGGAGGCAGCAGTTAGAACACGCTAGCACACCAATGACCAAAAAGACACAGGGCTCAGTGCTAACCTCTGACACTTCGGTGCCAAGTACGACCTCTTGTCCTGGCCTGCGGTTCTCCATTGTGGGCAGTCACTCTTTAGAGACACTGCTATTCTGCCACAAGCCAGACTAGGTCCTGAATTATTGCCCCACAGCTAACTCCAGCTGTGGAGGCTTCTATATTCTACCTATGACCCGCATGCAGCACATCACCAGGGGCAGGCAATATTCCCTTTGATGGGCAACACATCAATCTCACAGTAGCATAATTCTATATGTGTATGCTATCGAACATCACATATTAGTCACGGATAGCATGGCATCATAACTCTCTGTAAGGCCCCTACTTTGCTGTGCCTCTGCTCCAGCCAGCCTTCTCCACTAGCAGTGGGGAGAGGGAAGGGCTGGAAGTGGGCTGTGCTCCCTCACCGCTTCCCCAAAACATTTCTCTCTTTTTGTAGCAGAGGAACAGAGGAAATCTGCTGTGACGGAAGCCCAGGAAGAAAGCGGCCAACGGAGTGGGCTGTGTTACAGCTGGAGATTTTGAACCCTAGTGAGAGAGATTGCCCCAGCTGGCACAGGACTTCCCTGGTGATGTCTAACCAAGACGGTGAAATCCCACAGCATTGGGTCAACTTGTCCTCAACTCACAGGATGACTAGGTGGGATGCAGAGTGCTAGCAGTGAGGAAGAGAGGAACACTTCACCCCCCTGCCTACAGGTTCACTGGCCTTTTTTCTGAAGGGGCAAAAGTGTCACAGCCCCTAGCGATACCTGCTTGTCAGCCCTGACACTACTGTATTATCTGTCCTCACATACAATTGGTGGGTGCGAGAAGCCAAGAAGTTGATAGTTAAGGCAGTCAGGAGAATCATATGTCTTGTAGACATGCAGTCAGAAGCTAACACAATGGACTACATTTTCCCTGAGTAATTTGCCATTTTTCCAGAAACTAATTACTTGTTTAAATGTTTCCAGATGGACAATATTTGTCCACTCCAGGGCACTCCTATGACTAAACCATGCATTGTGTCACCAGGCTTTTGTTACATAAAGCAGAATGGCTTGTGCAAGACAGTCCCTCTGGAAAGCATTCCTCTATATCTGTGATTATTTTTCTGCCCCTCCAACAGTTCCTCTGCCGCACGCTCTAAAGTAGCAGCTGTTGCCTTTCTTCAATAACTATGACTTAAATGCAATGCTGGGTTGAAAAGACCCAGCAACGGTCCAATGCCTCCACCAAGCCACTCCTTGGATTATTTTCATTTACAGTCACCTTGTTCTCCTAAATGAGTACCTCCCTCCCTCTTTTCTCTTTTCTCCAACTCTCCCTTTTTCTTGTTCTAGCCCTCATCTTTGGAAATTCTGTTTTTCTTGCATGAAGTCCCCTACCTCAGCTTACTCCATTCCCCAAGGTAGTAGTTGGTATTTTGCAAACTCCCTTTTTGTGTCAGCGGAATTCAGACACTACAAGCAAGATGCTCACACTCCATGTGCAACCCATTTCTTCACGTGCTGCCCAGAAGAAAGAGCATGACCTCCTTTTCACGTATATTTAAAACCAATACATTAATTTCTACAGAACACTATTGGTGGTACAGTTCTGTTATATTACTACTGTGCGTTAGGATTTTAAGAACTTCTTTTGGTGTAAGCCCTGAGCCAGCAAGACATAACACCAAGAAAAACAACAAAGAACTTAACAAAATCTCTGTTGTGAATTTCAATAGTGAAATGACACAACGGAGTATGCTGAGAAACATACTGTAACAATAAAAAATTTTAAAAGGATGTCAGGATCTAATACAAAAATATCAGCACCTCTGTCCTAAGGGCATTTCAGACAGAAAGATATTGGGCCTTTTTATAAGTGGAGACCTTCTGTCTGAATCCTACAGTACAGAAAATATAAATATCAGGCAGCCCTGAACAAAAACCCCATTAGAGAAATTCATCATCATCGCAGCCCTCACTTTAGAACTTGGCAACGGAGGATGCCAATTTAAAGGGGATCAGCATGAAATGCATTCTAGCTATTAAAGATTCTGGACTTGTTCCCAGTTTTGCATTTAGTAGTCAAAGAAAACAACGTATATTGAAAAACAGCGTCCATACACTCTGGTGTACATGTACAGAATGCCTCCTTAGAAACCCTGCCTTGACCACCAAGCAACTTGTGAAATCTTGTGCATGTGAAAGGCAGCCACATTAATCAAAGGAACACGTATGTATTTATAAACTGTACATGTATTTACAAACACGAGGGCAAAAAGCAATATAAGTTTTTATTTTCAAAATGTGCAGGAACAATATGCTTAGATCCAAAGCCAGATAGCTGTGCTGTTAATGTTTCCTACTTTGAATTGCCTAGCAAAGAATGCTGAAGAACAGATGCGATTAAGAATAATGGGTCATGCATTAAAGAAAAAGCAAGGAAACATGACAAGCTGAACACTGTGGTTAGGAATTTCAGTACTGTGACAGTTTAGCCTTTTCTAAAACAACCACATATAAGAAGGAACCAAGGAGCTCTGGAATATTAAATACTAATCGAGGAAGAAGATAAGAAAACAACAGAAGTATCAAATCTATTTAATTCCTTATAGACACACAAAATTCTAGAGTAGAGACTACTACTAAAATTGATCAAGGGACAAAGACTGATAGACAAAAATTTTCCTGTATACACAAGTCCAGCTCTCTCTTCCCAAACAAGAGAGCTAGCCATAGGCATCTCTAGTAGGAAATTCCTTTATCCTTCACTCTATAGCTATATAAGGGCTTCTGTCTGCACCCTTCTCTCTTTCTGATAAGGAAGGATAAGGGTTTCCAAAATCCTGTTTCCAAAGAGAAACAGCAAAGGCCATCACCCAAGATGGAAGACTGATGTCCTGAAAGGCAACAGGCTGGAACTGCTGTTCCAAACCACGGTCCCTAGATTAGACACTGGGCTTTTTTCTCCTCCTTTTTAATATTTAGACTCGTTTCTTCCTGAGAAGATAGAGAAAATCCTAGCAGCCTGAACAACCCTAATTCCTTTTCATGTGTTATCTTCCCTGACATACGTGTGAAATATACACAACTTGCTTAATTCAGGGCTTTCTTCCACACAACAGCTCCTTTTTCTTCTTATCTAATGCAGCAGTGAAGTCATGAACACTAAACCTGCATTATCACAGTAATTTCCACAGCAACAGAATGATTACAAGCTTTAAACTGGAGAGAAGTTGTTGAAGAAAACCTCCTCTCAAACAGTGAGAGCGATGAGAAGAATCTATAAAGAGAGACTACTATGAAAACTTAAAGCTATACAGTAAGTTTCAGAATTGTTAGGAGATACTCAGGCACTGAGAAGAACAGGAGGACTGAAGAAGGGAGAGAAGAGAGCAGAGTAAGGACAGCAAGTGATCCAAGATCAGTCTGACCTCAAATTGATAGTGAGATCTTAGACTGAAGCATTAGGTATACTAAGAGAAGTATTTAATTAGAAAAAGCTGCTTAGAAGACTCATTATTAGCTAAGGAATAGAGTCTTTAAAGTATCTGGCAAACTTTTTAGTTGTTACTCTCAGCAAAACAGCAGGGATAAAGCAGATACAGTATTCCTGAGTTTTACAGCCTACCACAGCAAGGAGCTCTCACAGAATTAAAGACACATGGACTCAGAGAAGGAAGGCCATCTGCAGTAAGTGGGGAACACGACAGAGGCAGAGAACCGAAAGCACTGCGGATGAACTCCGAGACTGTGAGCTGCTAACGAGAAGTGTGCTTCATTCTTCCACAGATTTGTGAGACTGTTGTGCTTTCTATTATTTACTACAGCAGGAATATTCAATTACTAATTTCAGAAAGACCGTTGCTCTGTGCTACTAGCGAGGCCCTGGAGGAAGGAAGGGTACGTAAAGGTGCACAGCGCTGATGTTTCCTCACCACAGAGCAAAGCACAGACAGCTGAGGTGACAGGCCCCGGCACTGATGAATTCACCCAGGGCAGGCGTGATCTCTCCACCTCCCCAGACAGGCCAGCCACATTCAGGACAGGCCATGCCTGAGCTGACAGCCCTGTCTAATATACCCAGCTCCTGACCGGTGTGGCGTGAATATGACTCTTTCAGACCTGGTGGGCTGTCTGGCACGTGGCTCCTGGTTGGCTTGCAGCACAACGCAGGTGGGCACATGTAGAGCCGGAGTAGTTTGCCAGCACCACGAGCGCATGCCCTGCCATTATATTCCTATGGGAATGTTTCACGTCCAAAGCCAAGAGCTAATTACAGTAAGTGTTCATTTCCAGGAGATAAACCACAGGGAAAGATATCCTGAATATCTGGATGGGCAAAAAGACTCTGTGTCCCTGTCTAAAAGTGCAGCTAGGAATGGGCCACTTGCAAATGTTAAACAGTGCAAACCATCTGGGAAACCCTGCAACTCAGCTTCAAGAATCCCAAAGCAAAGTGGGAAAAGGATGTTAGTGGGAAAACAGCAAATGCAGGGGTACATTCCACAAAGAGATCAAGGTTGCGCTATGTATATGCTCAAGCAAGTAAGTCTAGCCTAAATCTCTTTTCTTGTAGTTATATTCCTTTGCCTTCTTTCAGCAATCACATCTCACTTGTTTTTCAAACAAGCACAAACCAAAACTACTAGTTACAGTGAAAACAGAATCTTAAGTGTAATTCCCTCCCAGTTTTCTAGTACTAATTTTATTGTCAGCTATATAAAACCCCCCAGCATCTCCAAGGTTATAATTTGGGAAAGTGAAATAAAAAAAGACAAAAAAAGCCCTTACATGTTAGCACTCCAATCCAGAACCCCATCTGTCTTCTTAATCTGATTTTTGAGATTTTACTAAGCCTAAACTTTCTCTGAGCAATCCTTCCTATGCCATCTGCTTTATGAACCACACTGCCTCCTCTGAAATACAAGAAACCTTAAGACAACTATTTCTGCAGTTGCAACCCCTCTTAGACTCACAACTGCTCTTTCTATTGCTATGAACTCCCAGTTTGGGAACAGTTTCCTTCAGAACTGGAATCATCAGCGCTGTCTTCTATAACCAAACTCCTGAAAAGTGAAAAGCACTGGTTTGGGGTTGTTTTTCGGTTTGTTTTTTTTTTTTTAAATAAGCCAGTAATGTTACATAGAAAGAAAAATCCTGAGCGATCTGAGTGATGGCACACTGTCAGATCTCAAATACTGAAATAAACAGAGAAAGGTTATGACACAGATTGGAAGTCAAAGATCACAATCTTATTTAGATCCCAATCCTGCAATTTGGTTTCTGTGCACACACCCCTCTGTCAGGCAGACTCCCACTGGCGTCTGCTGGACAGATGATCTCTTTTGGGAACAGGCTGACACAGGCAGCCGTTATCACTTATCTTTTCCTCTGGGGGTCTCCTATTCATGGACAATGTCAGGATATTACCAAAGAAAGAGATATTTAAATTATCTAGGGTTTGATTAGAAAAAGAAAACTTCCTGCTCATTTAAAAAATGCCATTATGAACTTTATTTAAAATTGTATCCTCTGCTCTGATTGAGCTTACTGGCAACATGCCTGGTTTTGAATCCTACATGCCAAAAGGATAAGCCTTTCTGCCTCTCAACCTTTTGCCCATGTGCAAGGTCACTCCTCAGCCAAACAAGAGGATTTTCATTTATCTAAAGGAAAACATTTTTCTAGAAAAATGAGTCCTCCCCATCCTCTAGCCACAGATGCCAACTCAAGCATTTACATATTGTCATATCTTTCTGATGTACTGCATCAAGAAAGTTCTACTGACAACCATGCTTCAGAACAGTAGCAGAATAAGTTCATATGAAGAAACAGGAAATGTGTACGTAAAACCCCTCCAGAAGCACACAGACTCTGATCTTCACTGATGTCGTCACCTGAAAAGTAAGTTCACAAGTACCACCTCAAATGGCAAACTAGGTGTGCTTGTAGAAGATTCAGAACAAAAACAATGACATCCTCTGTTCAGAACATGTTACAGGAACACCAGTGGCGCTACACAGCCTTCGCCTTCACCACAGGTGACCAAGGTTTCAACTGGGGAGAGCGTCTGCCATTGATTTCCAAGGAACCCGGCCATGCAGAGGGTGGGATGTGGGAGGTCTGCTTCTGCTCGTTGGCTGTTCAGCGATTCTTGAGATTATACCAGGGCTGCTGCCATCCCTACCATCAAGCAGAAAGTTCCTTACTTCTGTCCACAGCGCTGGTCAGAACTTTAGTAAGGACCACACAACAGGGCTTAGTTCTCAGGCCCAGACTTCAAGGATTTAGAAAGCAGAGGGGTTCAGAGAAGAGCCACATAAAAATCCAGAGGACAGGGAAGCAGCCTTAGAACTGGCCACCTGAAGAACCTGACCTCTTCGGTTATTGCAAGAGAAGGCTGGATCACTGTGCGTAACAGGGAAACTGCAAAAAACCACTCAGCTGAGGACCTTTAGTTTTGCTGACAGATATGCAGTATGACCCAACAGCTGTATGCTGAACTTAAGCAAATTCAGGTGTCATTTCTTAGCAACACGAGAACAGCTTACTAGATGGCAGAATCACTCGTGCTGACAGACTATGGGAAAATTTATTTTCTTTTTTTTTTTTTAATTTAAATAGTTTTAATTACAGTTCTAGGTGTTTAACTAAGGTTTACAATTAATGTTTAATTCTAGAGTTAAGAGAAATAATGTTTGATTCTAGAACACTTATGAAGCCAGCCCAAATGGTTGCCTGTGGCGCTTCTTTTTAGCACTGCAATCTGAATTTGCTAAACACTTTTCTGCTTTGCAGGTCATGGGGAAGACTATCAGCACGGTCCTCTGCACACTCTGAGCACTCATAGTGTGATGACTATACTTAACTCTCGCACCTCAGAAGTCAAGAAGGAACATTTTTCCCCAAATGCACAACGGACTGTGATTTCTGAGTTTTTCTTTTATTCCTATAGATCTGATGCAATGGGAGCTGCATAATCCAGTCTCTTAACTGGCGCAGAGAAGCCTCTCTGTGATGCCCGACCAGTGCATCTTGCTCACCTCATCTCACTGGGCAAGGAGGACCTGAGGCTGTGGAAGAGGCTGCTCTCGGGTGGCACTTGAGGGTTGCTTGCCCTTCTCTGCAGCACAGTTTGGTTCATCTGCATTTTCTCATCTAACGTTCCCTGCCACTGCAAGTGCCTCAGGCATTGCTGGCACTGTGGCTGGTTCCTCTAGTACACAAGGATTTAATTTCCAGGGGACTGAAATGGTTTATCTTAACCAAAATAATTGGACTCAATCCTCAACATTCAAATAAAGGACAGTGGTCTGTGATATGAAGGTCAGGTAGGTGCCCTATTTGCCCCGTCAGGCTTAAAATCTATTGAACAAAGCATTTGGAAACTAAAATGATAAATACATTAGTTTATCTCAAAATACATTATCTCCTAGTGATAATGCACACAAATTTTAATAAAATGTCACAAAAGGAACTCTAGTATAAGAACTAGAGCAATTTATGCCATCTCCAGTGACAACCAGACTACTACACAACCATCTACTGACAGGGGAGGGAGGGGCAGTTAAAGGATAATAAAATAAAGACATTCATCACACAACTGTCCAGCATTTAAAAGGGGATTTGCATATCCTGACCTGCTAGAGCCTAGAGCGTTACCACCAAAATTAATTTCTTGGAAAAAAAGGTAGGAACTTGCTTTAATTAAAAAAGGTGACAGCTATATGCATAATGCCCAGATGAGACTCTGATACCCTATTGTTAAGTGATTAAACGAGCATTTATAATTAACTTGAAACTCACACGGCTATGAAACTCATGAATAGCAATAGTTGCATTAACAGGTCTGCCTTTGATCTCTACAGGAACTGTGCATGACACAAACTAATTTCATTTCCAAACCTTGCCTTTTAGACATGGATTTATATAAAGATACTGTCATGGAGCGCAGATGGAAGTTGAGTTTCAAAGCTTTAGCTTGCCACACGCATAATGCATTCTTTACAAGACATGAAAAAGTAATCCCTGCTTAAAACCCTCTTTTTTTCCTAATAGAGTCCTTTGAAACTCTGTTTTGGAGATCAATATGGAATGAAAAGTTAATGCACCGATATTTTTCAGTTGCTGAGCATTAGAGTTCTCCACTGACTCAAACAAGACCACAGCTGATTTTGCAACATCAGCTCTGAGGATAACAACACATTGAGCTCAGCCACTGCACAGCTCGCAGGGATTTTAAGCCAACTTTATACCTACTGTATCACCAGTCTAGTTTGGGGGAGGGTGGAAAGGGAAAGCTTGGATTTGCTTAGCCATGAATGGATGTGTTACATTTTCTTGGAACAACTCATTCCTAACGCCATTAATAACAGCATGCATCTGATGAAAACAGCATTAACCAGTTAAAGCAGATGTATTCTACGTTTAAGTGAACTAGCCTATGTGCAGTGGGGCAGGGAGGAGACAGGCACCTTTTTTTGCTTATTTCCAAGTAGCTTCAATCTTAGGTTTAATCTCTACTTATTTCCAAAACCTGTTGTGAAAGCAAAGCTAGATGTCACTTTGGAAGAGTGTATTTTTACTTGAATTGTTTGTCTTTTTCTTTTTTTTTTAAACAAAGCACTGTAACAATTCAAACAAATCCAACTGAAGTGACTCTCTACATAGCCATTGCAGTCTGCAGCGCGGACTTCCCCTTTCATCTCAGTACTCCACTGACGTAAGCTAATACAGGTACAGAGGCAAATTCTTGCCTTAAAATTTTATCTAGGCACTCTCAAGTTCTCTTTTTCCAAATAACTAAATAGTCAATTTATATTCACTTCATTCCTTGAAGCGGTTATCCCCAACTGGCACACAGGAAAACTAAGCATAGGTGAAGCTACACGTGGTAACCACCTCATTCTTCCAGCCCAGCCAGCCCGAGCAGAGAGTTCTGCAGGGTGATGAGGAGTTCAGCGCTGCTGCTCAGCTATCCAGGGCAAAATCAGGAGCATCCCGTCCCCTCCCACCTCCATGGCTCAGCTGTGGACTTCTGCTCCTTCTCTTGTCCTGCTCCCACCTGTCACCGTGGCGGTTCCATTTACTAACCCAGCACAGCACCAGTCTAACAAAACAAGAGGCTTGTTGCCAGGTTATCAGGTTGAACTGCTGAAGCAATGCAGCCCCGAGTGCCAAAATCAGCAGAATGGGCAGGTGTCGGGGCAAAGAGGCATGAGGTCTTCTGGCCAAGTGCAACATCAGTGGAGAAGAAGGAGGGAATCGGGACCACTCCTGCTGCTTCAGGGGCAATGAGGTCAGCTCGGCTGTACCACTGAACCACATGCCGAGAGTCCTCCTCGAGTAACCGCACCCCTACGGTCACTTTGGAAGGCTGCCTGACTCAGACAAGCTTTAGGTCAGTATTTGACATGAACAGTTGCAGTAGACCTTTATTCTGTGTTAGTCCCAAATCCCAAACTGAATCCCAGATAACTTCCTGACCACGGTACTTCCACCACTGCATACGGGCACCGCAGCAGTAAAATCTCCTGGCTCCATAAGGATAGGATGCTCGTGACAATGCCAGAGAAGGGTTTGATTTGGAGCAGTGAGGACTTTGCACAGGCACTATGCAGGGTTTACAACTGCTCTTGAAAAACCTCTACAGCCACAGTTGGCATTTCTGTCCGGGTGGAGGGAGGAGGTTACTGCTGGTTCCTCCTGACCCTAAAAAGCATGCTTCCATTAGCATCTCTACATGCCAGTTGCTGTGACTTCTGGTCTTCTCACTATAGCACCAGGATTAATTGCTCCCCAACTTCACTATATTGAAACTTTCTGATCTTCCAAAAATATTTATTATATTTCCAAGTTTTTGAGATTTTTCTGTACAAAACAATGTTTATATTTCCTCATTTGGAATAACTAAAAAACCCCTGTGATCTATGTCTTCTTCTAGACAATGCGTAAAGACTTTAAATAAAATAGGACCACTACAGTTGCCTTCATCCTAACACTGTAAAGCATCCCCAGCTTGACACAAGGCCATTTGTCATTACCCTTTGTTTATCCCTTCATCCAATCTCAGTCACACAAAAGAAGCCTTCTCATCCAAGTCAATTAATTTTTCAATGAATATTTTTGAACCAGGCTGCTGTACTGTCTATATTTCACCAGTGATGACTGCATATATATGCAGAGCATAACAACTGACTCAGCAACCAAAACTTGCTTCAGTTTAAATTATCATAGCAGCCATGGTGATCTTAATTCTTGGCAGCAGATTAATTTTAGGGCTGTTAAGATTTCATGAGAAAAAAATTTCTAATTAGACTAAAATTGTGAATTTTAAAAAGTTGCTTTCTATTCCCCTACACTGGAAGTCAATTATGTAAATCAAAAGCTATCGGCTCTTCCACAAATTCACAGTCATAATTGGAAAGTACAGTTATAGTTACACTTGCAACATCCATCTTCCTACAGACTCATTTTATGTAAAAAACACAAAGCAACAACAACCAGGGTTTTGATACGCTGCTCACCCAGCCTGTATTGCTTTCCATGATTGGGAAGGGCACTGGAGCATACATTTGCATTTCTTGGTCACCTCGCAGCTCTGATTCCCAGTGGTGTTTATCACAGTCCCATGACTACCACTGTAGCTAAGAGACAAAGGTTTTTAACCTGGAGGTCCATGGTCCAGGCTTTGGGAATGTGTGAAAGTGACGTGGAGAAGCCTGTTCCTTTAGGTTGTATAATTGCCTGCCTAAGGGGGGCCTGAAGGGGATGGCACTCTGCTGCAGGACTCTTGGGGTTCACAAATCAAAATGTTGAAAACCAACGAACCACAGCAGAAATGGCTGATCAAACAAATCCTTGAATTACCTGTTCTCTTCAGAGATAAATCTCAATGTAAAATGCTGTGACTGGCCAATAAAGGATGGAAGAAGGCTGCGAGGAGATGGGCAAGGGCGACGTGCCCTGAAGCTCAGGCAATAACGCAGGGTGTGACTGACCACAGCTGCTGCAAACAGAGCTGACTTTATCTCAGCACAAATGGGACCCGAGGGCGGCCTTTGTCCATGTAAAAGGAACAGCTATGTCAGTTGAGTGGATCAACTGACTACACCACAGTTGAGTGGAGCAAATCGTTCTCCGGAGTTCATTAAGAGTGAGAAAGTCTCCCATACCAGCATGGGGAGGGGGTGTATACGTGGCTCAGCCCAGCACAGAGTATAGAAACTGAACAACTAACAACAGAAATAAATAAATTTGAAGAGAGCAATGAGCTTGAGCTGGTTTCAACCCACACATTCCTTCTCAGTGGCTGGTGACACCCAGCATCGTGGCAGTGAGCAAATTAGAGAGACCAGCAACAGGCATCACACATTGGTGTTGTGACTGAACTGTTATTGCCATTGCTGCGTTTCCTATTTGCTAAGTGCAAATTACATTGGTATTGTGATTTCAGTGTATTTTGTATCACTGTGCTAAATAAAAAAAACCCATGTAACATTAAATATCTTCAGATAAGTACATTTGATATTAAACATTATACCCTCCACATGTGGTCTACCTAAAAGAGTCCAGTCAGAGAGTACAGGACTCTGACAAATGCTCATAATGCTCATATTATTTACTAGTTTGTCCATTTGCCAAAAGAAAGAAGTTATTGCTTACACTCTGGCATAAACCCATTTTAGATATTTATAGCTGTAAACATCACTCTGCTCAAGCTCTCTCCCACAGCACAGAATCACTCAAATTCTTTCATTATACCTCTTCTGTTTCTTATACTTGCGCTGCAAAACACACATCTGTTTAAAAGTAACATTATCACGAAGGGCTGCTGGCATTTTTAGTTTGACAAATACATCCACTTTCCCATTAACAAGAAGATATGTAGAACTGAAAACATTCCAGTAGTGCACTCTGCTTCCTTGGCACAGACAGCAACATGAATATTTTGTCGGCCATTTAGTCTATGCATTAAGCAAGCATTTTAAAGTATTATACTGGTTTAAACAAACAGCTGTATGTTTGGAAAGTGATCTACTGTGTGTGAGCAGTGTTTAAAGGGGAAGCAGGAGGAAGGAGTTTCTAAATAACCAAATCATACAGACACTAAACTTATACACAGAATTGTATTAACAGGATGTGCCGGGGGAATTTGCTGGGAAGCTAATGAAAAAGTACAAGACCAATAATCAACTTCTGAAAGGGCAAAATATACTCTATTATGTTGTGCCTAAGATGAATACAACGTTAGCAGATGAAAGGTTCATGTACGGTATGCATACCTGCACACATGTATGTATGCTAAATTAAACTAAAAATACAAGGTACAGCTAATCACACTAAATTTGACAGCATTTACTTAAAAGTTTCCTCGACACTATCAGTCCATATCACTGCCGTGAAACCCATTCTAAGAAGTTTACAGATAATTTCCTGAAGTTAAGAACATATGTATTTCATGCAGTGGTATAATCTTTTTGTTTGTTTGCAGTTAATTCTGTTCTCACACTTACAAATGAACTAAGAAAAAGTAACAGTATACAACAGTTAACCAATATATTAAAGGAACAAGCCAAATAAATTTAAAACCTATTCTACCATATTTAATCACAAATACAATTTCAGAGAGTACTACAGGAGTGCTAACCACCTTGTAAATATGTAAAATAGAGATACAGAATCCTCATCTTTCCTTCTGAGATTTAACAGTTCTAGGAAAGCTATAAATACCAGTTTTTAGCAATACATTCAGTATCATTTCATGCTACATATTATTTTATTTGACATCCACTTCTCTGAACAACTATACACTTAATTTTAAAATTCAGATTATTTCAACATGTCCTGGGATTTGGGAAACTAACATTCTGCAATACAAAAATAAGGTATTCTTCCTGCTTTGCTGAGCATATGTTCTAAATCAAAATCGCCCTTCACTTTTTTTTCCCTCTTCACATTAGGCCCTGGGAAAAAAAACTAAACACATAAACCAATGGATGTGTGTGTGCATACACACACTCACAACCCGCAGCAAGCAGTTTTACAGGAAAGCTGATGTGTTTATTTCAACAACTGATCTTGTTCTCTTGAGGTTACAAAATTACTTAAGGGAAGAATGAAAGGACAGGAGATTGCTATTATCACTCAAAGCCCGCCCAAATTCCCAGGCAGCCTTGTGCTACCATACTAGTATGACAGAGACTTCTAGACATCAGCTGGCAGAGGACAATATGCATCATTTTAAAGAGCATACAAAGTAGAGAGGTTAGGAAATCTGGCAGCACTCATCCAGTAGGAATTCAATGTCTACTCCAAGGATGCTGACAATCAGCTGAGTTGCCTTAGATGTTTACCAAGAGAAAAAGACTCCAAGTCCGCTGCTCTAGTACAGTATCAGTCAATGCAGCACAGCAAAACAGTGATAGTTCTGATTCTACATAGTTAAAATTACACAGGCACATTGACATCATCTACCCACATACACGTGGATGCAGTATAGGAGAGACAAAATAATTAAAAATCAATTTGCCTTAAGTGGCAACATAAAACAGCATACCTGCAGACCCAAGATTCACTCAGAAATGACTGAGTTATGCTAAAGCCAAGATGTTCGATGTAAGCAAGAAGGATTTTAACTTTGGCTCTGGACCATTCAATCAGATACTCCCATCTGAGTGGGTAGTTATATAAAGAAAAGGCATGGTAAGTAACAATCATTAATAGCTAATGTGAATGAAACAACCTTTAATATTTGAACTTTAAGTCCATCTTTCTAGCCATTAAATGAATATTAAAATTGGGCTGAAATTATTTGGTGGTTATATTCACATGGACCACAAAATACTTGGGATCACAAATAGCACATAACATGCAAGATAATCACTCAGATAAGTATAGACACTCATAGTGTATAGAAACTCATTTAAAACGTGGTGATTCTTACGTTACCTGCAGTACCGAAGCCAAGCAAAACACATTTCATGTTCTTTTAAATTGGTATGCTTACATATAAAATATTGCTGTCTACTTTGGAGGCTGCTTTTGAAATTCATTTTTGTTACTGCCACGTTAAAACTGCAGTGAGGTGGGTGGAATTTCTTAAAATCTCTTTTCAACTAGGAACCTCAGCAAACTTATTTTCTAGAGCCACTGCTCCAGTTACCTTGGTAGGAGGGACTTTTAGAAAATCAAACAGGTACCTGTGAAGCAAAATGGGTGACATTTCATGATTCACTTAGGGATGCAGCGCTAAACTTGCCATCAAAACAAACAGTGGTAGGAGCAGATGGCTTTGTGGGCCATACGCTCCTTTTGCACCATGCTTATCCTTTTGTGCAAATTAGAGGTGTTTCCTGGCAAAATGCCCCGGGGACTGCCTGCTACATCAGCTGTAACAAAGCCTGGACTCTGAAGACGCGGCCTTGGCCTTGACAGTTCTCTTGCGTCTGCTGCCCAGGCTACGTCAGGGGCAGGGGGAAAGGGCCTGCCAAAGGCAGCTGCGCTCCAGGCCAGGAAGCCTCTCTGGCAGGCAGGGCAGCTGCAGAGCATCTTCGCCGGCCTAGCTTCCTGCTGCAGCCTGAGAAGGCGCTCAAGGCCGATGGCGTCACCCAGGAATCCCGCTCTGGGTTATTTTCCACTCCTGTGCTGAACTCTCACGTGGCTTAAAACCACCACCTCTTTGGCCTGATGAGCTACTGCTGAAATAACTCGGACGCGATGACATGACTTGTTTAGTACCTCAGCTATGAATTTTCAGAGCTGTTTGTCAAACATCGCGCTTCATATTTAGGTACCTTTGCCCTGCTGTTGTCCCATTCCAAAACTCCATCACTTAGTAATACACGTTTTTTAAAGAGGAAAAATAGAAAGCTGTGCTAGAGGTAAATTCAGTCAAGTGATTCAGTTTAAAAACCTGAAATAAATGCATTTACACTAGAGCAATATGTGTTGTTTAAACTTAATTTTATTTAAGTAGCAGTGATAGCAAATTATAGCAAATACATTTAAATAACAGACCTGCCACAGCTAAAAAATCCCAACAAAGCACATTTATTTTACTTTTGGCGCTCTCTGCAAAAATTTGGGACAACCCATCCATATTTTCACATAAGATTGTATCAATTTGCAGAGAAAAACAGGTTTCAGAAGTTCATCCTACAAAGTGCACAGAAATTTGAAATTGATTTTTAAATTAAGACTGCTCATTTTTCAACAGCTTCATTGCAACCTTTGCTACTTTGCCCGCCAAAAGAGTCCTCTTGAAAACATGTATCCTTTTCAGATCACTTGCTACAGTGCCAGCAGGCACCCTGATTCCAGCAAGTATAGCAGCTCAGTTCTGAAGTTATCAAACCTTTTTTCCAAACCAATTAAATCCAGGGTTAAAAGAAGCTCACAAATTCACGTAGCACAATATTTTGAATATCTGGAACATGGTATGATCATGAAGTTCAGAGCAGCAGGAAGACCCCTTGGTACAGGGGCTCCAGAGTCAACCCATGAGACTTACCAGTGTCACACTGGCTTTTTTACTGTTACTGGATTTTTAAATATTTTTAATAGGATCCATAAAAGCAAAAAGGCTAAAAACTATTGCTGAATGATGAAGGAAGTCTATTAAGACAGCACTGGGGTTGCTTCTTGGTTTGGGGTTCTTAAGACACACATACTCACAGACTCTATTTAGAAGAAGGAGCTCTGAACTCAGAGAAAGAAAAATAGTGCGCTAACAGAAGGTGAAAATGTAATGAAGACAGGGGAGCATCTAGCTTTTGCATGAGTTAAATTAAAGCCTATGAATAAATTTCTTCTAACAATTTGTTAGCTTGCAGAGGATCTACACAATGTTTCATGTTCAGTGGGACTTTCACCTCCTCTTAGATAAAGAAGATGAGTGAATGTATCCTTGTGAAGGGAAAGGCCTTTGGGCTGAGTTGGGGTGGGCAGTAAATGGACTTTAACACCATGGGCACAGACAACTACCACAGCTGGGAGGCCACCGGGTTACCTGCCATGTCTGTCAGCTGGGTAGGATGGGAGGGGACGGGAAGACATGGGAAAAGGTGCACAACCTCCATCCATTGCAACAAGGAAACGAGAATGAGGAGAGATGCTTACTGGAAAGTCACAAATCTGCAGATGCTGTCCCTCTGTCTTGCTGGAGTATTTAAAAAAAAAAAAAAAATGCATTTTTCTCCCTGAATACTGGTCTCTCCTTCCTTTGTAAGTCCTTATCATATTCCAGTAATTCGCATCAGCTGCAGACTGACTGCTGCAATTTGCTCTTACTTGGACTTGCTGTAAAACTGATCCAAAAGTATCAAGAGAAGATGCAGAGAAAATTTTTCCTTGGTGCAGTAGTGAAAGAATAACACTTATGCCATGCCACAGGCCCTGCTCTCCGATAAACCTATTGCACCCCTTTCCTTACCTGCCAAGTTCTTCAGGATTGAACCATAAAGCAGCAGAGGCAGCACAAAGCTACGCTCCCCACAGATAGCAAAAAGCAGCTGGGCTTCCTTAGTGCTCTGCTGGGGGGGTTGCTCCATCCCCCATCGTTGGACCTACACACTTCACTGACATCATCCAAGATTCACTCCTCTTCCAGCACGTCCACTCCAGATACTGCCAACATCTGCTTTGGGCCAGAACACCTTGGCCTTTTGACTCCCATTTCCCCTTTCTCTTTGGGATCATTTGCTATGTTTTATTTATTACAGCAGCTGGCTGTTCAAGTTTAAGATCCTCCTACGCATGTGGGGTTTGTATATGCAAAGTATCATCTCCCCCTGGATGTGGGAGTATCGGGGAAAAAAAAAAAAAAATTAGTATTTCAGGCTGCTCCCTTTGATTTGCACAGGACTACGCTACTGCTGTGCCCCAAGATGCTTCGGTCCAAGGGCTGTAGGCAGCCATGCTGTTGTGGAGCCAGGTCGCAGAACAGGGCAGCTCTGCTCAGCAGCCGGCATACTCTCCTGCCCACCAGGTCATTTTGGCCTCTTATCTCCCACAGATACCACCCTCACCCCGCCATCTCAGGGCTATCAGCTAGCGGGTAAGGAAGTGAGGTGGAGAGGGGAGAAAAAAAATAACCCAAGGCTCTGCCTTCTCCCTTTGCAGCAGTCAAGACAGGCTCTAAGAGATACAAACACTTCTCTACCCACGCACTGTGCTCTGATGGTGCTCAGGGACTGCAGGAATATTACACCCTTCTATCCCTCCCTCCCTCCCTCCAGAGGCACAGAGTGACTCATACAAACATTGACTTCACATCACGCAAGCGTCAAAACCAGCAGCAGGGTATGGGGAGTGAGGGGAAGGTATATCAAACAGCATGCCCTGAAAACAGTTGAGTTGTGCAAAACCACCAGCTCCAGTCTTCTCCCATGGGACCTAGGGAAATTTCTTGGCTCTCAGGTCTGTATGCCCTGCTTCAACAGATCCCAGTCCCGTGCTGGGAGGAGACCTAGGACTTCTGCAGCTTGCTTTCCACATGATGAAATTCTGGAATAGCTCTAACCCATCTGGGTCCCACCCTGGCCAGAACTGCAAGGCACATGGTAGAGCCCTCTCCCTCTGAAGCTCTGGCATAGCTTGTATGACAGCACTCAGCATCTGCGACACTTGCTGCAGTTTGCAAGATAAAACCAGAGCAAGTTGCAATGAGAAAGGCATCTAACACTAACGTGGCTCTCACAAACACTTAAGTAACCCATAGGTTAAGAAGCTAAGTAAATGCTAGAAGGTGATCTGCACACTGCTTTATGGAAAAAAAAATGTTAAATGGAATAGATTTGTCACTTGCAGTGGTGAATGGTGGTGAAAAACACCTATACATCTTTGAAACACATCAGCAATCAGATATGAAGCAATATCTAAAGTGAAAACTAGTAAAAATAGTATGCTGAAATGCAAAATATGTCATACTGCTTTAACTCAAAAAATCTTCCGTGGTTTTTTGGATGTTAAATGACTACAGATGATGATTATTTTTTTTTTCATTAGTTTAATTATGTTCCTCATGGCCAGTAAAACATTTGATAGCTTTTACACAGGAATTTTCCATTAGAGTTTTATTTGAAATGCTCACTGGTGCTGCAAAGGACAACTGTAGGACTCTCTCAATTCCACATTAAGCTACTTCAGAAACTGCAAGTTTTAGCAAGTCTGGAAAATGAAGTTTTCCAAATAGTCTGGATACACCTCCACAATTCCAGAGGCTGTAGGGATTCACGCTCCTATTTCACCACCATACCTTTGGGAAAAAGTCAAGCAACGTTTGGAATGTAAAGTTAGGCTAGTATTTTTGAATGCTCTGCCTGTATACATCTAACAAACTAGTTCTGAAGTGTTTAAAGGTTAGTACACCAAGAAAATAATTTGTTCTTAACAGTAATCCAATTTTACTTTGAAATGTCAGAGACCATATAGAATATAGAAAGTGTTTACCAGGCAGTTGCTTGGCTCTACACTCATGTCTAGCTGCCAGACCACCATAAATGAGCACCCAGAAAAGCAAGCTTTTAAGGTGTGAGCACATGGACACCACCACCAAGGTCAACAGCATTAGAAGTATGAGTAGCATTGCCTATCATACCTACATTCTACAGACTCACAGGCTTAATTTGCAGTATTTTGGCTACACTGGGATTTTTGAGAGATTCAAAAGCACCATTAGCGAGGACAGATTATTAATAAACAGATATAATTCAAGCCTTATACACTACAATCTGAAGATTTAATCAACTTGTGTTTTTAAATAGAACACATGCAATAAATTAATAATTTACAAAAGAGCTTCAAAAAACCCACACAAAATAGGGTATATAAAATTATTCTTGCTTATATCAGGTCTAAAAAAATCTTACATTCATATTTACAATTTACATCTAGTAAAGAGAGTCCTTCCTTCACAGAACTTGATCTTTAAAAAAAATTAAAAAAACCGCTAAATCATCTGATGCGTATGAAACTTAATTCTAAGAATACCACTTTAATAGTAGTTTTAATGTAGGAAAACCAGCTGTGAAGTTCACCAAGTGACCAGACCCCTCCAGTTTCCAGCCTGAGTTCTGCCCAGACTTGGAGACAGAGTCAGGCAGGAAGGTGACTGGCTAAAGTTTTGTAATGAAGAAAGAATGACAAGCACTCCTGGGGTTTGAGGGGAATAGACCATGGGCAGACATGGGAGAAGTTTCTCAGTTCTAGACACTCCTCATGCCAAGGAGGCTGGCTGTATTGCACATCTAGCCAACATGCTCTTTCCCACATTGCTCCTCCAGGGAAGTGTGACAGAGATGCTACAGTATGACACAGGGGACCAACAGAGAACCAGGTGACTGCAGGGGAATGGATGTTTCTAATAACATCCTTTATTTTTTTAGTTTTTAATAAAAGGGATCAACAAGGGCTTGATATTTTGTGAACTGCGTGGTGACCGCATGGAATCATTTCTTCATTGTGCTGAAGGGGAGACTGCCTCCCAGGCAAGTACGTTCACAATGTCTCTTTTATTCAAAGCTAGCTCCAGAGGGCCCACAATGGGGTGAGTGGGCTGCGGATGACAACCTCTTTGCAAGAACAAGCAGGAATCTGGTGACGCACTAATCGCTGCCTTGAATTTTCGCTGCAGAACCCCTCATGTGCCTGTTTTGGAAGCCAACTCTCACCCTGCTTTGCTGCCGCAGCAACACAGGAACTATCATGTGGGAGTGTTGAAAATGGATTTCCTTGCATTACTGAAACCATGAGACCCCAGCAGCAGATGGGAAACCAAGAACCACCCTTCTACTATCTCGTGGGCTTAACGACATTCAAGTCCCAAAGACACAGTTTGAGGCTCCTCCCCTTACCCAGCCTTAAAAAAAACCCCAAACACACAGCCCCCTGCCCCCCCTCCCCCAACCAACATGAAAAAAATCTAAGTTGATTTCTACATGGTAATGTTGTAGACTGGGCTCATTTTGATCAGGGGTTATTGTCTGATTTGTGGGCAAGGATGAGTTGCTGACTATCTCTCTTTTTAAATTTAATTGGGCAAAGATATCAAGAGAGTAATAAAGGAGTTATTCTGGGTTTATCATAAACAGAAACAAAACATTTCTTTATGCAAATCTTCTCAATGAATCAGCCTCGGCAGCACATGGAGCCCCAGACGTTACACTGCAGAACGAGGCAAAAGGAAACAGCCACCCTGAAGCCAAGGCCATAGTAGACAAGAAAAATACTCTTGACTTTTCTTGTCCTTTGAGGAGATCACTGCTTTCTCAGCAGGGCCTTAAGGTGACTGGAAGACCTATAAACTTACACAGCACCTCAATGGAAAATAAAGGCTGCTATTGAGATTTGGGCTTGCTTTACACAGAGATACTATTGCTTCTTTTCACTTTACAAAAAAGAAAAAAAAAAAGAAAGAAAAAAAAAGACAGAAATGGTGGAGGGCAAAGAAAGGCTATGCAGATCACTGAGACATCTAATTATGCTCTGCTTTTTTTACCTGCAATAGATTTGCAGCTTTTTGACAAGTCTACAAGGATACAGAGTTTTTAATTTTGCATTATAAACTTACACAGTCAATACCTTGACAGCTAGTGAAAGAGATAATAGGTTGCTGAGATTTTGCAATGTAGAAAACTCAATCTGTGGGTGGTGTTTTAAAAGTAGCAGTTTCCCTCCTGAGAAGGTTACTATTGCATCTGTGGTTACAGGGAGGAGAAGGCAACAGTTCACCACAGCAGGACACGCACTAAAAGCCCACTGCTGCACACCAAGTGCTTTTGTCATGCTCTGTGCCAAAGGCAGAGTAAAACTTGGCCACCACAGGAATTCAACCCATTTTGTTAGTATACACCCTCACATGGTTTACAGCTATTAGTGATACTATCACATTGCCTATCTTAAAATTATATTTTCATGCAGGACAAGGAAAGAATGTTTAAGGTGAGTAATTTATTAAGAAGGAAACAATTAATGGGAAGTTTATAATTTCCTTCAGCCTAGACAAGGTAGAATTAAACCACCTGAAAATAAGAATATCACTTAATTTCACTGCCTCGGTGTATTCCCTTAATTCTGAGATTATCTTCCTACAAAACTTTGTGGGGTTTATGCATTATACTCCTCATGCATTACATCTTTAATAGAAGTATTGGCTAAGATGCATAAAGGAGAGAGAGGACCAACTTCCTTGCAGTTAAATCACAAAACCACAGTTTCCACTTCATGTGGGCTTTGTTTCAGGGCTAGAATGCTTCATCATATGGTATTAATACAGAACGAAGAAACCTGACCAGAAAGGCCTTAATCATACTACAATTTTAGGCAAACTTCAGTTCAGCACCATTCAGTCTGGCAGTCATTTAATTGTTAAGTGGCAAGCAAAAACTTATTGTATCTGACATTTTGAGGACTGGAAGGTTCTCAGTATTGTAGCTCAAAACCAGGAATATTTATGCGGTACCATCTGAACACAATATATTTAAGAATTGAAATATGTCACACCTCAGGATGGATCCAGCAATGTGGTGTGGCTGTTTGAATCACACCATCCATGCACAACATACCCACTGTTAAAAAAAATGACCTTGATGTAAAATCCTACAGTGACAGAGCCAGAAGCAGAACTCTGTGAAGATCCACCTTTCCCCCTTGTCAACCAGACAGCACATACATGTGGTTGACAAGACAGTGCCGTGAGCAGGACGATTGTACCACAGTGGTCTTCAGTGACTCTCCAGCTCTACTGAGGTTGTTCTCCATGACTATAGCTCCTCGGGGGCTCTGGAGGTTTCATCACCAGAAGCAAGCCATAGGACCGTACAATGCAGGACTGCTACTCCCTGACATTTGATTTGCCTTTCAGATCTTTTTTCTTACTCTGACTTCTTTTCTTTGCAGATCAAAAGCATTGCAATTATCAGATAAAGCTCTAACAGTGTAAAAATCTGCAGTGGAGACATAAGGAGGGGGTCTTATAAGTTTTAAGCTGACAGAAGCATTCAAATCCACCACCTCCAGGGAAGGTCAGCATTTCTGCAGTGATAATGCAAAGAATACAGTACGCTTATTTTGGTACTTTGATTTGCAAGCAAGTTAAAAGCCCACACTAGCTTAAAATTGATATGGAAAAAAACATTCATTCCATGTACCTACATGAAGATTTATGCAGAAAAATCTCGTGGCAATTGGAAAAAAAGTTTGTAGTCAAACTGTCTCTCCAAGAAGTACTTGGTAAGCAAAGGGGAAAGGGAGACTGATTAATGGAGCAGCATTCCCTCTAGTTGACTTAAATTCAGCTGTATTCATTTATTTAACAGATGTCAAAGACAGCAAACCATTATTTGTCAGTTTAAAGTAATTTCATAAAGCAATCTTTAACCCTCAGTGGTATTATCTCCCTTTGCTTTCTGACCACTGCAAAGTCACTAAAAATGTAGTTAATCAGCCTGTTATCAATACTGATACCACTATGAGGGTGAAAGCAATGCATAAAACCCACATATTTTTCCAGGAAAATCATCTCCTAATTAAGAGAATACACTGAGGCAATGAAATGAAGTGATATTCTAGTTTTCAGATGGTCCAATTCCAGATTTCCTAGAGTCTTCATTAAGTCAATCCACAAACACATTGATAACAAAAAAGTCTGCCTACAAAATTAGGTCTCCTGCATTTGACAGGCTCCCCTCCCCTTTTAGTTACACCTAGAAAAGAATAGTGTTGAGATTTTAGTTGAGGTGTCCCATATCTTGCGTCCATATGTTTTTTGCCTGCTGGCCACTGTGTTTAAAAGAGAAAGCAAAGTGGATACTGTATGATTTTATATAGTAAGAAACACTCCTCGCTCAAACTGCACTGCAATAAATTATCTTATTCTAAACCATCCTGAAAGAGTGGTCTTGCTCAAAGATGTCCTTTGAGAAAATACAGTGAAAGAGTAGTATGGAAAATATATAACACTAAAGCAGCCTGGAAACTGGTTTAAAAAGCAATCTGTTTTTCCTCCATGCTTAAAAGAGAACATTATCGTCATCAAGCCACTTTTTAAAATCAACTGGATTCCATTTCTCCTTGGGGTGCTTTCATTCCTGATGCCTCCTCAAGACCTTTTCAATAATGATTGCATTTGCACCTCAATTTCATTTGACATTTAACATACACATTAAATGTTAGTTGAAGGTAAAATACCTTACTTAACAGTTCCTATACATGAATATAATGGATATATCACCTTAATTACAGCCAATCCCCCACCCCAAAAAACAACAACAAAAAAAGCCCAACCACAAGCAGAAGCCAGAGCTGTAACACTGCATTAGTTTGCCATGGTGTTGGAAACAAAGGATAGTAGTGGGCAAGCTTTCAAAATACAAGTTTTTCTACTGTGAGAGTCCTCCTGTTTTCAATCAGTTACAGTTAAATGCGCATGCTCATTAAAGGCATGTTTTGCACAAACAGAGCTTGAAGTGCAACGAAATGTTCACTTTCAAGTAAAGTTAATATGGTTGCTCACAAGTCAACATGATACAAGCAAGCAAAAAGGCAATATGGTAATGCAAAAGCAACACCACTTACCTGCCAAGAATAACATAAATCAAACCCACATTGCTTAATTGTATTTTTAGGAAATACTGCATATAATCTTTCACATTTAGCCAACTTAAATTGGCTTAGATCACTACCTTGTTTTTTGTGGGCTTTCTTAAAAGTTTCTTTTTTTAAGGCTGTTAGCTGATTTAAGCATTATGGTCAATGACCAAAACTTCCACAGTTTTGGTAAACATTTAGGAAAGTTATTGAATGAATGCCTCCAATTAGACTTTCTTGCTGAATGTAGAAAAGCCTCACTAACCACATTAGCCTGCGTTTGAGCTACACAATACATGTGACTTCAGACAACCTACTTTTGGAATGGGAGTGGGGAGGGCGAAATACTACCTGAGTGAAGAAAGCAAATTCACATCTTCAGAAAATGTCTTCAATGATCTGCATGAACATTTGACTGAAGGGATGTTTTCTCCTGGGTATACAACATACAAGAATACTGCAGCAATCAACCCCTTATCCCTCATCTGCCTTCATGTGTTAGTGTTCTGGCTTCAGCCGGTATAGAGCTAATTTTCTTCTTAGTAGCTGGTACAGTGTGTTTTGCATTTAGTGTGAAAATAATGTTGAAAACAGACTGATGTTTTAGTTGTTGCTAAGTAGCACTTATCCTAAGTTAAGGACTTTTCAGTTTTCCATGCTGTACCAGCAAGCAGGTATACAAGAAGCTGGGAGGGAGCATGGCCAGGACAGCTGACCTGAACTAGCCAAACGAATATTCCAAACCATAGGATGTCATACTCAGTATATAAATGGGGGAGCTGGCCGAGAGGGGCCCATCGCTGCTCAGGCACTGGTCAGCAGGTGGTGAGCAACTGCATTGTGCATCACTTTTCTTTCCTTGCGTTTTATTTCCCTCTCTCTTTTTATAATATTTCTTTTCATTACAATTATTACATTTTATTACTATATTTTATTTTACTTTAGTTAAGCTGCTCATATCTCAACCCACGAGTTTTACTACTTTTTTTTTTTTTTTTTTTTTTTTTTTTATTATAC
>JAVJGG010000073.1:22128110-22155011 GCA_035590195.1 Aviceda cuculoides
GTTTTTTTTTTTTTTTTTTTTTTTTTTTTTTGAGTCTCCTCCCCATCCCACTGGGAGAGGGGAGGAGTAAGCGAGTCGTTGCATGGTGTTTAGTTGCTGGCTGGGGTTAAACCATGACAGTTGGGTTGGGGAAAGGGACAAAAGGAAAGAATGTGCACAGTTTCCTTCTCCTGAGGACAGAAGCCTCCTCTTGGAAGGCACCACTGGAAAACAGCATTGATGCAATAATCACACAGAAACAAAGCATATAGGATTTTGAGGTATAATTAAATGACCTCCCCATTTTTTAAACTGGTCATATTTTTTCTCCAATATATTGATGACAGGTAAGTACAAACCCAACTGGCATTTTAAGCAAGTCAACTTGCAATGGACAGAACCCCATATTTGGCTGTATCAGAACTATTCTGAGCTCCTTCTGCAATAGTGCACAGATGCCAACCAGTTTGGGACTCCAAATCAGATGACACACACCACAGAAAGAATGAACATCAAGGAAATGAACCATTAAGGCAGTCCTTTTCTCTAAAGGAATTTTGGTTAGAAAGATATGGAGGGTCTGTAAGTCTGTCCATTCAGCACCTGTCTTGCTCAGTAACTTTATCAACACTATCTGAATACGGCTATACAGTCTGGACAGGAGGAGGAAAAACTCCATTAAGAATGTTAATATTCATAGGTATTTTAAGTAAAGGCATTTATCCTTTTAGTAGCCTCATGATCCTTTGAAGTGATTCTCCAACTTTACAGGAAGTAGTGCTACGAGGGGACCTCTACATCTCGGGTTTAGGAAAGCCGGTTATTACTTTTTCCAAGCCTTGGCTTGTTACTAAAAAGAGTGAGTGAGTGTGTGTAGGGGGGGAAAGCAGGAGGGAAACCTGTATGAATGCTGATGCATGATGACCTTCATGAGGTTCCAGATGAGATTCCAATTCAGTCTAAAGATCTTTCACTTTTTCCAGACAGAAAGATCTATTTCCTCTCTCTGCTTATGTCCAACTATAAGCTATTTTTTTCTACTTCTTAGCAATATCATTTACATTAAAAAAGCAGCAGCGTCAAGCTCTTCCTTGGTTTTACTCAAATTGCTGCTTCCCTGGTGTTGATTCTGCAAAGAAAGTCTAATTTCTGTACCTTAGGCACATATATATTACCAAGTGACAAGATGGGGCTCAGTATCACTGCAACATCTATAGCATATCCACCAGAGCCACAAAAGAGCTGAAGAGTTGCAAAGACAGGCAGGTGAACAGTCATTACAATTAACTTCAGTAACTTTCAACTTACATCTTTGTCTGGTTATCAGAAAGACAAGAGTCTGAAAAAGTACCTGATGGGCTGCACCTTTGCTGAGTTACACAGATAAAAGTGTATCAATAGTCCTCACGTGTCTACTCTGTAGATTCATGTCCCTGTTATGAGTCATGATAGTTGTTTTAGTGACTTTAAATATCGACTTTTCCATATTCCACACATCCTAATAATCTTGCCAGTGAACATATCTTCAGCAGGTTGGAAAGAGAACAAAATGAACACATTTGCTGGTGTAAGACGACAAATGGGCATCCCAGTTCCAGTCACTGAACCGGAGGAAGCTTGTAGCCTCTTGAGCCATAAGATGTTTGGAAAGGGCATTTTCTCAAGATAAGAAAACTATCTAATAAGAAAACTATCCCCCAGGCAGTTCTAGGAGTCTATGAAGTCAAGTTCGATGCAAGTCATTGTCAAGCATAGTAAGTTATATCTTGACAGCAAAAGCAACATCTACAGTGGAGCATGAATTATCAACCTCAACTAACCACTTAAAACCAGATATCCTCTTAAATGGCTAATTGTTTTATATTTGTCAAGATATTGACAAAAATGATGCAAAACATTAAAAGTAAACCAACTCCAATATTGCATTAACTTTTTGAAAAATAGGACTGTATTGTCCTCAACAAAAACATCTGCCAATCATTTCCCTACTGCAACACAGGGTACAGTGTTCTTTAACTGACAAGCAGCAAGGCAGAGAATTGACTAATCCATTGATTTCTGTTTGTGTGTTTGAGATGGGTTTTAGCCATACAAATTTAGGGTTATCCAGAGCCAGAGGGTAGGTACAGTCCACCTGATAGATGGTCTGTGACAGAACTCAGTCACTGTTGTGACTAAAACCAAGTATCAAAGCTGGGGAACAAGGCCAAACCACTAGAATGTGCCTTCAGGAAGTTTGGGTGGTTTTCTATGGTAGCAGCAAATTACTTTACAGATCAGGGACTCCTGAATCATGTATATGGGCTGAACTTGAGCTAGTAAGCCTATAAGCTGTGTTATCTTTTGTTCGGTTCTGCAATTTACTAGTGTGACTACTGAAATAATTAAACCTGATTTATTCACCTGATTAAACCATTATATTGACACTCGCAAAGGCCACACATTCCTTTATGCTTTTAGACACAGCTTAATCTACACTCAGCCTCAAAATACAGAAGTATTATAATTAGCAATATTTCACTGTGGTTTGGATTTAGGTAAATCAGACCTTACGCCAACAGATATATTTTAAAAAAAAACATTCATTAAAGAATGGAAGTAGGATTTGCCACACCAGATCAGGCCACTACTGTATCTAACATGGTATTTGCCTTTGGCATTGGCTCAATACCACAGATTGGCAAGAAAGTGACAAAGTCAGCCTAATTTAAAAAAAAGTAAAAAAAAAATTAAAAATCGCATAATGTATGTATATAAAAGTGAAAGAGTAAAGGATAAGGGAAAGTGTATTGTCTTACATAAAGTCATGCAATAAATTATGCAGTTTCCCAAGAGTTAATTCACTGTTCAAGGTTATAACTCTGCAAGCAGTCCAAGGAACAATTAAGAACAATGCCAAAGTATTCTCACAAGCACTACAAGTAAGAGCAAATTTAGAAATACAACACATAATGGTATTGTGACAGATGGGGCTCCATCTGTCAAGCACTTATATTTGATAAAGGAATTTTAAAAGAACTGATGGAGGAAAAAAGTTTTCCAGTAGGTGCAAGAAGAGACCTTCTTCAGATGTGGTTACAGAAGGGACTTACCAGGGTACAGTTGCACTTAAGAGTTTTGTACGGAAAAACTCCATAGGCCTTTGATTCCTTTCACTTCCCCACATATATGGGCTGGTTAACAGACCCTAGTCAAAAAAACATAACTAAGAAGGGAAGGATTTGTTTTTAACCCAGATCAAGTCATTGACTGGGTGTAGTGGGTAGTGGTGGTGCCAGTACAGCCGAAAGGTGGTAGAGAAGACAGATGAGTGATTGAGATCAAGAACAGTGGAGTGTACCCTGATTTTCACATTTCCAGGAATACTAGCGTACTCATTTATCTTACTCAGTTTTACATTTTGGGAGATGAAAAGAGTTCCTGACAACATATATCCTCTAAGATGTTTCATGGTTACCAGGAAACTCCCCATGAGGGAGTTATTTGGATCATCAGGAAATAATTCCAACATCCATTTTATTAGGATTTAAAAACCAAACGAACAAACAAAAAAAAACAACCAAAACCACCAAACCCCAAAACTATACAACCCCCCGCAACCTTTCCCAGGCAAAGAACTGCTCAGATCAGACTGATCTATGTTAAAAAATCTACCTTCCTATGTATAGACACAGTGGCCATGGAATGGCATTGAACGGTCTGTTGAGGTCTGACAAAATTCTGAAGCAAAGGAAAAAGGAGAAACCAGAAAAACCCCAATGCATTCCCCCCCCCTCCAAAAAATCTATGAAACTGCTTGAGAGAATTGTCCAGGAAAAGATCAACTTGCAGGCAAGCCATAGTGGACTGTACATACCACACTGGAACAGTAAGCAAGGCACAAGACAAGGCCACACAGCAGAAAAAGGACTCCTTCCTGGTATCTACTTTTATTGCAATTTCACTTGGGATTGGTTTCAAACTAACAACCAATTTTGTCAAACCAAATACAAAAACTGAACATTCTTTGGCTGAAAAATAGTTAAAACATTGAATATTATTGAAAATACTTGAATAGTTATTTGCAGTAAACTTGGACAGACTTAGCTGTGCGGGGGACTTTATGAAGAAGGATACTCCATAACCCAAGGCATTCTTGCAAAATACTATAAGTACAATTCCCACCAAGAACCATGCAGAAAAGTTGAGCTAAAATAAAATATTAAATTTTAAATGTGGATGTGAAATAAAAGTAAAGGAGCATGCTGAGTAGACTGGATTTCCCAGGACAAAGTACAGCATTTCAGAGGGAAAGACTGACATTAGCTATTTCTGAGACCATGGGCTGCATCAAAAGAAGCGTGGCCAGCAGGTCAAGGGAGGTGATTCACCCCCTCTACTCCACTCTCATGAAACCCCACCTGGAATACTGTGTTCAGCTCTGGAACCCCCAGCATAAGAAAGACATGGACCTGTTGGAGTGAGTCCAGAGGAGGGCCACAAAGACGATGAGAGGGTGGAGCACCTCTCCTATGAGGACAGGCTAAGGGAGCTGGGGTTGTTCAGCACGGAGAAGAGGAAGCTCCAGGGAGACCTTATTTGGCCTTCCAGTACCTAAAAGGGGCCTACAAGAAAGCTGGAGAGGGACATTTTACAAGGGCATGTAGTGATAGGACAAGGGGTAATGGCTTTAAACTGAAAGAGGGTGGATTTAGATTAGACATAAGGAAGAAATTTTTCACTATGAGGGTGCTGAGGCACTGGAACAGGTTGCCCAGAGAGGCTGTGGATGTTCCATCCCTGGAAGTGTTCAAGGCTGGGTTGGACGGGGCTTTGAGCAGCCTGGTCTAGTGGAAGGTGTCCCTACCCATGGCAGGGGGGTTGGAACTAGATCTTTAAGGTCTCTTCCAACCCAAACCATTCTACGATTCTATGATTTTTCCCTAGACAGAAACTAGAGACTTCTGTTGCTCCCCTGTGAAAATCCGCAACACAATGTTCCCAAGCCAATACCTGTCCCAGGGTCCCATCCTTGGCACTATGAATGGCAAAGAACAAACTACCATAGAAAACTTCTTGAAACAAATCAGACCACTTCCTCTCAAAAGCAATTTGATCTGTATACTAAATGAGCTAAGCTTTATTAAAACTTTAGACATTTTGCATCAAAAAAATCTAATGTTTCTAAAGTTCTGAATTACGTCTTTGGTGGTCATAACATCAAACTGTAGCTAAATACTGCATCAATTAGCTCTCTAAGTTTGAGTAGCTCTCTGTTCTTATCCAAGTGTTAAGAATATTTGGATAGTCTATTTAAAGCTTCAACCTTTGCCACTTTATCACCCAAGTCTTTTACGCTACAAATGAACACAAAGAAACTCACAGACTGATGTTCTGCAAGGAGGTTTGCTGAAGAACACAGCCACCATTATATATATTTCATTCCATCAACTCATTAAGTTAACATCCGCAGTAGTTACACCCTTGTGTGATCATAGAATATGTGTTTAACAGCTATTTAACTTTTCCCAAAATTAGGAGCTGCATTTACAAGTTTGGTTAGTTTTTTGTATTCCTCTTGCTATCCAGTGGTGGTTTTGTATTAGTGATTAAAAAAAAAAAAAACCAACACAAATCTACCACAAACAAGAAAATTCTTCCATATTCAATAGTCATTCAAATCAGCACTGAAATGCAGTTACAATATTTTTCCTTTCAGTCCTTTATCCACACATTAATGACTTTCCATGTGCACCAAGAATAAAACTAATTATTTTCAACAGAGTATGAGTTCTTTTGCAGTAAGAAGGAACAAAAGTGACTCACGCTTTAAAAAAAAAAGTAATCTGTACAGAAATTATCAAGAAATACTAACGTACGATCCCTAATAAACTGCAATACAAGTACAAAAGGAAGTGTAAATATCAAGAAATTAGAGAGTCACTTTTTCAACTTCTTGTATTGGTTTTAGTTTATTTAAATACTAAGTCACCTCAGGCCATTTTTAGAAAAGGATTTTTTTTTTTTGTATTCCATTGAAAAACAAAAAATGAAAACCAAAGGAAAAACATTTTAGCTGGATGCTCATTGTGCTATTACATCTTTTCTGTTTCTATTCTTTTCACTTGTTCTTAGTAAGAATGTTTTAAATTAGAATAAAGGACACAAAGGAATCTTGTGGGTAGTCAAATCCAGGCCTCTGTCACCACAAGAAACATGCATAATAAAAAAAGCTCAAATTTTTCCAGTTCCATCTTAAAAAGGTAATTACACATCTTACACCCCTACACACTTGGCTGCTGTGCCAAAACCCCATTCAATGGCTACATCTTTTACCTGCATACTTTTCTCATGGCCAAACTGTCAAGTGTTAATCTTTCCTTAAACAGGTCCTTTCTACATCTGCAGAAAGCAATCACATTTCACTCTTCATTTTGCCAAGTCCCTTTTTTTGTTTTGTTTTATTTTCCATTAATTGAGATGCATCCTCTTTTGCTTTCTCAACTTAAAAGGTATTATCAAATGTTTGAAATGTTTTCCAAATAAGAAACAGAACGGTAACCAGAATTTCAGAGAAGGTGCTGCCAATGTCTTCACAACAGCATTAATATCACCCTTTCTGCTGAGGAGAACTCACCCAACACATTCTGCAACCAATTCTGCTTTTTCCGTAGCAGAATCACTTTGGTGGCTCATAAAAGACCCTGTGATTGATCAATACTCTTGTATCTGTTTCTTCCTCTGTGACTAACAACTGATGAGCCTCCAACTTAAAAATTCTTGTTATTGGTCCCAAAATACACCAATTCATACTGTAATATAGTTGCTTCACGTTGTAAAGAATGTTATGAAATTAAAGCTTTATAAATGTTATTAGAAGTGTGAATGAAAACCCACTAGTAAAAATATTCAGTATCTATTCACGGGCCTGTGTGTTTGGTCACACAAGAATACTTTTGCAATGCCAAATGGAAGGCAAAATCCTTATGAAACATTACTAACAGCTTTGTTACTGCAGGTATGGTAAGGTTTGGGGTCCACAGCTGAAGAGGAACAGCACTATTGCCCCATTCAATTATTAACAGAAGCTTACAATGTTAACATGTTAGAGAGAAAGATCCAAAATATCTTTTACAAGAGTCTATCTATCAAAGTTTCAGCTTTGTAGAAAACAGCTGGAAAACAGTCATTAATGTTCTTTGTCACAGCCATTTTCCGACTCTTACAAATAAAAGAGCAGAAGTAGTATAAAATGACAGACAACTTCCCTAACAACAACAACAAAAAAAAAAACCAAAAAACCAACCAAACAAAAAAACCCCAAACCCTAAACCCAAAACCAAAACCACAAACCCAAAGCATCAGTTCTGGAAGCCTAAATACAAATGCAGCCTGAAGACATGTTGAAGCCTTTATCAAATTAAAAGTTAGATAGAAGATTACAAGTGATAGTTTAAGATTCAAATTGCTAAAAAGTGCTCCTGAAAAATATGATGCTTTCTCATGTTACCATTTATTTCAAGACCATTAATGTATATGCTAAGTGGAGGACAGGGATATGACTGGATGTATTTATGCTGTTTAATATTAATATGATGAGGCTCATTTTGTGACTGCCCTTAAAAAAAACAGCATAAAGCAAGGACATACTTTTCTGGTAATCAACTTTGAAAAGAGCATTTCAACTCCATAAGAAAAGCAGAACTGTGTAACTAGGACCACAAAATATGAAGGACAGTAAGGTAGACAAAACAATACAAAGATCTTGGGATAAAAAGGTTTAGGAAAGTTCATATGAGAATTAGCTTCCTATTTTTAACAGCTGGAAGTACAGCATTACAGTAATAAATGCTGTAAATAGGTTGAACTGTGACGTTTCCATGAATACAAGTCTTAGGGATTTACAACTGATAACAAAAAGAAAAGTGCTTTTAAAAGGTGGTCCGCTCTCAAGAACTGCAAAGGCAGGGTGTAACCCTGAGAAAAGCCCCCTGTGCCAGGCCATTCAGCGGCCAGGACCCCGACTGCTCAAGTCCCCAGCTCCATGCCCAGCACCTGAGATGGGGAATTTCCAGCTACACGTCCTGCTCTTGCAAGGAGACAGTGACAATAATTCCCACTGCACTCAGGAGCTCAAGCATCTGCTATTATCCTAAATCTTTTCCAAAATTCTTGAAGAAAGGCAGCATTTCATATGGATTAACCTGGGGTGGCAGGGTCTGGCCTTCAGACAGCCAGCTCAATTTTCCCCACCCACCTTTTTTTTTTTATTTTTGGGGGTTTTTTTGAAGTACAGACACCTAAGAGTTTTCCAAGTACTGGGTGGGATGCAGCATTAGGTCACAGAAAGCTGAAAGTCAAAAAAGAACGTAATGATATACTCTGACATGCTGATACAATCTATCATATAAAATTATTTATGTGAGCAATCTGTGCTAGAGGAAAACTAAGTTAATTATGCCATGAGGAAAAAAAATGTGTGATTGAGCAAGTTCATCTGTAGTTCAAAAGCTAGGTAGCAATGAACACTATACAAACAAGAAATAAAGTTTAATAATTCATTTATTATCTCCAGTCATCACACACTGATGTTTAGATGACTATTCAGGGCCTGAAGTGCCCGTTTCCTCCTTTCTGGGAAAGGAGGAAAAATTTAATGCAATGGAGCTGTGCCAGGTGGTACAAACTGACATCAAGAGAACAAACACAGTCCTGCATGGCTTCACAAAGCTGTGAGCTCAGGCTAGCAACAGCAATCTTTTCTGTATAGGTAAATAACATTCACTTCTGATTAGCCAAAAGAGTAAGACTGCCTTTTGAATGGGATCAAATACTGTTAGAACAGCTATTCACCACGGATACCAAAGGTACATGAAATGGAATAATCACAAACATCAGCAGCAGATGAAGATGCTCATACCCAAGCTGTCTAGCACCATCCCTCATCTGCATATTATTACTTCTACAGCTGAAGGATTGCAGAGCATTACTTGAGCACACCTCATCTATATCCATGCAAAAGCAGCCTGGCAGTGACTCCATCCACCAATACAGCTGACAGGTTTTTGGTGAAAATCGATTGAAGTTATCCAAACAGTAGAATAGCAATCTCTCACTAACCAGCTGATCCTGCTAGATCTGGAAGGATAATATGATCATATCTCACCTGTAAGGAGGAAATAGTATAAGGAGTATGTTATAAAATTGCTTAACAAGTAAGATATAGATGTCAACACATATGGCACTAAAAAAAAAAAAAAAAAACAAACAGAAAACCAAACATACAAGCAGGGTAGTACCACAACTCCCTGTATATTACATTCTGCATAGCCACAGCTCTGGATAGACAGATGCAGTGTGAAAACATTGTCCTTGAGACATTTTAGACCACAGGCAACTGTTAAACATCCAAAATTTCCAGCAGTCCACCTTGTATCTTTACTGTTCATGTTTTAACAACAACTCTACTCAAACTCAAAGCAACTCCACTCACAACAACCTGGCATACTGGCAACTTCTTGGCTCCGCTATGGAATTAATGATTTTAAGGAAACGTGTAAGGCTTCATTTCCAAGTCAGGTATCTTCTAGTGAATGAATAATTAGTGAAAGTTTGATAATTTTTCAAACACAAAAGTTTTTCCACCCTTTCTGGTCTTATCAGTAGCAGCACCTTCCAGCCAAGTTCAACTTGGAAAAAACAGCTTCAAATGTGGCATAATTACGCTAATATCATGTGTCACAGTTTTTCCTCACCTCATACTTTATTGTAAAGATGATGGAGCCAGGCTCTTCTCAGTGGTGCCCGGTAACAGGACCAGAGACAATGGGCACAAACAGAAAACACAGGAGGTTTCCTCCAAACATCAGGAAACACTTTTTCACTGTGAGGATGACTAAGCACTGGAACAGATTGCCCAGAGAGGTTGTGGAGTCTGCATCCATGGAGATACTCGAAACCCATCTGGACACAATCCTGGGCCACTGGCCTTAGGTGGCCCTGCTTGAGCAGGGGGTTGGACCAGGTGACCTCCAGAGGTTTCTGCCAACCTCAATCATTGTGAGTCTGTGATCCTAGCCCTCCACTATTTCAGTGCCTTCCTTTCCCCAATTTGATGGATGTTAATCGTACTTTATTTCCCCCCTTCAACTCATCTCGATATTAACTTAACCAAATTAAAGTCAGAACAGTTGTACTGAGGTACGTACAAGTTGGAAAGCCAACTTTGTCTGAGACATGGATAAAACGTTTATGCCTACAAGCTTGTCCGCTGTTTTTCTATTTCACAAGCTGGTCTGAAAGATTACTGTTCTAAGAAAACAGGACCATGTGCAAGCTACATTCATCTGGATAAGACCAGGGAAGAGAAGTATAAGGGATTATCAGGTTTAGACTAGCTTAACACTACAGTTCAGTTACCTAAGTTCTCCTGAATACCAACTGGATATGAACTATTTGCTGTTTTTTTCTGAACACTTGTGGCTCTCTACCACAAAGTGTTCTCAGCATCTCTGTTGGGAGTGACCCCACATGCCCAATTTCTAGTTTGTAATTTTTTTTTTATTTTTGTAAATTTTTTTTAAACATGAGGACACTTGTACAACTTCTACTTTCACTGAACTCAGCCAGATGGATCAAGCTGTTGGGTCACTCATGAGCTACAACTTTATTTTAGTTGCTATTGCAGATAAGAAGTGTTAGAAAATTTTGCACTGGATAGTACAAAATTACTAATAATATTACTAGTAACAGTGAAATGCTTTGAAACATCCTCTGATTCACAAATGGTGGAATCAAGCAGAACTCAGTTTTAAGATGAGGTAAATCAGATTCAAGAAGAGCTCACATGGCACCTGCTATAGAGATGACATTCCAGTCTGTTCCAGTCCCATACACCTACACTTTCATCGAGCTCACGATTCATATTCAAAACTGCGTTCCACACATATTTAGGTCAAATACGGAAGTTAACATATTGCTGCACTTCTTTACCTCACCCCACCTACAGAGAGAGTTGTGGTCACATCTTGCACACCAACTGTAATTTCTGCAGTAATACATTCACAGATCGGATGGCAGAGGGTCATTTGGTATGATCCACAATATAACACTAAGGAATTTCACCTAGTCCCCACTACTGTTATGCATACAAGCACCAGCTGCAACCATGCAGACCAAGCTACTCACTCCAAAAACAACATGCAATCATTTTGCACACCAAAAAGGAGAAATAAGACAGGCTCCCTTTATTTTTAGCTAGCAAATATTTGCTTTCCATGTTTTGCAGTTAACAATCATCCTGCTCCAGGTTGAAAGCAAAGAAGACAATGTAGACATATCAGACCAAAGAAGTGTGTGGGGGGGGGGGAAATCAGTAATCCAAAAATCAAGTACTGCTGGTGCCTCTAATGGCTTTCAGAAAGTAAAATAAACACAGATTACTAGCAAGGAAATCTGAAGTTTATGTAATACACAAAATCTTGAGACTATTACCGAAAGTTACGGAGTGGTCCAAAGACTACAGATGGCCCCTGAGGAAATAATTCTAAAATAATAATAATAAAAAATTAACCAGAAATCACAAATTGCATTTGTTCTGGCGTAACACCTGTATATTTCTTGGAATTAAATATCTGTCTTTTTATTAAAAACATCCATCTCTGTTCATGTTGGGTTTAAAACATGAACAGAAGACATTTGCTAGATTAACACCCTTGCTATCATGTTTTAACTCTTTAAAGAATCACGCAATAAAAAGTTAGCATCTGATTCTCATCAGTCCACAATGCAGTCCAAAAATTTTTTTTTTTCATAAAAAAAATATTCACTGTATTCCTCACTCATAATATAAACCAAGACAGAAAGTAAAGAGTTAAAGCTGTCTGGCATCTGTTACTTTAAACTCCTTTGGGTTTTAAAATTTGCAGAGCATGTCAGTTCCTCCACCCTGGAACTTTTTTAAAACATTCATGCAGAAGAATGTCACAGCATGATCTTCTGCCATCAGTACAATAATCAGAGATACGACACAGCAGAGGACCTTCTCCTCCAAATCTGTCACTTGTAATAAATTATGGTGTAGCCAGCAGCTGACTGAGACCAAACAGACAGAGAAATCAAAATTAAGAGTATGTAGAATCAGATATGACCTATATAGATGTGACAGGTAAGGCCGAGGAGAGCAGTATTATTTCTTAGAGAGGGTAGATATGCAGAGAGGAGGGACAAGGACAGAGCCAAATGGCACTCTACAGTGAAAGGGACAAACAAGAGCATAAAACCTTGAGCACTCTTATTAAAAAAGGAGCAGTTTGAGATGGTATTCAAGCACACAACACACCGGTTTCTTGTTAAAGGTGCTCAGAAAGTAAAGAACAACGTATAGCACTAAAACCCAGCCACGGTGAAATCAGATCAGACATGACGTCAGCATTGCAAGATCTGAAGAGCAAGCACCACATAGCAATCAGAGGCTGTCTTTGAAGAGAATATCCAAGAGAAACACAATTGAGTAAGAAAAAGAAATGCTTATGTTTATAATCTTTCAAATAAATGCCCTTTTTATGATAAGCTCTTCTTTTCTGCACCTATGGAGAAAGGCTATTCCATCATACAAATGTCACGTATTGCTATATCAAGCCCCTATATCTAAGCAATACAAACCCCCTTAAAGCAGAGAAACCCAATGCAGATAGAGAAACTAATATTTAAAGACAGATAAACTGCTATCCCATCATTTCATAACCTTGCACTAAATTTACTTCCTCTAAAAGCATCCACTTCCACCAATCCCAAGCTGTCAGCAAGAACTAATGAACAGTAAACTACCCTCTGGCTCCTACTCAGTATTGCTGGATAGTAACTCTGAAGCAGTCCTGAGCATTTCAGCCTTTGGCAAGTAAGGGTGGACACATTCTTACCAGTTTAGAGCAGCAGCCACAGCCAGTAAGACACAGATGAGTACCTTTCATGTATGCTCTTCTATTTTGTTTACATCTTCCAACTACTTATGTTTTCATATGAACTTTTTTCCTCTGTTTCTACCTTATTTGCCTTTTCCTACTGCACATCTTACAGCATTAGAAGGGGTCACAAAGCAGAACTTCTGCTGTTGAGCGCCTTGGCAACAGAAAAAGGAAAAAATGCAACAACTTGACAGGTTACAGCCCCAAAAATGCAACAACTTGACAGGTTACAGCCCAGCAGAACCCCAACCACAAGCTGAGGCCCTCATGCACTGCTGCTATTTACAGATATATAATAGTCAAGCAAGAATTTACAGTGGTGGTATGCAGTACAAGCCCAGCATCTGCCTCCTGCAAGCACCGAGAGCAAAACAATGAGACATTTGTTCCAAGCTCACACAGCAAGGCAAAAACAACTGCACAGCAGCCACTGTTCTTCTGAATGGAAGCCAATAAGATGATTTTGTTTCGTTTTCCCCCAATGAGTTAAAAAAATGTTCATAAGAATCATTATTTTGTTTTAATTATTGCGCAGATCCATACAACCTGGATGCAGAGTTCCTCCAGAAGAAGCAGCAGTGGGGCTGGGATGAGTGTGAGGAAGAGGAGCAGAGCCTGCTCATTGCTGTATGTTCTGCCACACGAGCCCACACCGAAGAAGCTGCAGTTTAGGATCCTCAGCTGGCAGAAAGCCAACACGACAGACCTTTCTAAGTCTGGCTGCAATGTGTCAAAAAGAATAAGAAGGACTGGCCAAAACCACAACAGTTAGCAGCCATGAGATACTGCCATGGCCATCAAGCTAAAAATGCTTCCCTCAAGTAGGAAAAACACATGCAGAAACACACTGTTCTAGCTGCAGCCCCATCTATGCACATCCCTGTGTGCTAGCAAAGGCCAGCAAAATGCCTTATACCACCTACACGTTCAGCATCTCTCTCTACAGGAACCACTGAGCAACCAAATCCTTCTCAATCTCTTCTGACAGGTATTAAGAATCTGGGAGAAGAACAAGACACATGGAAGAAAGTATTCCAGAAGCTGAAGCACAGCTGTATTTCAAGCAACTGGAAGGGCAAGTTGAAACATTGCCAAGTTGTCAGGGACAACTAACTCATGAGTAAACACCCAGGTAATACAACTTTTATAATGCACAGTTGGAAACACCAGTCAGAGGCAAGTTCAAGTGAATCTGACAAAGCATAAAATGTCTCCAGAATCACCACGAGGATGGACAGCCTCCAGAAACAAGAATCAGGAAACAACTAAGTAAGTCTTAGCACAACTCCCTGATGAACTGTTCATCTCCTTCATACTCTGGCCTGAGTATGCTCCTTGCTCTAAGGGAACTGTGGGAGCACACTGAGGAGGACAGATGTTCACCTCCTCTGAAAGTCAAGGTGGTCATGACTGTGTGAAGAAGTTAGTGGCCACTCCACCAAGGCCAATTTCTATACCACAGCTGCTGGCAACAGAGGTCCTTTTGTCAAAAATGACAAGTATGGCAGAAGGTTCAGCCACCAGGCATATTCAGAAGAGAAGGATCAGAATGTTTACATACTGTACAAAAAGATCAATGTAGATGACACATTACATTAAATATGCATAATTTTGTTTGAAACTTTATATTTCTGATACACGACAACATATCGGTACCAAACAGGTATACTGAGAGTACAGGAGTAGTTAGAGACTAAAAACCTACTATTGGTACCAAAGAAAAGAACCTACTAGTATTGATTTTCACTAACATAACTTGCAGAGTAAGACATTATTCTGTCACTTTTACCTGTTTTAAAAACATCTATGAAGTTCCCATTCTCTTGTTACAAAGTATTGTGACTTTAATTGAATGTCTTACCTTACATCAGGGCAATATCATCTTGGACGTATGGTATTATTTTGTTTTCTTTGGTCCCAAAGCATCAATACACAATCACATAGGCTCTAGGACAAAGCACCACTGAGTTGGGGAAAAAAGAAATAGAAATATATGGAATTCACCGGTTCTGGGTAAATATATCTGATTCAACATCTGGTCAGTTTTTAGAGTGTCTTAACTACCTCTGGAACCCTACTTATCTTAATACAGATAAAAAGATATGAAGTAGGTCAGCTCTCCATTTTAATGCTAAGAATATCTGTGGTTTTAGAAAGAATAATTTTTAACAGCATTGAAGGCAGTATCAGACTAAAGGCTGAATTGTCTTGAGCTATTAGAATGAAAAAAAATTTCTAAGCAGTATAGGTTTATGTAAAAGATTTAAAAGTCTAATATTAAAATCCACTTTTCCTGAGAAAGTTGGAAATTTGTAAGAACTCCTGATAATAGTATGCAAATACCATGAAAACTGCAGGAAAGACAGACCAGAAGCCTGTGACACTTAATTAGAGGCCTCAACAGATTGTTTAAAAATCTTGAACAAGGAAGTACACATACTCATACACTCAATTAATTCACATGCCTTCTATCTGCTAGCAAGGGTTTACTTCAAATCTATTGCCACGACAAGAAAGAACAAACACATCTGTATACGTTTGCAAGCCAAAGCTGCTTTGAACAAAGCAAGTGAGCAGAAAAGAAGACACAACTTCTGTGTTATTGAAATAGCCACAGTAATCCAAGGACAAAATTGAAGCCAAGTGTCCTGGATAACACATTAATTTCATAGAATAATGACCATTTACAAAGGAAAATCACTGTAAGTTGTTCAAAGTACAGAATACAATGCCATGAACACATAACTGAAAATGGTGGAAAATGCATTACAGTTTTACTACTGTGAGGTAAGCTTTGATTCATACCATATGGCCTTACAAGACAAGCATGTGTGCACGTCTGCACACGTGTGCACAAAAGCTGAGATCTCCAACCCGCAATTGTATCCATCCCAGTCTTCTAGCAGAAGTAATGAAAAGACAGGAAGATTCCAGTAAACACTAAACTCATAGTTTTTCAGAGTCATACAGGAAAGCTAACCATACTAACTCACTATTTTTGTCTCAGAAACCTGGTAATTAACAAACTGAGATAAATTAAGGTGTGAAGAAAATACAAACAAAACTAGGTATTATTTTGATGGTAGGTATTTGCCCTCTTTACAAGGCTTAAAAAAACCCCACTAAAACCTAACAAAACTCATCACACTAGTACCTGAATAATTCACATCAAGGAAAGAGATCAGTGGACATATTAAGTTCTTTTCTTCTCCCCTATTCTGTTTAACATGGTATAAAACTTACAATATTTTTTATTCCCCCCTCAGGCAAAAAGGTCCAGTGAATGCAATACATGGCTACCTCATAAAATCATGGGTCATCAGACTGGGCTTAAAATTTTTAAAAAAAGCTAACCCAAACATTATACTAGGAGCACAGAGAATATTATTTACAAGTTCAATTAGTTATCAGCAAATCTCTCCAAAATCAACATTCACCTGTATTGCCTTGCTCTTTGAATTAAAATAATTGCTTCTTATGGTATTTTCTGCATTGTAACTACAGACAAGTACTGACTTTTTATCAGCACCTTGGCTTTGAGGTGTTTTATCCTCCTGCTGCTTAAGAACATGAAATGAGATTCTAATGTTACTAGCAACATCAAGCTTGCGAGTATGTTTGAAATACACATTTGTTTACATAACTACTTTTGAAAATGTAAGTTGTTTTCTGGCAGACTGAAATAAAGTTAAAAGTTAAAAATTAAACTCAACTCAATAAGGAAGGGAAGGTGAGGGAAAGAACAAAAGGAAAACCAAGAAGCTTCTTGGTACTTGTGGCTGGAACCCATTCAAACTTCATTTCCTATATAGGAACTTTAACATGCCGTCCTATCATCTTTATGCTTTTTCTCCCCCCTCCCCCCCCCTTTTTTTTTCCCCTCTCTGTGCTTTCATTACTTATATATAAATTCAGAAACCAACCTTGCCATCCATTTTGGGGACAAGTGGCTGTGCAGCTACTTACAAAAAAATATCCTCAAATCTGAACATCAGTGTAGCAGGTGGGGGCTGTCTGCCTTCCCAGGGGGCCGAAAGCAAGCCCAGACTGCTGACGCACCACCGCGCTGCCCACCGCCAGGCAGCTCTCTGGCTTCACCCTTTACACTCATGCAAGCGTGACAAAGAAAAGCATGAAATGGCAAGAAAAGGGTGACTAAATCTGAAAATTATTTCACGAGGGCCCAAGAAGAAACCGCCATGACTGAGTATAAGTAAATTCATTAAAAGCCCCCTAATCATTAAAGTAAAAATGGCATGAATTAAGACCCAACTCTTGTGTGGCCTTGGTTTCCTTCCCAGCCCTGGCCTAGACAGTGTGCCATCTTGGTCACTGCACTTTCTCTTTACTCCTGACCTTATCTTCTGCGCTATTCCTTTTGGCAAACGTATGCATCTCCTTCAAAGCCTTTGGACTGTTGAAAGCTCTTCTGAATTTTAACAAGATTTGGAGTAATGAAGGCTGCACTTTACTATCTCTGCAAAGACACACCAGAATGTAAGCAATGATCAGTCCTGCAACCCGATACCGTCAGATACTATTTGTTCATAGCCAGCCCCCCCAGATGTACCATAGCTCTTTCATGATGGACTATTTAGAGTATATCCTTACTAGCCGTTAATCTGTATAGCAGTAGACAGAATGGCATGAAGTAGCAGCGAGGCAAAGAAATTTCTGCCCCATGTCAGCATCGTGGTCAGGAAATGCTGCTGTGCATTTATTCTTCCTCCAATTCAATATATACCTTCTTGGAAATGCTAAAAATCACCACAGATTTGTAAGGCACGGACTTGCAGATTAAATAATACCTGGACTGAAGAAACATCTGAGAGAGTTTGGCCATAAGAATTTGAGCTCTAATATTTCCTACCATGCAATTAGGCTAGGGGTAAGGGAAGATGACATTCAATCATTCTGAGTGTCTAACTGATGCAAGACTTAATACTTGAATGCATCACATATTAAAAAGCATCTTTGTTTATGTGCAATCATCCGTGGTAAACAAAGATTCTCTACTGCTCTGAAGAAATCTACAGGTCTATCTTTTATAAGAGTTTGATCCTGAGAGCTTAAATACACTCTTTTTTGATTTTTCTTCACCACAGAAGAATTTATGAAAGTATGGAGTATTCGCTTAAAAGCATACATTAACTTGCACATGGGAATAACCATTACCTTTCTACACCACCACCACAGAAACTGCTTTACTGTCTGTTACATAGCTCCTCACCTCTCAAAACCCAAGGGTTTTTCTGTGCAGAAAGTTAGCTTGTGGCATGACACTGCTTCAATCCCCTTTCTAATGACAACATCTGCTGAGAGGGCTCACTCAGCTATTTCAGCAGCAATAGTAAACCATGCTTTTAAAAAAAAAAAAGGGGGGGGGAGAATGTTACTGAAAGACTAACTACATACTCGCAGGTAAAATTACTAAATTAAACAAGATCTACAGCAAGATTTTGAACATAGCTAAAGAGTGCCAAGTAGTTTTCACTGAGGTAAAGTTTCAAAGAGCAGATAACTACTCACATCTGATAAAAAGAAGGAAGTCCTTATCTAATCAAATGTGTGGAAAAATTAATAGTTTTCAACAAGAATTCTAGTACATCAGGTTCTCTTCCTTCAGCAACCGATTTTTAAAGTATTTTTACTAGTTTAATATTCCAAAGCCTGCTGCAGTCATAACTTAATAGCTTGCAGCAATAAGTAAACTTGAAATTCATCCCATTAGAAGCCCTTGCTCCTACTGCTTCAGGTTGCTTGAAGAAAGCGTATTTTAATTTTCACGTAAACTGCTAACAACAATATTTACATCAGGTAAGTTTAATGCCATAGTTCCCTCTAAAAAGTTTTAACTAGCAGTATATTAAAGAATGAAATAACTATCCTGTAAGAACAAAGGAAATTTTAACTTTTGAAGAAAAGGAGCTTCCTCGTATTAAATTTTTACTAGTAGGTAAAAAAAGTAACAGTCCCCACACACAGGCACTCTGCAAAACAACGAAGATACAGCTCTCATTTCAAACATCTGTGTTCCTGGCTCCTGTAAATCATACATCATGAACCTAGAGACTGGCTCGAACTTAAGTTATTTGCCAGGACCTCAACTGCAGCACACACGCTGAAATAAGCTGAGTTGCAAGAATGCTCTGGGTACTAGCAGTAAAGCTAAAAGAGCAAGTATATTGCTGTGCTTCACTGTGTCTGTCAACATTATTACCACAAGTAGCTTCTTAAACTACTGTAATATTTGTCCAGGTCAGCATGCTACTCAGTGGGTTTCAGAACTTGCCAGAAGCACAATTCAGAGGGAAGCAAAGAGAGCAACTGTTGCTCCCATCTTGAGCTGATGCCACCCATTCTGCAAACACAATGCAGCGCCTGGACAAGTTTATCACCCCGCTGCCCAGCAGCGTGTTCCCACCCTCGTCTGCCTCACCCTCTGCAGATCACCAGTCCTATCTCCGGAGCACCTGGACCTAGCAAGGCTTGCCAAACTCAAACAGAAACAAGAAACGGCCATGAACTCTCCCCAGCAGACTTACCTGCTGGTCTGCAGCAGAAGCACTCCAAGCCTTTAAATACATGAGGGCTAACGCAGGGACAGGAGGAAGGGCAGGATAAGTAGTGAAAACTTCTTATCTCTCAGCAGACACCCTAATCTAGAAGACATCAACGCAGAAGTGCAGTAACTAAGGAAAGCAAATTATCTGGAGGAAAGTGGGAATTGCTCTGGCTGACAGACAGTTCAGAGAGGAATGACCAGACACTATCAGGCGTCATGTGCTAATCATGCCAAATCGTACATTCACAGCTAGCTGACAAAAGTTATGCTACCAGAATGCTATGCTGAGCACCTAGTACTGCCCTCCACATTTCTCTGGCGTTTAAACAGGCCAAAGTGCATCATTTCCTCTCAAGCCATTTGGGACATCCAGAGAGCAGAGAAAAGATGACTCGGGTACTAACCCACCCATTACGCTACAAGTGGGAGAAACACTCATAAGCACTACATCTCACAGTTCATGTGAGCTAAAACTGTGGATGAAGCTCTGTTTAAACTCCCGTGCAGGGTACAAACTGGAATATCTGAGGCAGGGACAAAAACCTGTCCTGATGGAGACAGTCACAGCTGAAAGTGTCTCAAATCGTCTGCCAGTACCTAGGTCCAGGTCTGCCAGTATTCACTGCTCTAATGCAGTTTTTTCATCTACTGTAGGCAAATTAGTTTTCGAGAAATTCTTTATGCTTTTTCTTTGAGCAATGGGGTGGTATCACATTTTCAGACAATAGCTGTGTCCTTTGAGCGGTAACTTTTAAAACAGTTAACTTGCTAAATATTGTGCCCTACATCTCATGTTATAGTTCTACAAACAATTTAATCCTGCACCAACTGACACTGTTGCCATGAAGTCCTTGTTTTCCCTCATCAGCTCCTCTCAGCCCTTTCCTTTGCACCAGCAACAGCATTTCTGTAATTCCCAATGAATCCAACTGGGAAAGTGATCCAGGTGAAGACTGAACTGGTGCATACAGGAGTTTTCAGTTGCATAACTTCCCCAGTCTGGTTTACCACATTGCTACACAAATGCCAGTAAGAGAAAACAGACAAAGGTGAGAATAACAATGCAGCTTAATCCAGAATAAATCAACTCCTGGGAATACAAAGCTAATTAAAAACATGGCAAAAACATGTAGACAAGCCCAAACAACTCTGCAAGCCTCCTTACTTGTTCCTGAACCTTTCTTTTTGTTTATTTACTCTTGGGAGTGAAACACTTAGGCTCATAAGCATACTGCTACAAAGACAAATGGTTTAGAAATGTAAATAGACAATTACTCTTGTTTGAGTCTTGAGAAATGCAAGATAACCCAGCCAAGTAATCCAAGAGTGTGTGTTCCTTCACATCGCTTATTACATGGTATATGTTCAGTAGCTCTAAGACTGAGCCAGAGGGCAATACCACGCTGATGAAATTTCCAGCTACAGTACCTGAGGGAGGATTCATCTGACTAAAGGGAGTACAACAGCATTGTCTAGGCTGCCATGCTATTCAGTGGAGATTCACACAGCACGATTCATCTGACCAAACGTGCTTACTCCTGGTGACAGGAATGACACTCGGCTCCACTAGCTGAAAAGATTAGATCTTCATCTCTGTAAAAGGACCGTGGATGACTAGCTAAGATGTAGACACTTGCAGACTGCAGACAGGTGAGATGCCTTCTACCCTTGACAATTGCATATCCCTGGGATGAGAAGTCTTACATTCACATATCAAGTACAGACTGAGAGATGAGATGTTTGGATCTTAATCTTCCACTTTGCACAACTGTTCACAGTATGGTGGAGAGCAAGAAGGCTGGACAAACTGCTGATACATTAATTTCCTCCCAGCAGCAGTCCAAATACAGCATTTACCTTAATTTGTTGTTGCTTTATTATCAAGCAAGTCTCACAACTTATTTGAGAAATATTTGTTGCTGTATTAGTATACACCCTTGCTTATAAAAGATGAAAGACACTGTTTTTTCAGTAATGACAATCACAAAGTTGGGATAAAACAACAGGGAGCTCCCACACTGCTATCACCTCTGTTAATTACTGCACAAAGAAGAAAGGCCTCTGTTTAACAAAGCAGGAGTACCTTATGCCTCTGCCTCTTATTTATCTCAGCATTTACTGACTGTCAAGGTAAGCTCCCCTTTACTGTTAAACATTGCTATTGTATTACTCACACCTACCACACAGTACAACAGTTCTCAGCACTTCTGCAGCTAGAACTTAAGAAAACTGGAAGCATTTTGCACCTTATTGGATTCAGCTCCTTTGTCATCCCCAAGCCAAAAGCATGCAGCTCCTTCCTTCCCCTTGGCTTGCCCCCACACTCCATTTCCTCCCGGCTAACTGCAGTTGCCATTATGTCTCCTCAAAGCCTGGTTCCCACAAGGCAGAGAAGCTGAGGGTGGCCCCTACAAGAGTCACCACAAGTCCAGCAAGGCTTATGTGGGGTCCTCTCTACTGTCGTGGGCTCTTGCCTCCCCACCTGAAACACAACCATTACAGCAGCGTAGCAGTTTTCCATGGTGCAGGTTCCTACTCACAGTGACAGGGAGGCTTCACCTCCTGGTGTGCAAGGTGTACAGATAATGGGTAAAGACAGCATTTCACTCCCTAGTATGCCTCCACAGTATGGCACAGGCAGTGACAGCTCACAGAACTGCAAAAGCTAAGAGTAGGGACAATTAAAAGATAACTTCGATGTTGGATTTCCAGGGACTTTTGTGTCCTGCCTGCAGACACTGCTTCTATTCAAAACATGCTTTATATCCACAGCAGTTCTGTTTAAAAACACCCAATCCCCCAAGCAGCTGGTGAGGGAGTCAAATTTACAGGCTCTACTGTGCATAAATGAATTTTTCCTTCTGATCACCTCAAGATCTGTTGCTCTTCAAGCTTGCAAAAAAGTGAGATGGGTACATCTGAACCAGAACATTGGTATTTTACATGAAATGAAACTGTAGCTCTATTTTGAAATATACTTTACTACTTTCAAGGGCTCAGACTTGCCATTACGTCAAATATGATTCTGTCAATATTTTGAAGTGAAAGATTCAATGCACTTATTAAAAGCAACAAGAAAATACAGTATGTTCACATTCTTATGACTCTGTATTAACAAATATATACGTATCTTAACAAATATATACGTATCTTTCCAGTTTACAATCAAACTAAAGATGGTGTTTGTAAAAAGGATATGTGTATAGTGCTTATTACCCTTGCGCAACAAGCCAGATATTACATTAACTGAAAACTTAATGTAAACCAGCTTACAGGAAAATGTTTCTGGAATTTCTTAAGTTAAAACAAAAGCAGCACTCAGTTCTCTTTAGTATTTCCCAAAACAAAATGTTTTAGTATATAATACTACTAAATATAATGCACACTAATAATAAAGTAATTTGTTCTAGTAAATACAGCCCTTTATACAGGCTTCTTGCCTCCCTTATTTGTGCAACCTGACAGGTAAGTAGTAAAACCACTGAGACCTGTGGGAGAGGCAGAATACCGACAGTGCAGAACTAATATATAGTGGAGCAAAGGGAAATTAATCCCCCCCAAAAATGCAGCTTGCACAAGGTAATCAGTGTATAAGGTGACAGAAATACTGAAAGTGCACACTTTGATTTCAAGTTGCAGGTATTTTGGAGAGATTATTTACTCTGTCTTTGGCTGACTGGAAAAATAACTCCTTAAATTATAAGCTCAAGGTACACAACACAATTGTATTGATCAAACGTCCTAAAGTAATTTGAGATATGTGGAAAAGAAGCATCATTCCCAACCATACTGCTAACATCCAAACTTCAAGCAGGGTTGTTAAGAAATGCCATTAAAACTGAACCACAAAGCTGCCAGGTACTGTACATACCTATACTGACACGACCTATGCATTGAGTTTCCTTGCCATGCATTTTCCTCTCAGTTTTCTTCATGCACCAAGACTGTGGCTAGTCATTGCCCACAGAAGACAAGAGTAAAAAAAACTTAATTTGAAGTTTGTACTAACAGGAGGCAGAGTGACACTTCTGCTCCTCCACGCACCAAAACCATTGGAGATTTCTTAAGTTTTCCAACAAACCTAAAAGCACAATCCTTCTTCCTCCCCAGCACACAAATACATATACCCAGGCTTCTGTTAAATTAACAAACATATGGCAAAATTGCATTTCATTGTTACCAGAAACCTCTCCTGTAGAGAGGGGACTGCTATTTGAAACCATTCACTTGGCCAGAAGTTGGCACAGAAAGCAGCCGTCCCTAAAAATTTCATGAACTAGATTATAGTCTCAAGCAGTAAGAGGTATCAGTGTGAGGTTTAAAGAAAAAAAGACAAAAGAGAGGGGGGAGGAAGAAGGTTGTTTTAACCTTTGTGTTAGGTAACACATGGCAATTAACACTGTCTCAAGACACATTATTTTATTATTCATAACTTCTTTGTTTTGAACGACTAATGAAAGATGAAGACCAACAAAGACATAAAATTAAACCCACTGCAGCAGACAAAAGTCATACTGGACTGCTGCGCTACAACACAATATTCTAGGATTTCTCTTAAAAGAGCCTCCCTAGCATCTACGAATTAATCATTCTCATCTACTGCGAAGCAAAGTTTATAGGCGACAAAGAAATTTAACCCCTTCTCAAATTACACTGATCTTGCTTACATTCTCCCTGGGTTAGTGTTACCTCTTTGTATATCTCCTAAATTCCTATTTGCCAAGGCTCCCTAAGTTTAAAAGGGATATGCTCATATGAGGAAAACTCACTGTGTATTTTGTCTGTACTCATCAGACAAATCACCAATCCCCAGTAGAAATGTCGCTTAAGGGTTGGTTTGGTTTTGTGTTTTAATTAAAATTTCTACACATCATTTCAGCATTCAAACCAATTTAAGTTCTGGAATACTTGATAGAACAGCTAAAAACCAAACAAACAAAACCACCAAAACCCCCTCAAACCCATCATTTAAGTCCTCATCTGAAACACTTGTCAGGTTTTAAGTATTTGAAAGAAGTTAAAGAGGTAAAGCCTTACCAGTCCTAAAGCGTACCTTCATGGACTTCTAACAACCTCACTGCTGGGGCTCTAAGCATCAATACTGACAAAAATTAACAACTCATCTGTGTGGATTTTACCATATTAAAGAAAATAAGTTACTGAAACTTAGAGGGTACCTCTGTGACCTTCAGAGGCCACAACAGATCTGCGTAATGGATCAAGTAAGGTAACAGCCTGCCAAAGTCATCCAATTTTCTAAACAGAGTGCTAAATGCAGAGCTTAATTACCAGTACTTTCCATATTTGCAAATTATGTAATCAGTCTGGCCGAGCAGAATTGGAAGCTGGGACTGTCTGAACATACAGCTGGGAGCAGTGAAAGAGAGAAATGCTCAATGCAAAGCATCGCTCCTCATCCCTTCCTTAACCAGAACACTGACTACAAAACCCACCTTCAAATAGCTCCAAACCCAAGACCTATTTATTTGGTCTGTTAACACAGGTCTTAACTGAGTCTCCTCTAACGTGTCCCACCATGAGGAGGGCTCTCTGCCCTAGTCTCTTGTAACCTGTCCAATAGTAAATACTGCACCTGAAGCAATTAATCCCTGATGACTGGGGGATCCTCCAGCTTTCTCACCTCCACCTTTATTCCGATCCCTTGGTTTTTCACTAGTCTCTTCCCAGCTACAAGGGGAAAGTCAGTCATCTGCAAACATCCCTGAAATTTCACAATGGCCCTTCACCTGTAGCCACAACTATCACCACAGTGCTAAAAGGGCAGGAGGGAAAAACAGTTGGTTTAGGTTTTACAACCATTTAGCACTTACTGTGCTCAGTATACAAACAAGGAATGTGCTTGGTACTAAAACTCTTTCCCCCAGAAGATGTTCACACCTGATGATTAGGAACTTACTCAAGGTTACAAGCTGGCATTGCATAAACTTTCAAAAAAAGACTCATGGTAAGTAGCTAGTAATTAGAGAGCAGAATACACTTCAATATGAGATTACCTCTACATATCCACTTACCAATGTACATGTCCAAAGAGTAAAGATTGGGCTCGTAATTAGACTTTGGAAAATGATGCTATCTATGAAAATTCAGAGATGTTCTTACACACAAGATAAAATTAAACCATTCTATTTAGATAGAAGTATTGTTTCCTCACTGACATAGCTGCTATTACTTAAATGACCAGCTATCAGGCTTGATGTGGATGCAGCAGCTATAGAGACAAGTCTTTCCACATACCATGATTTGAGCTTGACAATAGAAGATGAGATCGACAGGGCAATTGAAAGGCACTAATTTTGCCAATACCTCACCACTTCGATCACATACATGAGATAGATTTTCCTTATGATACAGAAATTACAAAAGATTTTGATATTACCTTGGTACCTTGGTAACTGAAGCGCTAGCTTCAAGGGACGAAGACAGTTCTATTTTTCTGGTGCACTTATCAATAAGCTCAGTATAGTCCTGAGTTTACTGGCCTTTGAGTTATAGTTTAGTACTTCTTATTCCAGAACTGTTATTGTTTTGTCCTTAAAAAAAGGCAGAATCTGACAATACATTTGACATCAGATGGCCTAGCGTGGTAGGTTTTGCTACAAGATACCAATACCTTCTGAATACTCTGCATGAGAGCACAGGCCTGCCTAGATCTTGCTTGGTGTAATGCAAATACAACCATGAAAGAAAGAGTTCAAAAAGGTTACTCTTAACGTTTTCCTTCCTGTGGCAAGCATCGCTTACTGATTCTTACCGACACGCGAGACGGGAAAGCTTAGAGAAAACGGGACATAAGCATACTCTTCGTGTGGTGTACTTCCACCCCACCGCAGCGGGAAGGACGCTGCCAACCCACGGCCACGAAGGCTAAGCCGGTGTACGATCTCTCAGGCCAGATGACACATTTATCCACTTGACAACACACGCCATGCCGCGAGGCTAACACTGACCATTGGGGAGGACGCATTTCCTCCTAGCACGTTTCGTACCCGTAGGGAGACAAGTTTTCCGCTTCCTAGCCCGGCCGTGGTCCCAGCAGGGGCGACGCCGATGTGGGATCCCTGTCGGATCCTGACAGGAGGCTGCCGACGGACGGGCTGCCCTCCTGCCACCACACGCAAGGCCGAGGACAAGCGGGGCACGGGGGGAGCATCTCCCCCCGGCCGAGTTTCCACAGGGGGCGAGGGCTGGAGGGCAGGTGCGCCTCGCCGCCGAGGGGACGCCTCACCACGGCACCTGTGAGGTTCAGGGCAGAGCGGCCCCCGGCAGCACCCTGGCCCGGCCCAGGAGCTGCCCCAGGTGCCGGGGGAGCCGCGGCCGCCTCCCGGGGGAGCTCGGGCACTGCCCCGCTGCCGCTTCTGCTCCAGCCCGAGCGAGGGCGACCCTGCTCGGCCG
>JAVJGG010000073.1:22156455-22191062 GCA_035590195.1 Aviceda cuculoides
TTTCTCAGAAGCAGAGACACCCCCCCCCCCAGCTCCCTCACCGGTTGCAAAATGGCCTCCTCGGTGGTACGGTCTGTCCCCCGCCGCGGCGGCTCGCTCGCCTTCAGCCGCAGCCCAGCGGGAGGGACGAGGGAGAAGATGGACGTGGTGGCTTATAATGGCACGGCTGAGACGTGTCGAGTCACAGGGTCCCCCGCGGCCCAGCCGCCGCTGCCGCACACGGCCCCCCCAGCCCGCTCCCCTGCTGCTGGTGGTGTATTTAAAGAGGTTTTTAAATGTAAAGGGGGGGAAGGCAACCAAAGAACAACAGAAAATGCATCCATCTACTGGCTTTTATACAAAATTGTTTAAAAACTGCTACCGCAAACTGCGCAGACAAGGCAAACTTTGAGGTGGAAGGCGGAGGTGAGCCGGGGCTGCGCCGGGGGCTCGCAGGACCCCGGGGACGCGGTGTGGCGGCCTCCCAGCGCTGCACCGGACAGGGCACGGCAGGGGCAGCGCTCTGGAAACTGCAGCAAGGGCAGGGGCAGTCCCCCTGGGGGCTTTCTCACTGGCGCTATTTTGCACCATCCCTAAGAGCATCTCTCGGTGTACTTTTCCGCAGGCCAGCGGAGACAGAATACAAGGCCACAGCAGTCACTCCTCCCTTCCCGGGCTCTGCTGAGCCTTGTGCTTCCTAGGGGAGGGAGAACAGGCACTCCCCGTGTTTCCTCCAGCGCGGGCACTGCTGCTACAGACAGCTATTATGGCAAGTCTTTACACAGCTGTGCAAAGCAAAGCCTCTGCCCCGCCGGCTCGTGGATTTCCCACGATCTGCTCCCAAAGCCTGCCAATGCTTCAGTTTGCCCGTAAGACTGAAGTTTGTATACCTACAAGGTTAATCTCTCACAGAGGTGTCTTAAAGCTTCAGGTTTTATTTGTAACATCTATTTTTAAATGAAATCTGCCATAAAAATGCAATGCGTTATACATTTATTTTTAGAACGCAGTACAGTTGTTTACTTTGTCACTCCAGTGTTTGACCAGAGTAGCTATACCATGAGCTACAGGCTTTTGTGAATTTTATGAAATTCCTGTGCCCCAGAAGTGTTAAAACTGATTTTCCTGTTCCTTTTTAGAGACACTCCAATTGTTTACAATATATTTCACTCTGGTTTTACCATTAAGTTGTTCAAATACATTTTCTGAGAGTTGATAAATACGGTATAGACACTGCAACTTTTTGTCCTGTGAATTTGGAGGCTTTATTTGTAAAGCTCAGTCCTATAAGAAAAGTAGGTACAAAAAGGCTATTCAGTTCACAGAGGAGACCAAATGAGCAAATACAGATCATCTGATCTTACTCCTGCTTATCATAAAACAAAGATTTCAATATTGTGAACTCACGTCTAAACGGTTATCATGTACCAAGCATGGTCTGAAGAGCCCAGTGGATTTATAACAAAGGTGATCAAAGTTTAGGGGCTGTCTGTTAGTGACTGTGAGGCAACTCCTTCCTAAAGAACGAAGGTTGGCCCTGTGGTAAATAATCACACATTATAAAGCATCTTTTTTGACATCCCATTTCCCTTTCTCTGGATGCCCATTGATTTAAATTAACATAAATAAGATGAGCTCATAGCGAGAAATTTATTTAAACCTCTTTCTGTCCATAAGGAAAGCTAGAGCGATTTGTTACAAAGAGGAATATCCATTTTCCTGAACATAGATGTATTTTCACACAAAACAGATACCACGGTCCTTGCAACATCGGTGGATAACACATAATGACTGGGGCTGGAAAAGAAATGAGACATTGCATGAGAAATAGGATATTGCACTGAATTTTGTCTAAAATTTATATTTAGGCCCTTCCCCTAATCATCTTTTACAAAAATAGAAAATTCTGCTTTATCACTAGTAAACAAATGGTCTGTTTCAAGACCCAGTTTTGGCAGCATTTGCTCACTTGACCCATTATGCAATGGATTTACAATTCAAGCAATGGATGTTTCCTAATTCATACTACAAGCTACAGGCATATGAAAGGTTAAATTTTCATCATTGCCTTCTTCCTTCAAATGAGAAAGAATACTACTTGGAGTCACTCACTGTCGCACTTTCCCCTTTCCTGTCCTGTGCGTTGGGAACTACCACAACTCATTGAAATCACAGACTGCTTTGGCCTTCCTATGTTGTTTTGCTACTGAACTTGAGTCAGCTACCTTAAAGTTAAGAAATTCAACTTTATTAGCTTTTGGGATTTATTTAGCCTGGGAAATGTAGTTCACCTATATGGATTCCATGACTAGGAGATGTCATCATACGACATCTACCACTTCACAAAAGTCGATTAGACATGAAGAAAGGATAAAAGCTTCTCTAGAAGTGGTTATTCACAAATCACTTATTTTCAAATTATGTAAAATTTAATATCTAGATCTTGATATTACAATATCCCATCTAACAATAACATGGCAGAGGATGAAAAGAAAACCCATATTTTTTCATCATATTCCCATAAATATTTTGACCTACCAAAGTCAGATGTGGATACCTGATCCTAAATAGGCTATGCAGATTTTGAAAACACAGACTATATATAATACAACACACTCCTTGCATTAGCCCTCTTTACTGCAGCCCAGATATACTTCTAGACTATGCTGGGCACACAGGGCTTGTCTCCTTCCTGAATAAGCTAAATTTATGTATATAATTATATGGTAGCATTCTCATAAATGCACCCATTCATGCAATGAAACTGAGCTATTCCTCCAAACAGTTTCTTTAAATGATCTTTTCTCCTTTGCTTCAATGAGCACTGAAGTATCTAGACTGACATATTGGTAATGCCATTGATTTTTGGATAAACACTCCCTGTGACACATGGGATAGTTCATGTCTTAGAGCTCGATTCAAATCCTCTTCAAACTTAAGCAAGTATCAGTTACACTCCATTCATGTTTTCATGCCTTGTTTGCTGATACCCATTGGCTAGACAGCTTTAAAGAAAAAAAGGAGCCAATTTACTGCAGCCTGAGTAAACACCACAGGAGAGGTGCCAGTAAATAACATTAATATAATAATATGACCTAAGTCAGGCTCTAGTGAGAGCTCAGCTCTAACTCTGGTCATACATGAGCCAGCAGTGTGCCCTTGCAGCAAAGAGGGTGAATGGTACCCTTATCTGCATTAGACAAAGTATTGCCAGCAGGTTGAGGGAGGTGATCCTTCCCGTCCCCTCAGCACTGGTAAGGCCACCCCCGGAACGCTGGTTCCAGTTCTGGGCTCCCCAGCACAAGAGAGACAAGGAAATACTGGAGAGAGACCGACGAAGGGTCATGAAGATGATGAAGGGACTGGAGCATCTCTCCCATGAGGAAAGGCTAGGAGAGCTGGGACTGTCCAGCCTGGAGAACAGAAGGCTCAGGCAGGATCATATTAATGTACATAAATACCTGAAGGGAGGGTGCAAAGAGGATGGAGCCAGACTTTGTCAGTGGTGCCCAGTGACAGCACCAGAGGCAATGGGCACAAACTGAAACACAGGAGGTTCCCTCTGAACATCAGGAAACACTTTTTCACTGTGAAGGTGACTGAGCACTGACATAGGTTACCCAGAGAGGTTGTGGAGCCTCCAACTATGTAGATACTCAAAAGCAGTCTGAACACCACCCTGGGCTGCTGGCTCTAGGTGGCCTTGCTTGAGCAGGGGGGTTGGACCAGGTGACCTCCAGAGGTGCCTTCCAACCTCAGCCCTTCTGTGGTTCTGTGATTTCTATTCAGAACGAATACTTGAGCCTTAGCACTTGAGATGCAATGGGAACTAGATGGATGGACCTATTCCTACCCCAAGGCGGAAAAGGAAATTTTTCCTTTCTACAGCATTTCCTATTTGTCCAGGCCATGCTGAGGCTACACCATGTACATTTTTACATTGTACAAATGATGTAAATTACATTTTAAGTTGTACAAACAAATGAATTTCCAAATAGTTGACTGTTCAAGTCATGCATACTAATGTACTTACAACATGATTAGCTATTAATGAGGCTCTCTGTATCAATCATTAGTAGATAGGCATGTTCAAAGAGTGCCTTAAAGAGTACATGGCTTACTTTGAGGTTAGACTTATAGTTAAAATTTTCAATTTTCTATGATGAGTAATTTCATAGACACTTTTGAATGGTATGCTGGATATGCTTAAGCAAAAATTTGGGCTAATTAGTTCTGTTCTCTCTCCCAACTTCTAGTACAGTTCTTCTTGTGGTATTCTGTCCATGTACACAAATGTAAATTATGAAAGCAGTGCTTAGAGAACCAATGACAAATGGTCATTGCATTAACAGTTAAATATTTTCTATATAGCAAGTTAATTCCATGAACCAAGAGATGCAAATATTTGTAATAAAGACATATCTCTAGCAAGCTGTTATCTTGCCTTTCTGGTTGGTAGTATTGGTCTGTGCATTTGAGAATGGCTTTGAAGTACTTTTATCATTTCTAGCAGAGTCTTTGTTTACCAGTGCACAAGTTACTTTACGTATGGAAGACCACACAAAACTAAATCTAAAAAAAAAAATTCAATGTCAAGAGCACAAAGCACTGAAGATTATTTTGCAATGCTCCTGGTAGCTGACCCAGTTACTGATTATGTGGTATTCAACATTTCACATGAAAATTATAGAAGCTATTTAGACCTGGATCTTTCAAAAAGAAAATCAAAGTTTTATGGCCAGGAAAACAATAACTTCCTATCTGTACCAGAAATCTAGGAGCGTTTGAGTATGACTGTTGTTTTAGTTGCAGCCATGCTGAGTGTGGATACCAAAACATAATGCTATCTTTGGCATAAATACCTTTTACCCTGAAGATCTCAGATCATTTCAATATTGACATACACATGCTGTGCTATTAATGTGAAAGTCAACTAGTGGCTATATGTGCTCATAAGGTAAAGAAATGTTTGCCTAAGCAAGACCTAAGTACTTGTTTACATAAGGAAGTCAGTGTGGACCAGTTATGTGTGAAATACATCCCCATACCTGACTGCACACTAAATCCCTTGACAGACAACTGGAAGAGGACCAGCTCAAGGCTTCAATAAATATTAGAGCCAAAAGCACATTTCACTGCCCTATTTCTATATTAAATAAAATAATATTTATCTTGTGGGAGCTACCAGAATAGGACTAAGGTGAGATTAAAAAAGAAGATCTATAAGCATTGCCTGAAGGTTGCAGAGGAGAGGCTAGTAGGGTGTCTTGAACTTAAAATGAGGGTTTCAGGAGGCTGGGCTCCAGCAGCTGAGAAAGGATAGGGAGACAGTGGTAGATGTGAAGCAGGGATGAAAGGACGACCGAGGAGTCAGTGGGCTTTGGGACAGGGGAAGGAAGGATGAAGGAAGGGCTGTGTAGGGTCTCTGGAGCTTTTGGGAGCTATGGGAGATATTAGCATCTGTGAGCTTGTGCCTCTTCCTCCAGCATGATCTGCTCAGAAGATGGGCAGATCCCTGCTGTCTTCCTTCCCAGACCCCTTCTCCCTCTTAGCAGAAAGAGCAGCCTCTGCTCCTGCCAAGGGAGACAACACCTGAAGGTGAAGAGCAGGCTCAGGGCCGAGAGCAATGGAAAGGGAGAGCAGCACCAGGGAAGAAGCGAGAGAGTAGTGACTGCTGCTACCAGTGGATCACAGACTCCCCTTCAAAGCGGCCCCTGTTCCTCCCACCCCAGCCCTTCCCTTAGCAGTAAGAGCAGCAAGTCTGGTCCTGTGCGTAGCTGCAAAAACCAAAGTCCACTTCTGGGAGCAGTGAGCTGTGCTCAACCCCGTTGGCAGGTGAGCTGTGGGGAAACATCTGTCCCTCACTGGGGCGAATGGCAGCTCCTGTAGACTGCTGCCCCGGGCAGCTGCCGACATCAAAAACTAGTTTCCTCTGTCAACACTCTTTGTGCAACCTCTGCTTAGAGTAGCTGAGGCACAGTGTTTGTATTTCCCTGAAGACTGAAACAAATAGCTGAATGATACTCAACCTATCTTGGAAGAAGAAAAGGTCTGGACTGACCTCAAGGATCCTGAGGAGTCTAGAGCAGAGGTTTCAAAAAAACCCCAAACCTCCATATCCTGCTGTTCAGCATTTCCCAGAGGGGAAAATGCAAGTCCAGAAATACTGTACAATAACCTATCACTTTTTTGAAGCAACCCATACTTCTGCTGGAAAAACATTTGGTGGAAGCATGTGATGAAAAAGGCTTTCAGACATTAGTCTACCAATCCAGTGTAGAAATGCCAGTCCTGGTATCTAGATATTTCCCAGTGACAATACATGTCTTGGCAAGCCAGGCATGGATACTTCAGTTTGCAGCCACTGAGTTAAGGCAGAATATATTCAGCAGCTGTGTTCAGCAGCTGGAAGTCTCTCTATAAAGCATGGGGAGATGGTAAAATCCACACACGGGGATATGATCAAATAATTATTTTATAAACTAAGAAGTTTTATAAGAGCAGAGGACAGGCCAGAGAGGGAATCTAGCCTTGTGGGCAGCTTACTAACAACAAGCAAGCGAGAACCCGCTAGTGCTAGGCTGAAGGGATTTCATTTAATTGAAAGACAAAACATTAAGATAATCCAAAACTAGAACACTGACGAGCAAATCAAGGTCTCAGCATCTGACCACAGATGCTCTAAAACAGAATCGTAGTTATGATACTTTTTAACCTCTGCCAGTTCCTGCTCCAGTTCTCATGCAAACATACAAAACTTTAGTCTTGCTTAATGCTGAGAGGGTAAAGCAAGTCCTGGTCTTAAGATTCAGTTCTCGTGTATCTGAAAACATAGCACCATGTATAATGCATCAAGTGCACACACACAGAATTGTTTTCCTTACTATTTAATGCATTAATTTTAGATATTCAGTATCACTAATCCTAAATATAAAAAAAACCCCCAGACACCTCACCTTCTGCCATCCCCAAATGGAATTACTTTGCACATTTTGTGACTGGCAAGGGTTTTTTTTTTTTAACCTCTAGGGTAGTGATGTTTTCCAGCTTTTTCCTGCACTTCTGAAACCTGAATTTAAAACAAACAGCAAATATCTGAGAGTCCCAGATGAGCCCCTGAGTCTGAGAGCTAAGGATTTAGTAAGAACACCAACGTAACAAAATTCTCAATAAAGTATGTAAAGGTGACAACATTCATACTAACAATTGTTATAAGGTTAACACAGACTATAATTAAAAGGAAGTTGTTATTCAGCTCAAAAATCCTTTTCTGTTATTTGTGGCTCCATTTAGCTGAAGGGATGACTATCATTTCGATATGAGCTAGGAGAACTTAAAACTTTCTTTGGAGAAGGTCTGGCTTAAATTCTGCTGGACACTACTTATGTGATTGTCTGCACTGCTACAAAGCTCTTATGATACAACAAAAAATATGTCAGATTTAAATAAACTAAACTATCGTTGCGCTACATCAAAGGATGGCAAAAGCACACCAGCAAAATAGAAGCTTTCTAAAGTGCCATTTTGGTGTAATGCCTTACTAAAACCACTGTTTTCCCTAAAGTTCTTAATGGCTTTTGACTAAATCTAAGAGCCTCCACTCACTAGTTAATTGCCTTGATGAAATACACTCATTGTCTCTGCCTGTGCCACCACAGCAGTACAGCTCTTCTGGAAGTTTATGGAGATGCAAACACCTGTCCAGGCACAGGTCTGTTCGGGGAGTTTGTGAGTGCCTGTGCTTCCCTGTGCCTCCTGATGACAGTTCCTTCTGTTCTCTCCCTTTGAGTCAGCAAAAATAAAATGCAAGAGAGTCTTGCTTAATGGCCTTGAACTGTCATTAAGAAGTTCTATACAGGTTTTAGTCTTTTTTAAAAAAAAACAAACCAAACCAAACCCCACTTTATAAATCAATACAAAACTAGCAAACGTTGTCAGAAGCCATAATCTTAGGAAGATTTTAAAAACTGGATTTCACTAAAGTTCTCCAGTCAATTGTGTCAATCATCTTCTTTCTGCAGCTCCCCTTCCTCTCCGCTGCCTGTTACCTCTGCTCTCAGACTTCCTCTCACCCAGGACACTTCACTTATTCTCAGGGTTTCAACTACTGCCTACATTATCAAAATTTCATTTATCTTTCTACTCCAACTTTTTTGTTACTTCAACCTTTTAGTTTCAAGCACATCTGCTTTACAATTGGAAATCATAACTTTCTCCTCAAAATAATGTCCTTTATTTCTTTTATTATTTAAAACCTGCTTACTGTTACCTCTTCCCCATACTTCTAAACAGCACTTCCATTTTTTATCTTTCTTCCCATCTGTTTTATCTCACACATTTATACCAGTTTATCTTTCTAAACTTTACTTTATCCTAAGCATGCCTTCTGCTACGGTTCGAGAAGTTTTACCTAATCTCAGTTACTACAGGTCCATCCCCATCCACTCCCACCTTCCTACTTCAACCTCTTTCCTTCTTTAATCTAAATTGAGGAATGGTTGGTTTTGACTGATCAGGATTAACCCCTTATCTTTGGTGTCAATACACTTGCTGATTCAAACATAAGATGCTGCATCAATTTGATTCATTATTTCTTCATTAGAACTGGAGACTTACCATTTTTAAAGTTAAAGCTCAGGTTTTTTTCAAATGCAGTTATGCAGCCACTTGAAAATAATTCACAGTCATTAGTAATTTACAAAGATAGAGAATTATATTGTAATCCTGGAACCTCTGTAAAGCATAACCTTCCAGGTTCTATCTAAGCTTGACTTTTAAAGTATTTCAGGTATTTATTTCACCATATTATGCCAGCAGAAACAATGTTTGGAATATTTTAATTTTATCTACCCAGTTAAAACCAAAAGATCGAGGGTATTACTGATACAATTTTTCTCAAATGACTGGTCTGCTGCATCTGATTCCCACATACATCCCATCACAGCTTAGTAATCTCTTAGACAGCTACAGCTGTGCCAGCAAATGCAACTAGTTTCTTAGATCCCAGGGGCCCAGCTTTGAATTAGCTAGTGCTGAACAGTGTCCCTCCCACCACAATTAACGTGACGCACATTGCAAAGTGATTTTTTTTTTTCCTTCTGTCACTAAACTCAGGCTCATTAGCAATGTCTTCAAGCTCGCATAGCGTTTGCTACCAAGTTGTTTCATGTGACACATAAGTATTAAATCTTACAATATTAATATCTGGAAACTGCTTGTTTTTTCACATGTATTTATGCTTAGAAATGATTCTGATGGTTTACTTGCTGTTATTGTGAGTCTTAGGATTTCCAGAGGTCATTGTCTCAGGAAGCATCTTGGTGTACTTGCGCCTTTTCTTTGTCCTGCCACCTCCCACTATTTTGGAAGTAATCAAAAGCCAAACCCACTACCCTTAAGATTTTGCTATTCCCTGCAACCTTTATGCATGAAAGTAAAGATAGTCACAGTCATGCCATTTTCAGGTTGCTCCTGAAGACCCCGAGTGCACCCGTTCTCTGTGCATAGCACAGAGGGAGGAAGCAAGGGAAATGAGAGAGCTCGTATGAAGCAAAGGGTCAGAGGTGCATCTGGCATGGAAGGAAGGAAGGCAGTGTTAGAAACCTGTTGGGGGAAGGTGACCAAAGGACTGATGAACAATGCAAGTGTTTTTGTCAGCTAGGGAAAGGAGACATGACAGCGTTCTCTATGCCAGAGTTTAGGAGAGAATTAACTTAGTCCCTGCTTTAGTGAAAAGGAGATAGCAGCTCTTTCACTATGCATTTAAAATACAAATGATAGAATTTAAAATGAAGGGGGTTCACCTGAGAACTAAAAAAATAAATTAAATTCATTATTATATTTAAATACTCTTCCTTTTTTTTTTTTTTTTGTGGTCCACTGCTTTTCTTTTGTGAGTGCACTAATACTGAACATTTTATGTAATCTAGATTCAGTCAAGACGTTAATTACCATACTGGCAAATATTTATACACTTGTGCCAGGACTTTCTCAGGTTAGGTTTTGCATACCTTCCCTGGTATTTTGCTGTATACTTATTAGAAATGCACAAAACTCTGTCTGCACTGTTCTCTCCTTTTCATTTTATCTCTATATTTGTCCAGACCATGTAGATATGGCTGAATAGTCTGTTCATTTGAACTGTGATGCTCTTCACTTCAAGTTTGCATTATACTTGATACTGTAGGACATACTGACTGAACCACAAATACAGAACCCGTCACTGACTCCTAATTAAACCTGACATCTGTGCTGTTGATTAAAAATTTACCAGAATTGAACATTTGCTGAAATTTTTATTAAATGACATTAAAAAGATAGGAGAGCAGTTACTGTCTCAGTTGCTGTCTGAAAATCAGCTCTTCACATTCTTTTGGAGGACTGTCTGTCTGAAACAGATGCCGCCACAGATTTCCAAGGGAGGGGAGCATGAATGAGAGAAGGAGCATCTGCAGGTGGTTTTGCCTGAATTACTCATCATCTGGAAAAGACAGAGCTTAAGTAGTGTGCAAGATTAACACAGTGAAATGTGAAATACTGAAATGATGGGCAGGACTGTATTACTTGTCTCATGAGTGAATAAGACCAGGTATTGTAATTCATCATAAATGTAGCTGGCTGGGAGGGACTTGTTTCATGATTACTTAGGAGAACATTGAGGCTTCTCAAGAGGCACAAGCCTCAGGAGATGGGGGCTGAAATGCTGTGAAATTACGTTTGTGTCTGGCATTCTGAACCCTTTGAAGACTGATGTGGGCAGGACTGGCTCTGAGAAAGGCAAAGTAGATAGTTGCCTACTGGAGCAGACTCCTGGGAGCGACAAAATGCTGCTGTCATTGAAGCATGGATCAGCTGCTTCTAGGAAAGGCAGCAAACTTCTGGATTTGCCAGGCCATTCCCCTTAGCTCTGCTCACAGCCTCTGCCTGATTTCTTGGTGTTTCCCACCATGCTGACACATCATATGCCTGCTCTGGTTATGGATTATCCAGTTTAATCTTACACCAAACTCTGTGCTGCTTCCTGAGGAACATTCACAGCCCCTCACTGAGCACTCCTACACCTCATGCTGCTCTAGGAACAGTCCTCCAGCTGAATGTATGCCTTCTGTAAAGGGGAAAAAAAAAAAGAAAGAAGTCTTGTTATTATCAGCCCCTGCGTCCAACACAGAGAGAACTACTGAAGGCAAGACAGTTTGTGGCCATATGTTGGGAAGACACGGTAGAGGCTACTAAGAAATCTAAAAATATTTTCTTTTTTTTCCCCAGGAGGGAAGAAACTTATGGGACTGCTGAGCATGGGATAGTGGAATAATGTCAATAGATAAGAGCCAGGCTATCCCTGTAGTGCAGGGCTCAAGGACACAAGGACTACTCAGCTTCTCTTACAACCCCTGTACAGTGCAAAAGAACAATATAGGAGACAGGAACTAGGAAAATATATTGAGCTCACGCATTGACAGAGATAGTATGGCTATCAAACAGAGTACAGAACCAGTGTGCCACAAAAAATGAGATGCAGGCTCTTTCTCCTTTCAACTGAAAACATTATGCCAATTAAAAGACATCCATTGCAACATCTTTTACAGACCACAACCAATGTAACTTTTCTGGGGAAACTCAGAAAATGAGATGTGAACTCATTACATGTATCTTATAGTGCTGTGATAGTCTCTAGCTTGAGAAAATGAAGATAATGAATGGGTTTGGCTAAGAAAAGTAGACAGGCCCAAAACTGGATCACATATCTGATGAGAGTGAGACGTGCTCTGGAAGCCCTGTATTTGGCCTGGTTGTGGAGACATCATTTCAGCGTGAGAGCGACTCAGAGTAGTCCCAAAACCTATGCTGTCCAAATGTGCACTGAATTTGTCTGCCTGTTTCAGACTGGCTGACCACATGCCAGCCTGCTTTTAAGATGTGCTGGCTTTGAGTTGAAGGACTTCAGTACCTCTGACTGTCAGGCACAGGGTTCTCAGGAAAGTTTAGACACACAATTCCCATTAAAATTAAGGACTCAGGGTGGTCATAACCTACATAAACACTACTGAAATGTTGGCTGTAGGAAACTGGAACTCTTCAAATGTTAGACTTAACCATGTATCCATGCACATGCATGTGGCTACACACAAACTATTGAAAATGGAAATCCAGCAATACCAACATGGAAGTTGTACAATTCAAGCATGCTTTTCTTGTATTTCCCCTCCATTAAAAGCTTTTGTTTATGTGTTTGCAATGTCACTGTGCAATACTGTCCTTTTTCAATTTTTAGGTATATATTGTTAATGTACACATAGATCTGTATCAAGACACTTAAATACATATATATAGGCATACAACTGTATCTGTACATGCATGCCACTGGTAGGCCTATATATATATATATATATATATAAGAAAAGTATTAACTGAGTGAAAGGTTTTCATTCCTTGTTCACTTTAAAGTCTGCGGAGTTAGTATAATTCTTTAAAAATGACTGTACTGTGTAAAGGCACACAAACATTACGTATTCAGCAAAAACATCTTAACAAAACAAAAGCACATTGTAAAATCTTATAGGTCATGTTCTTACTTTCCAGTCACTAAGGTGTGCTTCAGAATAGAGTCATGGCATTAGAGGCAAAGCATGGCAGTGACTGCAGTCCAAGCTAATAAACCCGGCTGGGATAATTAGCATGACCTCCCTGTTATTGCCATTAAGACACATTAAACTGAGGGAGAGCACAAGGGGGAAAACAGAAGTGGAAAGGACCAGGCAGACAAAGGTGAAGTCTAGGGACTGGGAAAGTGGAGAAGGTGGCTGCAGGGAGTTCTGGCTACAAAAATGTTGGGAATAATGGATTCATATTCTGTAAGATGATCTAATTGTCCCAGCTGGCCTTAACCCTGATGGAAAGGCTTTGTTTAATAACTATAAAAAACTCCATTTTTCATAAGCTATGAGTGTAATCTAGGAAAAGAGAGAATTTGTCTGATCTGAATTACGTGGTCTTTGTTCACATTCTATTCCTTACTGAATCTAGGGAATATGAGAGCCCTCCTGTGGCCAGCTGAACACCTGTAAATTCCCTCGGTTGCAGTCAAAGACAAGGCAGCCCTCTTGGTTATGTGTCTGCTTTCTTGTTCAATGGGAGTTAGTTGTTATTATCACACTATTTACTGTGTCTATAGTGACAGAGGTGTGCATGGCACTCTCAACAGTAAATCAAAAGTGACTGGCCTCAAATACCCACCATCTAAGTTAGTGCACAGACATAGCAAAGTGAAACATGGAGGTAACACTTGTACAGAACATAACACCTTATTATCTATTGCTGTAAGTTGGCACGACTCCATCAGCACAGACACAAGAAGATAACTGGATTGAAGAGGTAGTCCTATGAAGCACTTCAACAAAAGACAGTAGACCTGAAGTGGAAAGGATGGCTCTGAGCACCAATCTGTGTCTTCATACACAATGCATGGACATTTACACCAACACAGACTAGATGTGAAATTCTGTGCTCTGACTGGGTATTTTTGATGGATACCTTTGGCAGAGATGTAGATACTGCACAAACTACCCAGCAGGATTCTTGTTAATTGTCTCCCACTTCTACACAACTTTGACTCCACCAGGCTAATCCTCATTCACATCAACTTGGTTTACAGCAGTATCAGACCAAAAGGATTCAATAACATAACAAAAGCTGAGATCACACTTTCAATATCAGTAACCTTTCCAGTAAAAATTTTCCATGTGCTACAGCGGCAGCCAAAGATTCTATGCAGCCTCTTAAAAAAGGGAATAGCTGGTCTAAGTACATAGAGACCGTGAAAGCTTAGAAAAAGTAAAACTGATATTATAAACAATATGAAACAAAATAATCCTTTTTAAGCTAAAACATTTGACATCAGTTTAGTCTTTTCATAACTATGAAAATACCTTGCCATGAAATAATTTTTAATTTATATAGTAAAATTCAAGAAGACATACTGAGAAGTGACAGCTTAGCTCCTCCTAAGAAATGTGCTCTGAGCTTAACACGAAGAACCAAGTGTGTGTCCTATGCCATGTAATGCATTACATTACTAAGCGCTTTAAATGGATGTAGATAGCTGAATACTTTGGAAGAGTTGTCAAAGATCATTTACACAATATTTCTGATTATATTCATTAGCATAAGTAAAAGTGCAGGAAGAGAAAGAAGTTTTTAATCCTTTCAGTGCAACATTAATAAGTGCTGCTTACCCTACTGTCACCAGTTTTTCATTATTTGTAAGTCAAAGCAAAATGCTGTTCAAATAACTTGCATCTGCAGTTTTTCTAGCAGTAGCTCAACATTATGCAAAAAACCTAAATAGTTGCTCCCTGAAATTTCTCAGTTTCATTATTCTTCTAGACTCTTGCATTCATCTGTCTTTGCTTTCCTTTTGAGGCATATGCAACATGTGACAAACTCTGGCTCAGTACGAGAAGTTTAACGTGTGAATTAAAATCTCTGCAAATCCAAATCGGTCTGAGGACCTCTGTCGGTAGTACAGCCAGTTGATCAGTAGATGGTGGTGGTGCACTGTCACCTCATGCAGTTGGCCAAGGACAGTACCCAGCTGTTAAACCATTTTTCTTTTAGATCAGACCAGTAAGAGTCTTGGAGATGACTGGGTTTTTAATACATCAGTACATTATGAAATGAGAAATGCTAAATATCTGCCTCTTTTGAATGATGGAAAAGTTGTATTTTTTTTTTTTATTTTATTTTTTTCCTTCTAGAGTTTCAGGAACCTTCTGAACTTCCTTTTCCAGCATCTTGTATTTTTATTCTGTGGGAAGAAAGTCCTTTAGCTTTTGCTATTTTCATATACCAATCAAAATGAAAGAAACAAGGAGAAATATTATAAAGAGTGGGAAGATACCTGATGCAATTGTCAAACTGCAGAAATCCTGCTAACAAGGTTATTTGCCACTTCGCCTTCCATGTTGACTTTGTTGCAGTGGCATCTCCCTGGAAGTGAAGGAGGGAGTGAAGGAGCTGGTTTCAGTCTCGTCCTCCCAGGCAGGCAGGATGGAAAGGAGGAGCACTGGGGACATCCTTCACCTGTTTTATAGCAACTGGTTCATGTATGGGATTCTGGTGTGCCTTTATCTCAGAGGCTTGATCTGTTTCCACTGCTGTGGGCATTTTAGACCTTCCTCCTAGGGATATATACCTCATTATGCATCTGGAGCCAGTGTGTTTGTCATGATGAGGGACTGTATTGATCTTGGTGCCTCTACTGAGTGTGGAAGAAGTGAGATCTCAACCAGGACCACAAATGACTGGATTAGAGCTGCCTTTCTGAGCAGTACAGGTGCTGAAGCTTTATAGCAGGACCTCTGATGGGAGTGACATGCTGAAAGCGATATCTAAAATATTGCAGACTAGGGGCCACATAGCAGGGGCAGATCAGATTTCCAGTTAAACATGTTTGCCACCCACTGGCTAGGCTGCAGAGTTGCCTGTTGCTGCAATGGGAATCTGCAGCTTGTAGTTACAAGTATTTACATATGACAGATAATTAGGATGAAGTATAGTTTAACAGTAGAGTATATTTGTATATTTCTAGGCTTTTGTTTACAATTTTAAATGTAATGACTCCAGAACTGGGCAGTGACAGGACCATACTAATACCTTTAATCTGGAGTTCACATATGCCATCAAAAGCAATACTTTTTCAGTTCCTAGGTACACTGACCAAGAAGAGGGGGATGGAGAGAGAGGCTGCTTAAGTGACAGATTATGTGCATGAACAATCAAAGCTAAAAGAGAAATTTAATTTGGGCTGTGCTTAAAACCTATTAAGGTTATTATGGAGGTAAAAACAGGTGTAAGTCAAAGTTGAACTAGTAGTTGAGAACAGGGTGAGGAAGCTGATCCAAACTGTTCCTTTTCCTCAAGCATCTGGTGTCAGAAAAGAGAACTGAAGGGTGAAGTCCTTCAGAGCACTTGGCTGAAAGTGTCTTCCCACAGTATTTGTTCCTATTCAGTTTTATTTTCAGTCCTATCCACCCAGAAACAGAACTGCACCATGAAGGTAGGTGAGTCTTTGCCTCATCTCAAAAGCACTAGTAAAAGTTGGGCAGTGAAACAGAAGAATGTGCTCCAAGGCTAGCAGGCCAGAAACACGGAATGACCTTTTCAAATTTTCCCACCATGAGTCAGATTAATGTTTTTTCCCCTTTCCTCCCTCCCTACTTCACTGTAATTTTTCTATCACCTAGAAAATATAAGAAATGCTTGTTTAAAGATGTAGTATAAAGAGTAATTCCCATGCTGCCCCTTTTGGATTTGAAAGCTGGCAAGAATTTATTGCTCAGTAAGTTAAACTTGATAATATGACATTCCTGAGGGCAATGGCTATGTAAATGCATTCTTATACTGTCTCTTGGGTGCCACTGCAAACAAAAAACACAGTCCCCACAGGGTAATGATATCACCTTTATATGACTAAATACAGAAAATGGAAAACCATAAAAATAATATTTTAGGAACAGTTTCTCCTTTATTAGGTCTTGCAAAAATCTATATTGCTTCAAAATGAAACAAAGCAGTGAAAGAGTGAGAAATTTAAACAATTTTTCATGATACCTTCAAATATTAAAAAGGGAATACAATTAGATACAATTCTATTCAGAATTCAGAAACTCATCTCTGTCCAGACATAATTAATTTTGCACTATGAAGATGTCAGTGCAAAAACATTATCCATGTCAAAAAAAAATCAAGTCTTAAGATAAAATTAATATCTTAAAGAAAAATCATACCACAACTTGTACTGTAAAGCTTAGTCATTAGTGAAGTTATTTAATATAGCTGTTTCATCATGCAGTATAATTAAAATGATAAGTTAACCATAGTCATGACAGTTCTTCCTTGATTAATGTATATTATTCAGGGACAAGGCACTACCTAAAGAAAAATAGCATTGTCAACATTGCAATAAAAATACCAAGCTCTTTCTGTTCCTTACCATGTTGTATGGAACAGTACTGCACTCCCTGTTCCTTTACATGATGCCTATTTGTAAAGGAAGGCAGACAATAAAAGCCAAAATTTGGTCTTTAACTTTGACTCGAATTTAGTAATTTACTTCGTGCAGGCTATTACCTGAGAATGTTACAAAGAAAGCAACATTGAGTATTAAAGGTAAGTTTCGTACTTTCCAAGATACACTATTGGAACTTCCCTGTTGCCTGAAGAGCTAATGAATTCTTCAAGACAGTACTTCAAAATCACCACTCAGCTGATTACCTCTTTCTGCTGCTGTTGACAGACCTATAAATGGTACTGCGAAGACTTCCAGCACGGAGAAGGACTCTGCAAGGTTGCTTTTGCCACTATTCTGCTTAGGCTATGCTCAGTCTCTGCAGCCCATTCTCAGCCATCCACAGTGATCGGGACCGTATGTCCCAATTCACTCCCCCGGCAATCTGATTTCAGTGCTTCTCTGCCCTGCCTATTCAGAAACACTCTCTAACATCTAACCTAAATCTCCCTCAGTGACACATAAGCTTCTTATTTTTTGTCTTATCCAACATGAACACGGCAAACAGTTTACTTCCTCTTTGCAGCAGCAACTTTTACATGTTTGAAGCTTATTGCTGTCTCCCTCCTCAGTCTTCTCTTCTTTTGGCTGTCAATCTTGCCAGACAGCTAATCATTCTTACTGCCCTCCTTTGGACCCCTTCCAGATCATCCACGTTTTTCTCAAAGTAACTGGAGTTGCCAGACATCCCTTATAATGTAGGATTTCCCATGTTTAAGCCTCAAATCTCACATGCCTTATTAAAAACACGTGATATATTGCCTGCTCTCATATTTCCTCTTTATTTTAATAGGGGACACGGGTTTTGAGGTTGAAACATAGAAAAATCTGCAGCTGCTTTCCTGCCCCATTCTTTAGAGCTGCCTTTGGCAGCATAGAGTCACGACTTGGATGTGGCTGTGACAGAAGTGAAAGCCAGAGCATCCCTAAAGGAGCTGGGCAGGTCTGAAGGGCAATGCACGCCCTGAAGCACGAGAAAGGTGTATGGTGTTTTAAAATTCAGAACCCAGCAACTCTCATATGCTGCCCCACATCAAGCATAATCCTCCTGCCAAAGACTCACCAACATAATAAGAGAATAAATATTCCTATGTTTTGTAGGCAATGCTTTTGTTTATACAGCTCAGGAGGTGACATTTTAGGTCCATGACTTATGTTCAACTTGGGATTCTCTATGCTCTCTCCTCTGCAAAATGCTATCCAGCCAGTCACGCTCTGTCCTTATACCCAATTACCCAAGCACCTTGTCTTTATTGAACTTCATCTTTTTCTTATCAGAACACTGTTTTAATTTGTCAAGATAATTCTGACTTTTAGTCCTGTCCTCCATTACTCTTGCTGTTTCTCCCAGCCCGGTGTCATCTATGAATTTAATAAGCCTACTCTCAATAAGCATACAAATTATTAAAAAAACCCACCCTAGAACCAGACCCTGGACAGACTTTGGAACTGTATCTGATGTATCTTTAATTTCAACAGAGAGTCATCTGCTCTGTTATTTGGAGCAAGTCAGGAGCAGAACAGACTCTCCTCCACAGAAACCATTTCCATGGACACAATGCAACACAGAGGTATGAGTTTGCTTCTTTCACTTCCAGATGTATGGAATTACTGTGTTGCTTGTAGAAGCCAGTATCAGCTCTTGTCTCTGGAAGGAAAGACTGGAGAGGCAGGCTGAGTATCCTCATCCCTTTCCGCTGCAGCAGAAGCACTGTTTCATGACATGAGTGCAGATCTAGCTAGAGCAGATCAGATCAACCCAAAGGAAGAACTGTCTCCTCTCAGAGCTAAGAATGCCCTAGCGCTAAGACTGTCCTCTGCAAAATATCTACTACAACAAATAGGAATGGTTTGTCTGGGGGTCCCTAGACACCTTGATAATACAAGAGAGAAATTATAATTCCCTTTTGCAGCCTGTAAGATCTGTGACATTCAACTGCAGCAGTGTCCATCACTTCTGAAAATTTAAACCATTTTTTGCTCTTACTGGCAGACCCCAACTGTGCATCCTTCAACATCACCAAAAGGCCTGGGATCTCTCACCTTATGAACAGTTTTAGAGGAATCTTTTCTTAATTTTCTATGAATATGTATGAATCTTTCCAATCTGGGGCCTATCAGAGGAGTGGGACTTGGCATTTGGGAAAGATTTGCACCTAACTCGATTTTTTTCCCCAGTACTCAGATTGATGACATTTCAGTGTAAAAGCAGGTTTTGCAGCTGGTGCAGCTGTCCTTTCTATTCTTGTCAAGGAGACCTTGCAGGCAGGCAGTGGCAAACTCTGCCATTCCAGAAGGTAAAAAAGATACTGGTCATGCTTATCCAGTCTGGACAACTTGGCAGGACCAAGAACATGCTTCTAGGTGATTCAGTCCCAATGCAAATCTTCTGATGACCAAAGTGGGTGGAAGGAAGGGAAGAAAACCAACCCGAACTAAGTTTAGAAGATAATTTCACTCACTTATGCTATTTCCAACTTAATTTCTAACTTTTAAACCAATCTCCAGATTTGCCAGACCATTAAAAAAAAAGAAAATTCCTGTTGAAAATGGAGAGGGTGGTTTATAGCATCCACCAGCCAACAGTCAGAACAGAGGTGGCTGGAAAGATATGAAATGTATAGCCTGTGCTGATAGAACATGGGCTTGCAGGATTTATACACACTCAGGGATCACTTACAGAACTGTTTTGCGCTTGTGTGGCCAGACATGTGAACATCATGGGGTAGTTTTTCTTTGCAATGATGCAAGGAGGTAATAATTCCCACATTTTTCTCTCAGTGTCAGAGGGAAGGTATCTTGAAGAGCAGGAAGGCTGAGGATTGGGACCTCTAGTTTCTCTAAGGTGATATTAAAAGATTCTTTAACTCCAGACGCCTTGTATTACTAAGCTCCTTAAAGATTTATGACCTTTATGATGATCATTTTCCCCTGTGAAATCTCCCTTCCGCTTAAGTATTTACAGGAAGAAAAAGTTTTCCTTTTTTTCCTCTCAAGTCAGCAAAGCTTATCCTGTGAGGATTTCTGAATGAAAGGGAGAGATTAGTGTTTCAGGAACATACCTTAACTCACTTTAGAAGCATTTACTGGACTTCCTGCATGCCTCCTGTCCAGCTGGCTGGGCAGCCACTACCTTGCCTGCCTCTGTGCATGGATCTTTGGCTTTATTTTGTGGAAAGGGATTGGGGAAAAAATTCCACAAACAAGATTTGAGATGCTTTACATCATGAAATCCCACTTGGGATGTGTTTTTTTTGACTAAAGGAGGGAGCTTCACTTAATGGGATCAAGGAAATTTCCAGCTGCTTAGAGCTTCCTTTTCTTTGTCTCTCATTGGCAGGGGAAAAAGTTTAATCATCATAATTGTATTCAAGGATAATGCATCCAGTGGCTATTGACTCAGTGCCCAAAGGTAGCCTTATGGCTACTTCTGCCTGAACTGTATAGAAGGGAGTCAGTTGCCCTCAGGGGTTTTTACCAAGACCTATTTCTCACCAAGACAGAGAATATTTTTTTTGGTCCTTAGATGTACCTTGACATTTGCCTGAAATTAACAGCTCCTTTTTTTATGAAATACTCTCCTGCTGGGGACATTTGGAAAAAAATGCAAATCATCTCCTTCTGTTGAACATTAGCTTTTCACAGAAAATCACTTCAAACTAATTTCGTTTCCTACCTTTTTTACTTTTGGAGTATGTTTCACTGTGATAGTGATGGACCTGCATAATGGGATCTCAAAACTATTTTGTTAGTACACAGCTGTAGAAAGATGGGGAAACAGCAATCCAGCTTAAAAATAATAAAAACCCCCACACCACTGCACAAACTGCTTACATTTTGTTTTTGAGGTTAGTACAGTATGTTTCAGAGAGTCAGGCATCTTTACCCTTTTGCCCCACCCTCCAACTTTATCTGCTGTCATAGTTTTGTTTCCCTAAAATATTTAGAGGGGGTATTAAAAAAGGACTGTTAGGCTATTTTGAGAACTACATGATCAGTATGCTGTTACTGGGCATTTTCACAAAAGGAATCTGTAGATGTACTTTTGGCATGTATGTTAGTATAATTGTATCTTGCAGTAAGCTCACTGTTAGAAGAACAGACCTACCCATAATGGTTTCTAAAATAGAACAGGTCATAGAGAAATGATGTACTATTTTAAAAAGCAGATCAGTACTTAATTATCTGCTAATATATTTGTAGTTATTTAAGGTTTTTTGCTGTTTAACACTATCACTGAAGTTTTATGAGGGGAAATTAAAGACATTCTGTGCCCTAAGGAGCTTGTGAAAGGTTGCATCAAAAGGAAAAATGCAAGTGTTCATTAGTATGCCTTATGCCAATTTGAGGCAGGCAAAATGTGTACGATGCTCTACGTACTTAGAACTTTTCTACTTTATATTCTACTGTCCAAAATCTTTTACCTTTACATTTCTTTATCAGAGTCTGTTGGGCAGGCCTATCTAAATGGCAGTCTGTCCTCATGGAGTAGAACCGGTAATGCCAATCATCCACCAGGATGCTAAACACACCTGGTGCATGGCATGGGTGGGTTCTGGGGTCCTCACCGGAGCAGCTCACTCCACATTTGAACCATGTCCACCATGGAGTCCTCTGTGCCCTCTCACATCTCCTTCATTTACATACCTCCAAATAAATACTGTGTATGTGTGTTTAATCTTTGATGTTTAATTGAATTTATGAAAAGATTAAATACATACAGCGGTTTTATTGAGTACTTCAGATGTTTTTTCTTTATGGACTTACAGAAAACTGAATAAATTGCACTTTTACTGTACACACTTTTAATGGAAACTTATATTTTGAAAGGAAACATAAAACCTTCACAGAAACTGTTTTCAATGAAGTGAGGTATTTTCTTCTAAATAAGTTTTCAATTTTTCCTGAAGAGTCCAAAATGTTTGCCTTAGAAAGATCAAGAAAGTTGAAATTAATATTCTTTGATTTTGCTGCAAGACTTGTAGGAAGCTTCAGGGATTTTTATTAGGAGCTCTGGCACCTTAATTGCATCATTTTTACGTAATTGAAGCTCTTGTTAAAAGTTAAGTAAGGTTAAATCATGCTCTGCAGAGATCGCTAAGCAGCCTGACTTAAAATTACTCTCTCCTCTTGATTACCTGATTTTCTTATGAATTCATCGTTTCACTACATCTCCAGTTGCCACAGAGCTTAAACAGCTTATTGAAATAAGGCAAAATTCCCAAATAAAACAAAAACTGCAGCAAAAGAGAACAGTAACGTGAGGAGAAAAGGTACTGACAGGGCAGGTAGAAACACAAATTTCAGTGTGTTCTTCAGAGTGTGTCCCACTCACACATCATTTGACTTAATCAATGCCATATGAATGCCAAGAAAAAATAGCCAATCTCCATACTTCTTAAAAAATAAATATATAATATTATGTTACATTTCATTAATTTCATTAATAAGTTACATTTCACTGCTATCTCTTCACTGTTTCACCATTTTCTCTAGCTTTCACCCATAAGCCTGCTAGAGGGGCTACAGGGTTCCAAAGTACAGCTTGAATGCTGCATGAATCACTGTTGGAGACTTAGAGACTTCATCTTCATGCCGACCTGGTTCCTTGGTGCCTACATCACTTAAGAACATATTCAACCCAAGTATCTCCCCACTGTTTTGATACGAGACTTGGAAAAAAACCCATTTTTGATCTCTCTGAAGTCCTCCACAGATTTCATGCTTCACAAAGGAGAAGTTTTGTTATTCACTTCTTGCTAATGACTCTTGGCCAACAGGAAAATGTGTATCTGAACAACTTCGGCTATGTCCATATGGACAGGTTGGAAGTTTCATTACATGCTGGACAGTACAGTATCTAAAATGTCCCGTTTCCATACTACAGCAGGCTCATGGCTAGTCTCCCCAGAACACAAGGAGAGAAAAGATGCAACAGTAGCCTTTCATGTAGAATATACAAGCCTGCTGCAGCATCTCTTGAGAGGCTAAACAAATTTAAACTTTTAAGTCTCACACAGAACTCCTTTAAGATGTTATTTTCTCCCTGGAATACCATGTTGAAATTCTACTTTTAGAAAGATTAAAAACTTACATTACATTACATTTTCAAAACCGAAAAAGAAATCTCTGTGAATAAATAAATCTTGAGAAGTATAGCTACAGGGCAACAGACACAGGCATTGCACCACTCAAAAGTTTCAAAAAAATAGAGTGTTTGGGCTTAATAAACCCAGCATCACCTGCAAGCCAGATTAGTAAAAGGATATGCTCTCCTGCCAAACTTGAGAGAAAGCTTGTATTTTCAAGAGTTCATAACTCAGTTGTAAAATGTTAACAACTGTTTTCCAGACTTCTCTTTGGTGTACAAGATTCAGACAAGAAATCCTTCGATTTCATCAAATATGGTTCAGGTTAAGGGGGAAAAAAACCTTTAAATATATTTGCAGCATTTTTTTGTAATGCTACAGTTCTACCAGGGTGGGAACCATTGTAAGCCATAGAATACAAATAGCTATTTTTATTTGTACAAATTGAATAAGCGGTGTTAATTATATGGGCACCTAGTTTTGCGTAATACTTTTCACCAGTATATTTCAAGAAGCCAGATGTCATACCGCATGTCAATTAGATGAACATCTACCTAGTTCTGTGTAGTACTTTTTACCAGCAGGTTTCAAGAAGTAGTCAAGTTTGAGACCCCTGATCTACAACTTAAATGAAGAAACAAGTTAAGTGACATACAAGCTGATCTACTAGACTAGCAGCCAAGCTAAGGAAAAGATCAAGGGATCTTTAGTCCTAACTGGACCTGCTCACCAGAAAGCAAGTTATATGTGCAGTAAAAAGTATGACGCACAGTCTACAGACGCGAACAGTGTATTACAGTGTCAGGTCTGTAACACAGCCTGCTTACTTACACAGGTCCAGTTGCGGACATACCCATGGCTTGCTCTGGCAGAGTGTGATCAACAGCCCCACGTGGCTCCAGGGAGGGTTTAATGTGCCTGTCAGGGGCACTGAGCATCTGTCATCCACATGCTTTGGAGCACACCATACTGTTATTTTCCTTTAACAGTAATGGGAGATAATTATTCTACAGTTACGGCATCCTAAGAAACAGGTTTAGATGCAGCTTTTGCAATTGTCCTAAATATCTAGATATATGGATATTAAACCCACAGAAATTTCTGGTACAGAAATTCAGTTCCCTCCTGTCTCCCTGAAAAACAAAGCAGGGAACAAAATCAACCAGTATTATCCTTCCCCTGAACACCTGTAATGGTCATAGCTTTGTAAAACTTTCCTGTACAATATCTATTGAATATAAGCATTCATACAGCAATGTGTCATGTGTGAAATTGTCTTTTGTTGCAATTTGTGTTTCTTAGCCTACGAAAAGCTTACAAAGAATTAAGTTCCTAAAAAAAGAAATAATACATAGTAGTGGTCTGACTCCCTGCTGCAATATAAAACTGAAACTTCAGTCTTCAGTAATCTCTGTGAGCATGTTCATATCCCAGCACAGGCATGCCTGTGTCAGTACTGTAGGAACATCTATCTTTACAGAGCATATAATTATTACCCATTACGAAGACAGCACTGGAATAGAGATATAATTAATTACAGTAAATTCAGCACCATGAATTGAAGGCCTTGACTCCCATTAGCAAACAGAGGAGGGAAGCTCAGCAAGCAGATAACATCTTTTATAGACAGGGATCATACAAATGCCTATTTCACACTTACTTAATCTTCCAAAAGCACTATTAGGAAAAAAAAAAAAAAGTTGTTCCTGAAAAACAGATCAACTATTTGAAGACATTCAGACACCCCCATACAGAGTCTGTGTTCAAGAGAGCCCTGAGCAGTCAGGACAGCCCATGATCCAAGCTGGCAGACCTGCTGGGACAGGTTGCAGACCTAAGTGCCCCCATGGACAGATGCACAGCAGCGTTGCTGAGGGCGCCCACCTCCCCCCTCTGTCTGTGCGTCGAGGTAAGAATGCATCGGCATCCATGCGCTGCACCACAAAGGGCATGCAGTGTGCACAAGGGGCTGCCTGGGGTGAAGGGTGCCAGGTGGGGCAAGGAAAGGGGTGCAGGGCCATGTAGGCACCCTGCCCAGGGTTTAAAACCTTCAGTAAGGCTCTGTAGTGAAGAACACTACAGTGTGTGATTATTGGCGTGTTGCTATACTCTGGAGATACCAGCAGCCACTAGAGTGGGTATGTCCTTGTGAAGATACCTGAAAATGAGACGACTGTATTTGGGGCCGACAGTGTTATAACATCTTTGTGTTAATTTCTGAAGTACGCGGCAAGACTAAGCAGAAAACAAGTTACTGGGAAAGCAGCAATGGCTTTGAGATGGAAGTGTAATAAACAAAAATCAGAAAAAAGCTCACCCTACCATAACTAAAAATCCAACCATCCAAAACTTCATCTGTGAAAAGATCTAAGAATTGATACATGGATTGACCATCAACTGCTCCAGCTAGGTTGGAGGCTAGATGTTGAAGTTTAAACACTGGGAATACAGCTAGAAAATATTACAAATGCAGTCTTTACCCAGGACTTTCTCTGAACCACAGGCTGTATCAGAGAAAGCAGAGCAGGAAATAGTCCCATGGATTGAAAGGGCTGTTACATTCCTTAAAATATTGTCATCTAGTGCTGGAGCCTTTTTCCTCTAATAAGGTACAGGTGATGAGAACAGCACAGCCGTGAGGCAGGTCCTCTGCACTCTCTCTGCAACACTATTGTTAGGGAAGAACTGAGAAATGTGTAACTGCTGAACCTTTGGTCCAAGACTGAGTAATTGGTACTGAGGGTACTGGTAAAGTCTGGAATAGGCAGCAGTACTCTGGTTTCATATAATCACTTCTTTCATAGCTTGCAGGTGGGAAAACCTTAGTTTAAATCTTACTGATAACTTAAAATAGAAAAAAGCTATTGAATTTCTTTTTTTTTTTTTTTGTATGCAAGGTATTTTGACAAATGATTTTACAAATTATTTGGAACACCTCCTTTACCTTCACAGATAGATATATTTCTATCTTCCTTGTTAAAGAATAAAATTTAGGTGCAAAATATTTCAGTTAATTCTTCTCTGGTACTAATAACTTCTTCTTAATTAAATCTGTAATGTAAATTGATGATAAGCACCATCAGTTGCAGAATTCTGCAATTTAGTCTTTAGTTACTGGAAATACCCCAACAGTTCTCCGAATTATTGCAAGTCATATAAGCATCCAGGTTAGCTGCTAACTCTGTGTGGACTGAAACTTGGGCACTGGGGATTTTGTCACAAGCTCTAAGTGTTTGTCAAAAATGACAGAAGGAAACAAGACACTGAAAAAAGATATAAATTCAGAAAACTAAAATCTAAATCCAACACTTGATATTAGTCCCCTGAGACTTTAAAACCATTGTTTCATTTGGTAGTTTTCCCAGGATATCAGTTAGAATTCAGTATGAGTGTGCACTAATGAAGAACACATCTTGAAATACCACTGTCAGAGACTCAGCTCTTACCCCAAGCAGTGCCAGGGTAAGCATGTTAAATGGTTGTGGCTTTAAAGATGACACTGTCCTCCTGATCTTTGGGCCATGACCCCCTTGCACAACCAGAAGGACTGCCAGCAGTACTAGTTCCTGGCCTGGGAAGTGCGTTGTCCAGACCAAAACTTCTGAAAACCAATGCTGGTGATTAGAGGGAAATGGGTCTCCCACAGAGGCGTCCGCAGAACTGGCTTTCACACATTTCTGGGTCTTCAAAGGGCTAAACAATGATCAGTGTCTGACTCTACAACTATTTTCATGGATGTTTTACAATTCAGACATAGTTCCCACAAGAACCTGTCATGTGGTGGTCACGGAAATGAGAAGATGTATCTAAAAGCCTGTTTCTTTATGAAGCACTTAAAATCATGTCCTCTGCCCTATAGCTGCTTTCAAATACTTCCAGGTCAAGTAAAACATACGTAGCAAAATCAAACTGGGTATGCACAATCACCTGTAGTTTCTTCAGGCAAGGCCACCTCAGAGAAGCAAGAATAATAGGTTAGGAAACATTTAAGAGACTTTTTTCCAGCCAACACACAAAAATCTACAGTTACTTTGTTTCCGCGGGCCAATTTTCCTGTACCACATCATGAACACCACTGCTTAATTTGGCCTGAATTTTGGCATATGTTTAACACTGCTTCCCTAATGTCACTGTTCATCTGAGGCTATTATAAAACATCACTTCTAGCTTGTTTCATCCTCTGATTACATTCACATACTCTTCATAGCACAGTTTTTTACAACAGTCCAGGAGCCACCACCCTGCTAAACAAGACTGACAATCCAGTACAATCCTTCCTATCCTAAGTCTGAATTTCTTTCTGCAGGGTTTCACCACCAGTTGTAGCCTTTGCAAATCTTATCTAACACTGTCTCATCTAGGGAGTGTTCTAAGATCAGATTAATGCACATATAATCTAGGTTTTTTGCTTGGCTTTGCTGCAATTTATGTCCCATAGCAGAGATAGCATTTGTACTTCTGACAGCTCTCAGACGTTCATACTTTGTTTGAAAGCCATGCATTAGCAGATGGGTAAAAAGTATCTCTGCACTTTACAGTGTTTGCAATGCCCCTTGTGGCATGGCAACTGTCAGTTTCATCTAATACTTTCATATAAAGACATGAAATTTTTATACCCACAGACCAACCTCTACTTATCTGAGTTAATTTCCGATAGCACCTCTGGCATATGTACTGTTAATGTCCAGTTTTTACCCTACTGCTGTAGGTCTGTGTTAATGCAGTCTATTGGAGGCTACTTTAGACAGTCTGGGTTTGCCCTTACCATTGCTGGTGAATCCCAAAAATTTTGTCAAGCACCAGTCCTGGATTTTCCACAGTTACTGTCATTTTGCCACTTCATATCAACCTGCTCGTTTTATGGGACCCACCTTGAGTTTAAATCTCAAATTCATTGGCAAAGCTCTTACTACCTTTAGGAGCTCTGTATTAGGACCTAAATGGTTCAATTAATCAGGCAGCTGATACCAAGCAAGTCTCAAGGTAAGGACGAATAGATGGGACCCCAGGGAGACAGCTGCGCAGGAAAGACTACAGCAGAGGCCACAGTGGGCTGGAGAGAGAGCCCCTGGTTGTAGGCTCTCTGCAGCTCCTGGAGCCCTGGATTTTTGTGCTTGTTGAACTTCAGCTGCTGATACTGCCAATAGGCCAGAAAAAGGAGCAGCTGCAAGAGGAGGAAGGGAGAATGGCTCTGTAGGACCTCCTGACTTGACCCCACACTTCTGTAGTGTAAATTTTTCCTCCCTCCCTTGCCATACTTCACCCATTAAAAAACTCGATTACTATGATTTCATGCAGGTGAAGTGAATTTCACTTCTAAGGCTTGAGAGTTGTTTCATTTTCAGACCGTAAGGGTTTACAGTGAGGGAGTGGGAAATGAACTCTGAGATATCATGGGTGTGATTTTACATGTGTGGGAGGCACTCATGCTCAGGAGCTGGGTTTTTAACACTGCTGAAAGAACTCCAAACTGAGGATTGCAACCTATCAGGTGAATGCCATAAAATGAAATGCAATCTTTGCAGGAGGTGGTTTGTCTGTGTTAAATTTCACATCTGCCAGTCACAATAACATCCTTGTAAATCTAAAAAATTCAATGTTCATGTTATTTCATGTTTAAATACAGCACATTAATTAAAAACCTATTTTAAAGCCTGTCATTTATTGATTCATGTCTTACAGAATAAGCTATGAACCCTCAGCATATAGAGTGACTATAAAAGAAAAACTGTAATTTCCTATGTAGTTAAAATTTTTCCTGAGACCTTATTGCTTATCTAATATAGTTCGGTCATCTAATTATTACATTTCCACAAGAATGTGTTGTTTCAATAACTGAGCTCTTTATTGGATATTTCTCTTGCAAAGCAATTCAGAGCTTGCTGTTCTATTTTTTTTCATACATACAACATACAACTGCATAGGTTGGGCATAGAATTGGACATATTCATGTTTTAGCAAATAAAAAATACGGATTTCAGTTTTTTCTTGAAGAAATGAGTGATTTAAAATATGTTAAACATATTTTGTAGACAACTTTACAGCTGATTTAGAAAGGCCTGAAAAAAGACCTGTAGCCCTTCATGACAGCATTATGCTTTGGGGACCCAGTGGGACACTGGGGAACAAGAAGACCTGGTTGGACTCAAGACTGTGGGCTACTGGGACCACAGGGCTGCTCAGACAGACCTTGCTCCCAGCTGGGCCAAAGCACTGCCAAGTCTGTGAATGGCTCTTTGACATAGGAAGCCTACTGGCAGTATGAGAAGAACTTGGTTTTGGTAGCTATTGTATGATCCAAGCCTAGAGTAGGAAAGACAGATGTGTGGGGTATATTGATCCCTGACTGTGGAATTGGCTGACATGCTCCAACAGAGGCTTCATTTTTCTTCTTGCAAAAACCATGGTATGTGGCAGGAAAAAGAGGACTGGCAGGACATACATCCACAGCTCACACTGCTAAGAGACTTACCAGTCTCAGTGTAGGAACTTTTTCAAGTCTGATTGTTCAGATGTTGCCTAAGGACTGTAGAGCCCTGCTGCTTCTTTGAAATTCCTCATTTTCCCCTGCATCAACAAATTTCAATCGGTCCTTGAAAACACATGCTGGAGTCTTTCACCCCAAGCCCTCCTGGCTGCAGCTTACAAGGGATGGCCACTGTTCTCTGGCTTACTGATTCATTATCTAGAGGGAAGCTGTCCTGAAAGCTCTCTGCTTAATAAGAACATGATAGCCATCACACATCACAAAAATGAAGTAGAGGGACGTCAAACAGCAAATATAAACACTCCTACAGACCTCCTAACACTGTAAAATAATTTATGGGGTTGGAGCTAGACTGGCATACTGTCCCCAACAATGTTCTCACTGGCTTACCAGCACCTACAGTTTCCTTGGCTGTTTCCCGAACAAGCCCAGTCCTAGTTCCAGATGAAGAAGTGACTTTATTTGGGTCCTGCTCTTAAGAAAGTCTGAGATGTGGCCAGCTCTCCCACACTGAGCAGAAAACTGTGTTCAGCTGTATCAGAATAGCCATAGTTAAGCTCACCTTAAGCATTCTGGGTTTTTATAGAATAGTCCCAAAATAAAAAGTCTAACTGCCACCACCTCATTTTTTCCCTCCTGAAAGTCTCAGACAAATTACTATGAAAGGTCTAGGCAACAAAAATCCTTCTTAGATAAATAAGCCAAAGCAGAGCAAATAAAAATAGGCTACACACAAAATTTAACATAAACCCCAATACTCTTCTACCCCTAACACTGTAATTTGTGAGATCATGCGTGAAACTACAAAAATTTCCATCTTTTCTCCTACAGGTGGCATGTGGCATACAGTTTTCAGTGTGGGCCACATTTTTCTTGCCTTATGAGATCTTAATAACATCCTAATGGATCTCACATTCACAAGAATTTTTGTGTTAAGCATGCTAATAATAGGTCCCTAAGAAAGTCAAGTCTATAGGAGAAAACCTGAATGGAAAGAGCAAAGAAGAGGGTCTTTCATTACCATAAAAATCTCTTCTGAGGAACAGCTCTGAGTCCAAATGAGAAAGCCTCAGGCAGTAAGTAGAGGAGTGAGTTTGCATATACTGAGTGCTATGAAAGATTAGCTAGAAGTGGTGCCAAAGAAATGTCTATTATTTTCTTCCAGACATGGAAAAAATTGTTGACAAAGATGAAAAGGAGAAGAACAATACGGAAAGAAGGTGCTGGTGGCAGACTGATCCACCAGCAGAATAATACTGGTATTGCAGTTAGGGAGACAACATCACACAGCAGGATAACCACAAAGTATATCTAATGTTTATACTGAATTTCTTCTCTGCTGGTTTTTGAGACCATCATTGCAATAGGCTTTTTACTCCCATATGGACACAAAATCCATCAAATGATGTGAGAGCAAAAGGTCAACAGAAGGCACTTTTATACTTGAGCGATAAGTGCTTTACACTAAGACACAACTGAAAGGTAGTTTTCATATATAGTGTAACATTGGGGTTTTATGAACATGAATCTGATGGATGCATAATGCAATGTTCATTACAAAATCCACATCACATGAATGGGCTGATTTTAGTTGAATGCTCTTTCCTAACTGTGCATTTGTCTTTATTTCTCAAAATAAAGTGTGTGGCTGCTCCGAGAAGCCATACTGCTGAAATGAATTGCAGTGTGCATAATACCCACTGCTGTGTCATTGCATGTTTTTCCAGCACTAGCAAGAGAACACTAGAGTAAGAGTCCAAAAGGAATTTTGTTCCATTATAAACTCATAAACTTAGAAGCTCAATTAGTTCTTCACTCATCGAACTCCAATGCAAAAATAGGGCTGGATCCAGTGTGCTTTGGACAGAGGGGGAAATACACTGGAAACATGTCATTGCAGAGAGTGCACTTGAGCAGCCTGAGAGCCACACTAGGTAAAGGATCTAGGGAGGGGGAAGTTTTTTACAGAAGTCATGGAAGTTATGATCAGCAATCTGGATCCAAATCATAAAGGAGGTATCTTCTCAGTAAAACCTCCTGTAATTAAAATCACCTAAGTTCAAGAGGAAAAAAGAATGTCTTACTACATTCTTAATGAAAGCCAGGATATTTGAGTGTAATTACCTGAAAAAAGAAGGCTGAAATTTTGAAAGCCTCTCTTTAAGTATACTCTTTAAGTATAAAAGTCAGCTTGCAGTGAGCCAAGACCAGACTTTCTTGCTGATAATACAGTTAAACAAAGTAATACTTATTTGATTAAGTGTGGCCTGGATTTTTTTTATGTTTGCATCTCTCAAGTGACATAAAAATACACTGTAAGTTAAAAATCAGAATAGTTACAGTAATGGCTTTGTTTATAAAAGCTGCCACTTCTTTTCCCAGGTCATTTTGAGTGTTCTACAGCAAAATAAACATAAGTTGAAAATATAAACACACTAATATGGAAACAGCTTCTTACCATTTAAACAAGGTCCATTTGAGAAAAATGCAAAAAATAAAATAAACCATCAGAAAAAGGGAGAAGACAGAGGATAGAGGCAAAAAATGATAAATCATGGATCAAATGTGACATTTGCAACTAAACTCAGACAGGGCCCAGAGCAGTAACACGAAAATGAGTGTGCAGAGTCAAATGTAACCCTTTGTGCAATAGATAAAACCAATGTATTGCTTTGATACAAACTCTGGCAAAGAACAAATTTTTAAAAGGAACTGAAAGAAAGACCAAAATTTTGAAATTAAATTAAATCCAAATCTGAGCTTGATTCTGTGTTCAGGTACACACATAAAACTCTAATGAAGTGAATAAATGTCATTAATGTGAGTGTAACACTGCAATTAAAAGACTGTGTGGAGATCATTTAACTACTTCAGAAGAGAAATGGAGCAAGTGCTTTCTGGCTTGGCTTGTCAATGTGAGCATTGACTAAACACAGGTACAAAGTTGTCCTCATTACTGGTAATAACAAAGCACAATAAAGTGTTGAAAGACCTGTCTGAGCTACAGATAGAAAAGCCTGATCAACGGTATTTTTATAGAAGCTGCTTGAGCTCTCAGAAGGAATGCCAGGTACTGAGTGTACTGAGGCCTGTACTGAGTGCAGTTTCTGGCTTCAGAAATTTAACTTTTCATAAAAAGTTACCAGCGCTCTTTTCATTGGCAAGTACCTGAATGAAACCTTGGGATAAGCCTGAGGATACTTAGAGTAGCATGCAGTGTCAGACACATCACTGTATTTTTAAAGTCTCACTAGTGTGGACACACAAATTAGGTTTTCTTTCATTTATACAATGCCTGAAAGATATGCTATTCAAATTTAACACAGTAAAATATCAATAAGGAGAATTCTGGGAACATTTGGTGCTCCATATTCTTGACTGCCTTCATGATAGTTCTGCTTCAAAATAATTCCTACATCTTAATCCCTCTCCCTCTTTTAGGATCACCTATTTGGTCTCTCTACCCCTTCTATGTAACTACGGTTACCACATCTGAAGTTGAGAAACAGTGAATTGTCACACAATCTGAGTGGGATTTAGCCATGCATTAGTCCTGAGGGAGGGATGAGAGGACACAGCTATGGGGCTGTATAGCCTCCTCCCAGCTACATGCCAGCTTCATCTGTCTGTGGCTCAGGCTGTACCGGAAAAAGCACTGTTGGCTGTGGAGCTCCTGGTCACTGGAGAGGTACCTGACCTTGAGCTGTTTAGTTTTCAATAAAATCTCTGCTGAACAGTTAAGTGACTCCAAGAGATTGTCCTTTTCATGGTTTGACACAACTAGTGACATGGACTATACAAGAGTCCACACACACAGAGATCCTAAAATCATGGGGCCAAATTTATTCTGTGTAGCTGTATTGGCACTTACGAAGTTACATCTGGGATGAATTTGGTTGGCCCTTAGCCTGTGAAAATGGAAACCTTATGAAAATCTATTGCTGAGTTAATGACAATGCTGAGCAGTAAGTAATTTTCCAGTAGGTTCCAATACACAGTGGTAATAATTTGTTTTCCTTCTTTATTGGTAGCCAGCTAGAAGGTGGGAAGTGTCCAGAAATCCTAGTTGCTCTTTGCTCCTTGAACACAGCATCTTTTAGGGCTAGAAAATCTGACTGTGTGTGCACCTGTGATGCACCAGCAGAGCAGCCTCCCCTAACAGGTCTGCTTTGCACAGCAGCATCCAGCCTCAACCTCCACTGTTTCCAAAGGGCTGGGGTTGGTGGAGAAAGCAAAACTGATGTCCTGACAGAAGAGTGGAATGGGATAGCTCCCTAATGCATAAGTATTACTTGAATGAGATATGGCTGGAGAACAACTCTCAGGAGAGAAGGGAAAAAGTCTGCAAGAAGAGAGTCCCACTGAAACATCACCTCTGCCTGAGATGGCAAAGCCTGGCTGAAAACTTCACTGCAGTGAGCAGGACAGGTGGAAAAAAAACTGTTCCTGGTGCACCTTTGTTTTACCCAGCACTCTTGAGAGCAACAACAAATACAGAACAGCTTTGCAGAAGGTCTGCATGGGGCACAGGTGTGTTCACTATGTATTCACCTCCCTGCCCCAATTTCTCAGTTCTGATTGGAAGTGAATGCATTGCCATGTCAGTGGACTTTGCCACTGAAATTAATTTTGCTCTGACTGCAAGATACTAGGATTCATTGTGTTGCTGTAAAAAATACCAAGGGAAGAATAAAATACTTATTTTAAAAATGATTTAATATAATGTTCCCAAATGTTCATGAAAACAGAATTTAAAAAAAGAGAATGAAAAAAAAATCCATAGAATAAAGGTATTCTAACAGCCTTTGTTTTTTAACCTCTTTCCTACCACTGAAAACAGCGGCCTCTGTCCAGCATTTTACTTTTCTTGCATCTCCACAGAAACTTCAGCTGGAGCATCAAAAAGCTGTAGTATGTGCTGTTGCTTCACACTAAGCATACTCACATTATCATGATACAAATGAATGTATCTGATTCACAGCACTCA
>JAVJGG010000073.1:22194339-22226928 GCA_035590195.1 Aviceda cuculoides
GAGGGCGCCTCGCCCGACCGCAGCCCCCTCCCGCCCCGAGAGGCGCTTGTCCGGCTGGGCCGGGGCGGCGCGGGGGAAGGCGCCCGAGGGCGGCAGGGGAGCCCCTGCGCTCTCCCCTTGCACGCGGCGGAGGCAGCCGTGTCCCCAGCGAGCTTCCCCGAGCGCAGTCCTGGCTCTCGCCTCGTCCCCACCCCGAGCCCTCAGGTGCTGCGCCCTCGGGGCCTTGGCAGCTGGCGGCCGCTGGGCGGTTACAGAATCGTGGCATGGCTCGGGTCGGAAGGGACCATTAAAGGCCCTCTAGTCCACCCCGCCTGCGACGAGCAGGGACCTCTGCGCGGCTTCCCCCTCGCCTGTGAATACCCGGCCTTCCCCCTGGAAGCCCCCGGCCGGAGGCAGCCCCGGGCTGCCAGCTCCTGTGGCCTGGGCCGCGTGGCTGAGGGGCTGCCGCTGGCAGAGGGGCCACCAAGCGCCGCCGGCCCTGGGCCCACCGTGCCCTTCGCCCGGCCAGCCCGCGGGCGGGCACAGCCCGCGACTGGTGGCGAAAGGCAGTCGTGAGCAGGGCCCGGCAGGGCGGGCAGGGCAGCGCCTGGCCTCGGGGCAGCTGGCCTTTTTGCTAGTTCGGTTGAAAGAAAAAAACAAGTTCTGCTGTCTAATCATTCTAATCCATTCGAAACTTATTTTAACTTCTGCGTTGTTTTTTTTTTTCCCTCCACATTTTTTATATCTTACCCCAAGCTTTTTGCATTTTTATTTCTACTCTCAAACAGAAAAAGTGCTTTCTTCTGTTTTGTGTGTAAGCATAAGCACCCTCTAGATAGCTTTCTAAATATTTTTATTTGCTTTTTTTTTTACTTCAGTATATTTCATCTGTGTCTTATTCATAGTGAAAACAAATACTTGAATATTATGACAGCTCTTCTCAACTCTGCTGCTTGGCCGTGATAACACAGCATTACCCGAAATGTCCCCGAGCCAGTGAAGTGGCTCAGAAGTGCTGTTTACAGCCCCTAACTGAGCCCCTGTTCCTCTTCCAGCTCTGCCTCCGCAGCTGATTAAAGCAACAGCAGTGTAAAATGGAGGTTGGGATCGTTTGTGCTAGCAGATCTCCTTCATCCTGGCCAAACTATTTGGTCCAGAATTAGGGAATTCTGACTTTCTGGATACTATATTCACCTTGGAGACTGAGTTGAGAGACCCACTAGTCATGGCCTGCTGGCTACAGCTGTCAGCCTGACTTTTGACCAAAGCTGTTGTGTAGCTTTCTATTTTAAACATAACATTTAAATTATATGTATAAACATTTAATGATTTTTTTACCCCTGAGACTTCTTGAAATATCATAAGCAGGTAAAAATGAGACTATGTGTTTCTTGATATTTCTAATCTTTAGGCAGTTCTGCTGAGTCTTTACTTTCAGCTGCGCCAAGGAAGCACTGACTGGCACATCCCACCTGAGGCTGTGCTAACCTTAGCGGAAGACAGTGTCGCCTAAAGGGAAGATCTGTAAACTTTCTGTAACTGAAATTACCTTTGTGTGAAATAAAATCTCTTCATTCATAGTATCTATCTGCCTTGAATTACACTGTCAAGTGAGGACATACTAAATCAGAGAAAACATTTAGAAGTATCAAGTCCTGTGGTTCAATTCTGCTTGTTTTCATTCTTCCACAACAGTCGTAGTATAAAATAGGGAATTGTGAGCACTGTCCCTTGAAAGAAATTGGAAATGTCCTACAGCCACAGCAAGTTTTCTGGTCTACTTATGTTTTACATCAGAACACCAAGTTGTATTTGCTCTCTTTTTATGGGAAGACTGTACAGGTGACTGAAGAGCGAGTAGGACTAAGCCTTGAGAGGCAAGTCAAGAGAAGGTGAGTCAAAAGAATAGCCTAGAAGAGAAGAAATTTTTATTAACAAATATTAAGACCTTTTTTTCTTTTCCTAACCTAATATTGGCATACAATTAACCCCACAATGCGTGATGCTTATTTATTTGATGGCCTCTCAAAGAAGTTGTATCCATTTCCCACATTTGACTGGAGTCGTGGGGCCTTATAGTGAACAGTATGTTGAATAACAGGCGTATAACAAGGATTAAGTGCTGAGAGGTGGTGAACATTAGGTTCGGCACAGTGCCACACTAACCTGGTGGTACAGCTTCCAGATGGGAGCTGGCTCCTCTCCTGCCAGCTCAGAGCGCAGGCAGAATGAACCCGTGTCTGCCTGCACCCGCCTGCCCTAAGTCCCTCCACTTTCCCGGAAGGTAAGAAAATGCATTATCACACAGAACATGCAGATTGCCCTATACATCCTGGTTCACATTTGTGCAAATGGTACTGATTTCCATGTATTCCTGATTCATCTTTAAACCAACAAATCTTCTTCAGAGTTTACTAGCTGAAGCTAAGCTTCTAAAATAAACTGTCTTGCTGCTGATATGCTAGAGTTCATGTGCCATTTCCTTCTGTAGTCTGGGGAACTGGTACTTAACTCACTTTGAAGAGGCTATTTAGGAACTGAGCAACAGTGCTATGATGATGTGAAGCCATTTGTTTCTTTCATGCTGGGTGCTTGGGCAATGCAGCGTATGGGGTATGCCGTCTTGTGCAATGCACAACCACATACTAATTTACACAGAACCAATCTGAACTGGAATTCCAGTTCCCCACACTCGCATCTGAGAAACACAAATGAAGCCCAACAGAACAGGATTTTGCCCTCCTGAGTATACCAATAACCATCCTACATCCTCTAGAGTGTTCTTTTATAGTGCGTTTATGGGATAAAGTTCTCCCACTAAAAATTGCTGCAGGAACATTCTCTGTTCATCAAAACATGAAACCAAGTGGCTGCTGCTTCTTGAAAAACATGAAGGCATTGTTGCTCTAGTATTTTACAAGGGAATGGAAAAAATAGCAGCCTTTTAGAGAGATTTTGCTAAAATCCCCATGTGCAGCAGCATTGCCTCCAGCCTAAAGTCAATATAGTTTCTGATCCTACGCCTTGCAACCTGAAGCTAGCCTGTGGTTCTGCAGTTGTGTTTGTATTGGAAGACGCACAACAAATAACGAGAGGAAGGATGTATGAGATATCACAGAGAGCTACAGGGAAAGGGGTTGCAACTCCAAGGAGGGGGGGATCTTTGTGCATGTGGCCTCTGAAAACCAAAAAAATGTCTGTAGATAATATTTGCTTTTTTTACACTCCCTTGGGCAAACAAAAATAAAGGGCAGAGGGAAATGATGGGGTTTTTTAAGCTACAGCCCTTGGTTACTAAGGATCAGATACTGTTTTAATCTGTTGATCTACTGAGGAGGGGAGCATAAAGTTTTAGCCTCAAACTCCTAGAGAAGGTTGTAGGGCAGACAGGAAATCCACACTGTAAATGGGAAGCTGCTGTGAGCTGGTCGAAATGCTGAAGTTCTGTTCTGGGAAAAAAAAAAACCAAAACCAAAAAACCAACAACAAAAAACCATCTGAAATTGCTTTCATCTCCAGTTGGAATGAAAAGACAAAATTCATACTCCCCCATATACCATGTATTCCCCAAAGTTGAATTTTGGGAATACCAAAGTGGACTTTCAGAACATTTCATTTGAGTGAAGTCAGAGCATTTTTTCTTGATTAAGTCAAAGGACTTTGTTTCAGCTTTTGATTTGGAAGACCTTTGACAAAGGAAATGATGGAAGCCTGTTCTCTGGAGGACATGTTACTCCCTGAAAAACCTCATGATTGTTTTGTCAAGCAAGCTGGGGCAGAAGAAGTTCATTGGAATCTATAACTCTGCAATGATGGCCAGCTTCATAGTAATTCAAAAGTCACTAAAGCATTCTAGTAAGGGGCAGTATTAAGAGTGCCAGTAGCTTGAAAATCCCCAGTACCTGCAAGGATACTGGAATACATCTTTGCTCTGAAGTTCAGCAAAAAAGATGATCTTACATATTTGTAACAGAGATAGAGGAGGACAGCCCCTCCATCTTACATGCATCAGGCACTATGTGCAGCCTGCCCAGTCTTCATTAGCTTAAGACAGTGGTATATTAAAAACATTTTGACCAAGCAAAAATAAATAGCCTCAGTATGTTCAAGTTTTCTTATGTCCTTGGGAAATTGAAAATGCAGTAAAGGCACTGCAAAATACTGAGGGTTCCTTGGCTTTTGCATATGCGGATGATTCAGATTCATGTTTTTACATGGCTGTTTGAATAGCCAGCTTATAAAGGTAAGAAAATGACTCGTCTTTACTGTGGTTTCTCCTGCTTCAGGAACTGGAGTACTCACAAGATTACCTTGGCAAATCAATTATAACCTGATAATTGCACATTAGAGTACTAATGGAGCTCGTAATGGCATTTTTTTTAGATATATTTTTTGTGCTACAGTATAATGAAATCTATTGAAAACCTGCTATACTTTTCAGTAACATTCTAAATGAGCATAATTAAGAACACAAGTTCAAAGAAAAGAGTAGTTAGTAACTGGGCAGTTAATTGTAACTGGTTGTTAGTTTTTAGTTGTAACTAAAAGTTTTTATCCTAAGGTCAACTTCCTTTAGAAAATGTCAGGAGAGCCTTGCCAAGCAGCCAACAACCCAGGCTGTGAGGTGAAAATAAGTGTGTTACAAAAAATAATGATGGAAGATCTACAAGTAGATTAAATGTTCATCAGTGGGAACAATAAAGAAAGAGCAAGAGAAGACGTTGTTGGCCTCAAGGGAATTATAAAGGAAGCAAGCTAAGGAACCTGCAAGCAAGGAAGAGAAGGATTCAGGCTAAGAACAAGTGAAAACAGACATCTTGGCCCAAGAAGTCCATCAATGCTGGCTTTTGTGAACATAAAATCAGATGCAGATCTTAATATTCACTAATCATTAAAAAGATGATTAAAAAAAGTTTTGTGACTAAATGCAAACAAAATTTCACAGGTGAGTGGGTAAGGGAGAGGGGGACTATTGCCCACAGCCGACAAAAAGCAAAATGCATGGAACAAGCAAAAATGAAGAGAAGGGGGCAATAGTGATTAATTGCAGTTGAGCTCTTAATGGCAACAGATTAGCTTCAGGTTCTACAAAAGAAAGACATGAAATGTGTACTGTATTATCTGATCTGATACTGAGGAGAAGGGTAGTTATTTTAAAGGAGATTCATATGGTTGATAAGGAAGAAGGAAATAAGTTTAAATTAAGACATGGGAAACCAGGGAGGAACAAAACAACAAACACTGTCAAGGAGATGGACTAGATGACCTTGCAGGTCTTCTCTATTTCATGCTTCTTTGACTCTTTATGAAGACAGCAGGGTCTCAGTAGCAGATATTTAGGATATCATGTTAATGGCCAACTTCAACAGAGTTGTCCAGCTACAAAAAGTCCACTTTTCTGCAACCTCTTTGTAATTTTAGAACAATGAATTTACTAAAATGCAGCTCTGAGTTTCATCAAATCATAACTTTAAAATATTGGCAATGAGTAGAGGTGCAGCCTTTCTCATTACAGTCCAAGTGTGGTGGTATCCGAGTTGCGAATTATTTTGGTGTTTTTCCAGTTTGTACTCTGCTGAGAATAACCGGGATATTTGGCTGTGCTGATCTGCAGTCACTTCATACAGAAGCCACCCTGTTCACAGGCTGGCATGCATCCAGTTTGTATTTGTGGGTCCTGTAGTTTGCTCTAGCCTTGCACCGGGCCATATCATTGCACGCCATTTCATAGCATCATAGAATGGTTTGGGTTGGAAGGGACCTTAAAGAACACCTAGTTCCAACCCCCCCTGCCATGGGCAGGGACACTTTCCATTAGACCAGGTTGCTCGAAGCCCCATCCAACCTGGCCTTGAACACTGCCAGGGATGGGGCATCCACAACTTCTCTGGGCAATCTGTTCCAGTGCCTCAGCACCCTCATAGTGAAGAAATTCTTCCTTACATCTAATCTAAATCTACCCTCTCAGTTTAAAGCCATTACCCCTTGTGCTATCACTCCATGCCTTTGTAAAAAGTCCCTCTTCGGCTTTCCTGTAGGCCCCCTTTAGGTACTGAAAGGCTGCCATAAGGTCTCCCTGGAGCCTTCTTTTCTCCAGGATGAACAACCCCAACTCTCTCAGCCTGTCTTCACAGGAGAGGTGTTCCACCCTCTGATCATCTTCATGGCCCTCCTCTGGACTCACTCCAGCAGGTCCATGTCTTTCTTAATGCTGGGGCCCCCAGAGCTGAACACAGTACTCCAGGTGGGGTCTCATGAGAGTGGAGCAGAGGGGGTGAATCACCTCCCTCAACCTGCTGGCCATGCTTCTTTTGGTGCAGCTCAGGATGCAGTTGGCTTTCTGGGCTGTTAGCACACATTGCTGGCTTGTACTCAGTTTTTCATCCACCAGTAACCCCAAGTCCTCCTCCAAAGGGCTGCTGTCAATCCACTCATCACCCAGACTGTATCTGTGTTTGGGATTACCCTGACTCAAGTGCAGGAGCTTACACCTGGCCTTGTTGAACTTCATGAGGTTCACATGGGCCCACCTCTCAAGCCTGTCAAGGTCTCTCTGGATGGCTTCCCATCCCTCTAGAGTATCAACCGCACCACTCAGCTTGGTGTCATCGGTAAACTTGCTGAGCGTGCACTCAATACCACCATCCATGTTTTCAACAAAGATGTTAAATAATACCGGTCTCAATATGGACCCCTGAGGGACACCACTTGTCACCGGTCTCCACCCAGACATTGAGCCATTGACCACAACTATTTGAGTGCAACTCTTTGGGTGCCACCATCCAGCGAATTCCTTATCCACTGTATGGTCCACCTGCCAAATCCACGTCTTTCCGTTTTAGAGACAAGGATGTTGTGTGGGACAGTATCAAATGCTTTGCAAAAGTCTAGGTAGGTCTGAACTGGGCTGTTCTGGATGTTCCAGCTCTGTAGGGAAAAAAAAAAAAAAAGAGAAAATACCAGTCTTTGCACCCAGACCCATGGAAGTGTTGGATCAAATTGCTAAGGGAGCAGCCAGCCAGTTACAAGAATGCCATGCAGTTTTGAATTAAATCAAAGGGTACTAAGACGATAAACCCATATTTCCAGTAGTGCCCCCACTGTTGTTTCTATTTAGGTGAGATGGACAGGATTTTTGCACTGGATACCAGTATCTTGGATTTGATTCTCGCAGAAGAAGTAACTGAGTACTTTTTGGTACTGGACAGATGGATATGGGAACCCAGCTGAGAACTAGTGATGCAGGGTCTAGCCAGCCTGGTTGGGTGCCCCTCATCCCCAGCCCTCACCAGCAGTCTTCTCTGAGGGGAGGCCAGCTGGAAGAAGCACTGCATCAGAGAGAATTCTCTAGTCATCAATCACAGAATTACAGGTTATAATACCTGTCTGGTGCTCATCTAAGTCCTTGGTTTTGTGCAGATGCAAGGTAGTTGATTTCTGAGTTCTCCTTCCCAACTAAACAAGAATGACCACAACTGTGGAGGTGGTGATAAGGTACTTTCTGACAGTCTGTCCACCAGTCACTTCCTTCCTAAGCACTTATTTTTTTCCTGCTTGCCCATACTGTTCTTTTTTATAATTTGCAATCATGTTCTGACTGTTAAAAAAGACAAGCAGCTGCAGGGTGGTGTAACAGGCATGACTGCTGGAAAACATCTTCTCTAGAGCTGAACTTTACCCTCTATTTTCCATTTCTCCTGGGCAACCCTCTCACTCATACCTAGGCCTCAGCCCCTGTACAAGAAGCATTTGAGAATCCCCCTTCAGGGCTGGTAGATGGCCAGAGGGACCCTTAGACACCTCTTTCCGGCCATAGTATCTTTTGGCAGTCAAAGACCCTTCTTTCTCCATCTCTGCCCTACGTTGAGGTCAGGCCATTTCAGCCTCCAGGAGTTACTGTGGAAGCAAATGATTTGTGTGAGCAGAACCAGATGTCAAAAGCTTTTCCACTGGAACATCCCATGTAATTTATTTCAAGTCTTCTCTGCTCAAAGAACATCTCTGTGTTCTAGGAAAATCACGGTACCTTTTCTTCAGGTTATTATTATTTTTTTTATTTTCACATAAAGGCCAAGGTGCTTCAGTACAGTGGAAAATAATCACAGTCTTATTAAAATTAATGTCCAGCTCTGCACATGCGTGGATTCATCAATAGTAAAGAAAATGATTGTTCTCTCTCATCTGCATTAGCACCAGTCAGAGCAATGGGTGATTCCACCTCATGGGACACGGCTCCCTCCGTTTAGAGGGGAGATAAGCTGTTACAAATACATAGATTGGGTCAAAGGCTTTCAAGAGCCCATAGAGCCCAATGGAAAGTGCAGCTCTCAGACTGTCTGAAATTCACTGAGATGTAGAAGAATGCCAAGCAAACCCTGTACTTCTAGGACTATGTACTCAGAAAGCCATTCTCTTAGTGGTGTAAGGTCAATGCTAGCAACAAGATGTCTTGCACAGAGAAAGCATATGTGTGACATCAGCACTGCTGTGTGTTATTAATAACGGAACCTGTAGTTACCAAAACCATCCACTGCATTTTTTCTCTAGTTCTACTAGCATCAACACCATCATCAGATAATCAAGTACCACAGGTGTCTTTTAATTAGGGAAATCCAGGGAGTGGTTGACCACTGAAGACCAACAGATCTGTAGTGGTGGTTTCCCACAGGAGCCTGTCCCTATTTTGATTTAAACAACAGAACTTGATGATTCGGAAGGGTTTTTTTCTGAACCCTTTGGAGAGGGAGCTTCTGTGCTAACAAACTCCAGACACTGACGCCAGACAATATTTGCTAGTCCTGAGAAAGCTGAGCTTTCATTAATATTAGTGGCTTCTTTGTGGTGCATTGGCTTGCTGCTCAGTGTTTGTAAACTTCTCAGTCAGTTCCTCTGGGGTCTCCAAAAGGAGTGGAGCTGCTACAGCTCCCCAGGGCAGTGATGCAGCTGACACCCAGCTCCTCCAGTCTGTCCCTTGCTTGCACAAATCTCAGTAGCAAACTAATTGGAGATGCCAGGATCAGCTATCAGAGAATATATGAAAAGGATGGAGGCTCAGGCTAATCAGACTATCTCTTGCAGATAGTTTGTCCAGCTTTAGCTTTATAAACAGTATGTATTCTGCTTCCTACTGCTGCCTGAGGGTGTGGGAGACAGTGTGTACAAACACAACTGGGAAATCCCCTAATACATACTGTCTTTTAATAGAGTATGTCCTAGAGAGGAAAAGAGTAAACATTAGCAAACAATTCTGACTTTCCCCTAATCTTTGCAATGAAATCATCTTATAATTTATGGTTTAATTTTTTAAAATGACTTTTTATTGGATGAACAAGCTCGTGTGTGCATAGAAGAGTTCATCAGTCAAGAACATATATACACAACTCCTAAAGACTAGGAAGCCTAGGCTCCTTTTTTTTTCCCCACAAAAAAAGGAAAGTCATGAAAAATGTCTTGAGTATGAGTTGCAATCCAGACAACAGTGGAAAAAACCTGCCCTTTTTGTGTTTTATGGCACTGTACTATCTTTTCAAAGTTATGTTTTTTTGTATCAGCACTCAGCAGATTTAAGCTGAGATAAAGTGTCCATTTTTTTCTTTTTACCGCCTTTTTTTCACCATAGCACCTGGGATCTTAAGACAAAAAAACCCCCTTGTGATTTATCAGCCCTAATTGTCTCGCAGTGAGGTTTCAGAGAGGAGATCATTAGCACAGCCAGACATAACGCAGATGTTCCAGTGATGACATGTCAGCAAAAAGAGTGCATTTCTCTTTTGCTTCCTCCTTCTTCCTTGGTCCTTATCTAATCTCATTCCCCTCAACACATTTGTCATTTATGTCAGTGTGATGTTGGTTAGTGGGAGTGATGGGGAAGGAGCAGCTCTCGCAGCGCGGCAGGGCTGTGCTGCTGGTGGCGGTGAGCACCGCAGGGGTGGACTGGTGGTTCAGCTGCCAGGGCAGGGGTGTCTCCAAGGTGGGGTGGCCCATGCACCCCTGTGCACTGTGAAGCTAGCTCATTTACTGCGAGGTGCGCTCTGCTGCGCACGGCCGTGGCATATCAGCACACAGAGTGGTGTCTATTGGGATGTTAGCAGGATTAGCAGGCATTAGTAGGACTGCCTTGGATACGCAGGCAGCCAAGCGGCTGTTTGTGTGTCACACCTGAGAAAACCATCCCACCAACATTACCTGAGTAAGGCATCTCAACTGCTGTCCTGGCTTCGTGTCCCAGCCCTTTCCATGAGGCTGTTCATTTGCAGGCTGCCTGGGTGAAGAAGACTCAAAACAATTCAGCTGCTGCAGCACACTTATTTAAGCAAAGTATTATTTATGAAGATTTTCCTTTAAAAAATAAATGTCCTCTGACCTGAGGGAAAGCAATAAATGCTCTAAATTGTGTTCTCAATCCAGAATTAATCTGGATGACTGGGCAAGGGAGTAAAGAAGGGATGAAACAAGAGCTTCAATTTATAAAGAAGCAGTTTTCCCTCCAGCTGCCTGGCAGTCTGTGTTGGGGAGCACAGAACCTAGGGCACCTCTGAGTCTGAAAAGGTAAAGAGCAAAAATTGTAATTATATCTAGAATTTTAAAACATTTTCTTTAAGGAAAAACCCTAAGGAACAGAAAAGATGAGAAAGATCCCAGATAGCCATCTTGATAAGAAACATTTCCCAAAGAAAAAACAATGGAAGCCCTGCCAAATCAGGATCCTTAGTGCATGGTTATATATAAACTCCTTCTCCTTTCCCCTCAAACCTATGTGGCATGCAAAATTTATTTTATTCTTGTCATGGCAAATAATTCCATGGCTGCTTTCCATTTTAGGAGTGAAGGCCAAACTGTTTAACTACAATTGCACACATTTTAAGTTTCACTATATCTGCATGTGTAGTTACAACTCTTAACACATTTACAACAGAAATATCATACAGAAGCATCGTATCTCCCACTATATTTCGTGTGTTTCTAACATGAGGAAGCCAGAAATGGGGTAAGATAGAAAGCTCATCAACTTCCAGCTTCCAATTTCCCTTTCCTTGTTCATTAAGAAAGCTGTGGAAGACTTTGGGAAAAGCTGAAGAGCTCACAGCTGCTGCTCTCCCACCCCAGCCAAGACATCCACAAAGACACAATCTCTCTCCTCCTTCCCACCCGCTATCGCTCTCCATCTGGAGAGAAGAAAGGAGGTTTTGGTAGCACCTCTGACTTTGTGATGGCAAAGGGATGCAATATGGGCCTCAGTGCTCCTCAGTCTTTTGTAGCTGACCATCACCATTAAAATTAGTGCCTCCGAAGAGGAATTCTCTCCTACAGTTGACTAACAAGTCCAGAATTAAACTTTTTGTGGGACAGATGCTCACATGCTTTTCCTGCTGTATCTGCATAGCACATCACTTCCCTGAATTATGCTCCTCAGAACGCACTCAGGATTGGTTTCGGAGCAATGCATTTCCCATCTAAATGCATTTTTTTAAAACTGAAAACAGACATACAAACCCAGGGCCCAAAGAGGCCTGATTTGGGCACAGGAACCTGTCTTCTACCAGAATAGGAAACAGGGTTGGCTTTGTCATTGGGACTGACTAAAACCACACTGGGAGTGATACACTTTTTCTCAGTGTGGGTAAAACATTAATGATTTGTCCCTTCCTTGTGGGATGTCACCTCAGTAGGTCAAGAAAAGATCCCACATTAACCGTTAGGATTAAATTGGTTGCTTAAAGGGAGGTTGCCATGAAACATTTCCATCTCAAACAAGTCCTGTAGTTTCCAAAGTAACCCTGTGTTCTGCACGGCTAATAGCACCAGCTTCTAAGCTTGCTGCTAAAGAGCTTATTAGTGTGTTAATAGAGCAGTGGAGGTAACAGATTTTTTTTGTCAGTCAAGATGCATTGATGGGAAATCTGTTCTTGCCTACCTATATCTTAAAAATGAGACTATAAATTTACTTGATAAAAGCTGCAGCACTGACAGAAGGCAGACTTCTTTAAAACATTTGATATCGTAGGTTACTTTGATTGCAAACTAGCTTCAGTCAGAATCAGCCTGGCCCACATTGAGTGGATTACCAACTAAATAGACAATATGTGGCAAAATATAATTTGGAATCAGAAGAACATTGGCAATAGAGTGTCATCACTAGGCAGGTGTATTTCTCGGAGGAATCCACTTTTGCTCCCATGTTATTTGATGTTTTTATCAATAATCCCATAGGAAAGATAAGCATTACTATAATATTAACATATATAAAATATTGATATATCATATTGATAACAAACTCCCCACCCAAAGGAGGAGCGTAAGAAGATGTAGCAATTGTGTGCTGAAGTTAAACAAGTTTGGACTGCAAATGAGACGCGGACTTTCAACAGTGAGGACAGCTAAATATCTTGCAAATATCTAATCAGAATGTCTGTCAGATGAATTTAACATAGTGTGTAATTAATTCTTGTGTAACTGCATGTTTAGGAGATGCAGATAAGCACTCAAGCATGAAGAATGGAAAAATCCGAGGCACAGTATAGTCTTTAGTTTCATGATGATGGACTGTCAGGCCAGCGCTTTCACAGCCATCATGTCATGTTGGGACCAGTGGATTTGTTTCAAGCATAAGCAAGGAGATCTCCATTGTCTGTCCTAGCTTTTCCACAGCGTTTCCACATTTTTAAACACAATTTCTCCTCCACATCCATTTTGGTGACACATATAACTACCAGGAATAGTTACTAGAGATGGTGCAGGAACAAGTCAAGCACACATGGGAATGTTTGAAAAGCCAGTTGCTAGATGCACTGCAGATGTTGCTCATTTGGAATACTGGTAGCTGTTCTGCTCACCATTATTTCCAAAAATACACTAAACACTGACGTGAATAGCAAATTCTTTTCTTAATCAATACTTTTGCTTTGGCATAGTTTTGTTCTATGTTAGACAATTTAGAAAGGAAAGAAAAAGTGACTGCAAATAGAAGCCAGAATATCTCAGACAAAAAAGAAGATCTACAATGGGGAAGGGGATTTTCCATTCTCCACTGAGTAGCATTTTTAAAAACAAGTAGAGTTCAATATTTCTTCACAGAAGCTTTTCCTGAGTCTGGCATGCTTGTGGGAAAAGCAAAACAAGAACAGTATGCAGGTTATTGTATATTACAAATACTCCAGGCACTATGAATGGAAAAAAAAAAAAAATCTATCACTGTAGATGTTATTGCCTCATAAGTTGCTTTCTTCTCTTTGACTTTCATTATTCCAAAACTAGTTTGTTTATAAACTAAAAAACTTATAAACCCTGTGTAAAAAATCCAGATATAATGGTTTTATAGATACATTAATTTAAAATAACTTTGTGACTTTTGCTTAAATAAATATTAAGGGCTTCAAACATTGACCCTTCTTTTGGGGGCTTCATTCAAACATTGACCCCTTCTTTTAAAGTTGGTTTTAAGTGGTTAAGTATCTGGGCAAGTTTCTTCTTTTTAAAGAGGGATTTAAAAATACAAACAGATGCAGATAGACACTTGAATTTCAGGATCAGAAATAGAGCTTTTGTTTAAAAAATATTTAATGACAAACTACATCAGCTTGAGAAGTGAGTGGTTTTGAACTGCATATCATTCACCTTCATGAAACAAAAAAAAGCCCAACTCTTGAGAATTGTGGTGAGACAGATATCCTAGACACACAAGAGCTGCAGGCTGGATCACTCCTCTGTATGTGTATTTCCCCAGCCTTCACATCACTAATTTAAACCAAGAAAACTATTTTCCTTTTCTGTCTCTTCATCCTATATGCTCCTCAAAATTCAGAGTTGAGCCTGAAGGTGGAAGATGTCACCCTCCAACAAAATATCTGTAACAGGTGAATGAAGCTGTGAGGCTGTGGCAGATTCAGTACTACTGATCTCCAAGTCAACATCTATGCAAAGGGTCTTTTTCTCTGGCAAACACCTCTGATGCCAGCTGACTTCAGTGGGGTCTACAAGCACTCAGCTAGTCAGAAATACATACCAAAAAGTATCAGAATTAGCCAATTATACAATTTGCTGCTACTATTATGGCTGTGGCTTCTTACAACTAGCTCAAGACAGGTAGAGTTTCTGATGCCGAGATGCTCCTGACGATGTGTGTGAGGCTGAGTGGGTAGCACTGACATAAATCACACCCATGCTCTCAGCAGGGATGCTGTTGCAGTCCCTCACTGGAATTTGCACTGGGGCTACGCTCTGTGAACAGCAGCAGCATGTATCTGTACTTCCCAAGAAGAGAAGAGAAATGGCTGCGTGGAAGAAACTTCCGCGTTACAGACATTCCAGCTGTTCCTTTGAGCCACAGCCATAACTCTCTCCAGATGTAACCCTATTTTCCTTGTAAGGAAGAAAAACATGGAAAAGATTTTTGGTGGGTGTAAACCAAACTGAGAAGTACTGAATGTAACGAATGAAGACGGCTTTATACAACATCTGACTACAGCCAGTGAGCTGAGTCACACACACAAAGCCATGCAAGTGCTAAACCCCATCAGATGCCTCTGTCTAGGTGAAATTCATCTTCTTGCCTAACATTGGATGGGAGAGGAGTATGCATGTGCTGGTGCATACACAGGACAGGAAATCTTTGCCTCAATTTATGGCTTCAACAAGGAGCTCTGTGGCCCCTGCAGCTCCTGCTGCGAACTCTGGGCCAGATCAGAAGGTGTTGCATACAACTTGCCTGGGAGGTTTTGATCACAGCAAACATGTATATACAAGGCTGCGGCAGCTCCACAGCTCTCATGCTTCTCTGTAGATGCTCTCTGGAGCAGGAAGATTGTACACAGTGAAAGCGGTCCATTTTCATACTTAAGTGTTGTCCTGATGGGGAGTATGGTGATCATTCTGGACTTCATTTTAAGTTTTGGGCATAGGCACATGCTTGTCCAGTCTTTGTGTGAAGAAGAACACTTACGACTTCTCATGGCTGGAGGGTCACTGCAGCTAAGGCTCTGCCTAGGCCTGACAAAACAGTAAAACACCTTTAGTTCCCCAGCCTGGGAGCCCTATCTGACACTATGACTAAGGGCAATGGTGAGGGAACCACAACTGGGTGTGCTGTTTTGTCCTTGTTGTGAGTAACAGCATTGTGGTAAAGCTGAAGTGTTGATTGAGGTACACTGTCTTTTAACTGAAATCATCAGCCTCTGCTCTCCGCCCAGAGGAGCTGTGGATGGACCTGCCCTAGCGCTCTCATAGCTGTGCCATTCACCAGAGAACCAACTGAGCAGAGAGAGGAGTTGCAAGAAGAAAGTATGGTCCCCAGAAAAACTTTGGGATTTGTTTGGACTTTAGACTACTGAATAGAGAATTCACAGCAGCGGTCTCAAAATACTCAGATAGTGTTTTACCATTCAGTTGTATTGACCCTGCTGATGTATTGTTGTGCTGTCTGCCCCTCTTAATGAAAGAAAAACCATGGGTTTATTTTCTCTGAACACAGGTGTAAAGCACAGCTTGTCAAGGGACCTTCAGGCAGATATTTAGCTTTTTCTGAGGTTGCAGGTAAGTTGATGAGCCTATCATATTTGTAAATTTAAAGCCAAACCCCATTGAAATGAAATAGCTGAACCAAGTCACTTCTGCTGCCATCAACGTGGGGCATCTCCTAGATGTTGCCAAATGTGGCATCATACCATTAACTTTTTCTTCACCCAGAAGCCCTTCTGAGGCTGTCAGTTTGCCGAGTGGACCTGATGCTCAGAGCTGACCTCTGCCCTCAGGCTGCTGCTCCTTCACCCTTTTGGTAAAATGAGACCTGAAAGGAAGCTTTAGAAGATGTGGACCCACTAAGTTTAACTCTTTTCCAGGAACAGTTACCACTAAGACAATAGCATAAGAACAGAAAACTTGAAAACTTTTACTCATTGGTGACACCAAACTTCATTTTTGAGAAGACCCAGGAGTAGAAGTAAGGACACGGCGGCAAGTGAAGACCTGCTGAGATGTGATGGGCACTTGAATCGCCACTGCAAAACATCTCAGTATGGAGCCTGCCATTTTGGTACGTGTGAGATACAGTAGTTCTCTTCCAAAGACAGTCTGAACTACTGATTCAATAATTCACATTTGAAAGAAAAATGTGCGTACACAGATGCAATAGGCAGGGATTATTCCATATTTTATGTCAACACATAGATATCCTACAGAGTATTGTTTTTCTTCCCCCTCCACCCCCTTCTCTTTTTCTTTGGTCTGGTTTATGTTTAGATTCTTATTAAAAACATGTGAAAGTATCACAAACATGAATTTAGCTGTCAAAAGTTAGGCCCCTAAACCCATATTTAGGTATCTATAGTAGCTGATTTTCAGAGATGGGGGACTCAGAGCGTGGCAGAGAAAGGTATTGATTTAAGTGTCTACATACAAATACAGGTGCTTGTTTTGAACAATCAAATTGGAAAAATTTTGGCCAGTATGTTCAGGAAAGAAACATGAAAATGGTGAACTTCTGAGCATCTGACAAATTAAATGCTTAAATGATTAGCAGAACATGGCAAGGCTGTAAACTTTCCAAGATATTCACTGGGAATCTCAAACAAGATGGAATTCCAGGCTTCTTCAAGTTCATTTGTTATTGGCAAGGGACCACATTTAGACTGACTGTTAGCAAACCTAATGCTGATTTAAGAGAAATTTAGGAGCCTTAGTTCAACAGAGCAATTTGTACCATACACTAGTTGCGGCTGCCAGCCTGTGGAGGTACCCAACTTTAACAGTGCTGCTTTTACTGCTGCTATCTCTAGATGCTTACGCTTTTCTCAGAAGTGTATCAGTGTGAGCACTTCATTGCCAGAGTTTTTGGAACTTGTGCAAAATAACTTAAGTCTGTGGAGGCCCGAAGCAACTCAGCCTGCTCAGGCTGTGCTACACACTGACAGGCTCAAGAAAGGACCAAAGGAGAAAGGGACACTGCATGTATAACAGCCTCTTGGCTACCACAAAACAGAGTAACTCAGGTACTCAACCACAAAACAGAGAAAGTGAACACTAGGCTTTATGCAACCTGTCAGGATCTGAATAACCATTTATTTCTCAGGCGAAGAGCATAACTGGGTGATGGATATGTCTGGGAAGAGACATGTGCTTCATCCCTCCCACAGCATTAGCACCATTGGTGCAGAAGAGGACGCTGAACACTAGGAACTCAAAGGAGAGCCGAGTGTCCTTCTGGTACTCAGCGAGAGGGGAGCATCCTAGGGTGGGTAAAAGCCTGTGCTTTGGGCCTGCTTGTGCATTTTGTAATGCAAACCGCTCACTCCTATAAGCGCAGACCATAACTTTCCAGTCCTAGAAGATCAGTCCCATTGGCCGACTGCAGCCAGACCCTCCCAGTCCCTCTCCCTCCAGCTCTGTGGTCCCGCTGCACGGTGGGCTGCTGCGAACTGCAGCACAGCCGAGAGCAGAGCAGGCAATGCAGGGCTGAGACGAGCTCCTGGGCACAGCCTCTGGCTGCTCACCTCTCCACCCTGCACAGCAGTGCTCTTCTTAAAACGGGGCCTCGGGACGGTGCATCCTGGTGGCACCCAGTGCCTCAGCCCTCAGCGAGGCAGGAAAAAAGCCCAAGTTGGCGCCTCCTGTTTCCTCCTTGGCACCAGACTCGAGTGTTGCCGGATGGGCTCAAGGGAGTTGCTGGAGAGCAAACCCATAGCTGTCACTTCCACTGGCTATATAAGGCGTTGGAGTAACTAGGAGAGATGCTCCGGATTGCCTTGATGGGCCAGATGACTTCTATTTAGGTATTAAGATGCCTAATTTAGGAATCCAGAATAGGAAGTCTGCTTATGGCCCTGGTGTGCTATGACCATTGCTTATTATGCTGTTCATAATCGTGTCATTGTTTCCGTATGGTTCCTGTTTTATTATATCCATCTGCTGCTCCATATTTTATATTTGAAGTGCAGGCTTTCTGTGCCACAAATTTGCTCTGTGCTTAGCACATAGTACAGGCATGCCAACACCCAAATTCTGCACTTCCCCTGCAGCCCCTGGTGGAAGTACTTAACAGTCAAATGAAAAAGTTAAGACAGTAGATCAGAAAAATGCTTTGTTTCTACTTAGAGCACCAGCATTTGAGTTGTTTGCCTGCTGGTGCCTGCTATCTATGGTAGCAAAAATTCAGGACTTGGAGGGCAAATTAAGAGTGATTCTCCTGTCAGTCTTTCTAAGCTGTAGACATCACTGTCAGTATGCTGATAAGAATAGACAGTCTCCATGAAAGGTTTAGACACCATCTTCACATCAGTGATGCAAGCCAGCCGAAACAAAGAAATGCAACGTTAACTCACAGTCTCCACTGTCACCATCTTCTACTCATGGTGGTTTCACAGCAGCTTTGGCTGCCAACATGAAGTGATCCTGCTAGGTTTAACAAAAGGCCCTGACTGGGCCAAGATTTTCAAGCGTTACAATGTTTCTGAGTGCTCAGCTTCAGGCAGGTCTGATTTTTCAGAGGGCACCCAGGGATTCAATGCCCCAGTCACTTCACCTTCAAGCACGACTTGAGTCAACACCCCAGGCTGGATGTTGCTCAGGGACACCCTTTTTCCTTCCTCAAAATCCTCTTTGATGATCTGATTCGTGGCTGGTTGTGTACCTGTACTCCCAGTCTGGGCTGTGCATCCCTTCAGTTACAGAGACAGAAAAGCCAATACTCTGGTGTGCTGTAGAGCAAAGGTGAGACTCTACATTTCTAACTTGTTGCTGAAAAGCTCCAGAGTAATCTGTTGAGAAGCTCTAGAAATTACATGTAATTTCTAGGTAATTCTATGTTCAAAAGAAAAGCAAGCCTGATCCCTTTGGTGTCCATGGATCCAAAGTTGAAAAGAGAAGTATTTAATTTTAATAGTTCTTCCCACCTGAATTGTTCTACACAACAGCTTGGAAAACTATTATTTGTATAATATTTCAGTAGCTTTATACGTGACTGGATTGATGATAATGGAATAAGCACACTTTTTCAGCAGGCCTGAGATGAATAAATAGCTTAAATCACAATACCCACAATTACTTTCCTCTTCAGTTTGGTTTTACTTTATTTCACCAGTTGTAACTGATTCCCCTAATAAAGCAGGCACAAGCAGCTAAAAAATAACCTTATATGGTTTCATGGGTCTGTGGGGAAAGAAAGGGAGCAGTCACACGCTTCTCCAATACAGGCACTTGAACTTGCAGCAACTGCTCCCTGGAGGCTGATGTTACTCAGCATTGAAACAGCATTGTAAGTTTGCTTCGGACTTAGAGAAACAGGAGAGACCTGGTTTCCACCCAAAGAGCTTATCATCTGTAAGATTTATCCGGCACTGTTCTTTGGTGGCCCTGCTGCAGATGAAGATGTGAGGGATGAAGTGCTTTGCCCAAAATTATATGAAGCTTGTGGCCAAGCCAATGAACAGACTGTGTTTGCCCAATTTCAGCACCCAAGCACAAGGCCATCCCTTTCCTCCCATGTCCCCGATAGACGGTGGCAACAGCGGCCACCCCAGAGGAAGCTGTAGGGGCTGGGGTGGTGGTGGGGAAGCTGCTAATAAGCTCCAGGGTACATACTACACGGGCAGCTTTGGAGATCAGGCCTACCTTAGCAGCCAAAAGGAACAGCCAGAGCTCAGCTAGGGAAAGGTCACTGGGAGAGGTTGTTTTGAGGGGTGGTCTGCATGGAACAGGCCAGGATATCATTCTAGGACATGGGGGAGAAGCCCAGAAAGAAAAAAAGGTGCAAGAGATGTTACATGGAGCAACAAGAGAAGACCAGAGAGATGGCTTATCATTGAGAAGGGGTATGCATATATGAAACAGCAGGATATGAGTGATTTGGGAGACGCAATCCCCAATGTGCGCTTGGGTATCATCTGTGACGACATGGCCATTGCAAGCTGCTCCTCATGTAACCACTCAGCAGCCCTGTGAGATTTACACAGTTGCTGTGCCCTCTCTGAGAGGACTGGTCTCTGTCTGCCCAAGCCTCCCTGCGGAGGAGGTGGGGGATAGCCATGGGGTGAGACCAGCCTTTGGGGATCTGTGGTGCTCAGCTGGGGTCACATCACATCACAGGGCCGGGAAACAACTGCAGTCAGGAGTGGGGGAAAGAGAGCTGGGTAGCTGCTGCTGTTGCTGTGTGGGGAGGTTGGGGGGGATTTACAGGTGGAAGCCCAGGGAGAAGCTGTGAAGTGATTGGAGGCTGGGCAAGCCACCCATCTGCAGGAAGGAGCGAAGGCACGTGGACCAAGACAGAGGAAGAGAGTGCAGGGAGGGAACAGGGAGGCCAAGCACAGAGCCCCTTAGTCCTCTGGTGGCCAGGGAAGCCCCTTTCCATGCAACGTCTGGGGATATGCCATGCACCGGAGCCAATCCGCATCTTTCCAGGCACTGCTCCTCATCAGTGGTCCTCACACCCCCTGCTGCCACCTCCCTTTCTCCTGCAGACCTGCTTAGGAGGTCCCTTTGAGGGGTTAATTGAGGGGGTGCTAGTTAAAAGCTCACCAGCTCAGCTTTCTGAGCATACTTGAAAAAGCTCACATTTTTTCCTGCACTTCATTCCCACTCTCCTGAAAAAGCATTTCTGTGATAATAAAACCAGCTAAACACAACATACATAAGATCAGTATATACTTGACATAGCATACCAACTTCAGTGATGATGCTGAAGAGTCCACAATATGTTCTGCAAGAAGATTTGCTCTTAAAGACATTGCAGTGAGTCAATGTATTGGAAACTTAATGGCTTCACACAGATGTTGTTTGCTTAAAATGGCTGGAGGGTTAAGTTCAGGCTTACTTTGTTCTACTAAATTACAGAACAAAAACTTGGCTGGTTGCTTAGTGAAATAATCTGTAATAGATACCACAGGACTGACTTTTTGTGTATATATGGGCATTAGAAAAGCAGGGTGGAGACTAAACACCACCTCACCCCCAAAATCAAGCAGAATATATTCTCATCAGTCATATGGAAATTACTGAAAAGTTGCAGACATGTTCGTGAGACAGGAGATATCCTCAGCATTTTAAACAAAAAGCAGATGGAAAGGAGATGGCATTGATTCTCTGCAGTCCAAACCAGTTGAGTGTGGAGGAGCCAATGGAGCAGATAATATTAAACAAGCAGCACCCAACAGAGCAGAGCAAGATGCTCCAGAAACCTTCGAGGCAAAGGGTATATGTCCGAAGGACTGAGAACTGTTACAGTATCAGGATTTTCCCCTCTTGGAGAGTCACTGCTTGTTGTGGAGCATGGAAGATTCCCGGTCGGCCACAGCTGTAGTTGGAGCAGCCCAGCCAAGGGAAGAATATGGTCCTTTCCCCTCACTCTGTGTTCCTGCCTCACCTATCTGTTAGCAAGTATCTTGTTACATTAAACACAAATATCACTGTTAGTAATGTCTAAGTGCGTGCTTCATTAGTACCATAATATATTAAATGTAGAATTAAAGAAATAGTAAACTTTAAAAATATCAAGCAAAACATTCATTACAGCCAAACTTAAATAGGATCACTGTCACCTTCACTTCATCAATTAACTTTTCAATTCCATTGCTGATTTTGTTGTTGCTCCTTCATCTATTAGCAAAGAATTACTTCAGTTCAACTACTTAAAACTGTATATAAGGATTGAAGCTATATACACATATAGAGAAGCTTCTTAATGTATGTTACAATGCTTGATAAATAAAAAAATAAATTAAAAAATCCCACTTAAACCCCACTTTACTCCTCAGGTCTCTTGGGTAAGCCAGGCATAGATGGAAAGTTTCCACAAAAGATTTAGTTTTCACTGGTTTGAAGAAAATGTCTATTACCTTTGGACAGCACAGTCTGTACTACTACAGTGAAAGATGTCATATAGCCTCAGCAAATACTGAACAGTGGCTTTGAAACAGCAGTGAAGCCAGAAGGTTTTAGCAGATGCTGGAACAAATTCAAGTCTCATGTCTTTGCCGCCTCCTTCCTTCTCTCAAAGTCAATGAAGTGAATACAGCCCTTCATTTAAGAATGAGAGGGATTCACAGATAACTCAATAGTCCTGTCACAACTGCAGAGATATTTTTTCCTTTCATTATCTAATTACTAAGGAAATGGTCTTCCTCAAACTTTGCATAAGCAATGAATCAGTTGATCACTGTGAAAAAAAAAAAATCACTGTAATAGATCATTAGTCTCGTTATCTTCTGGAGTCACAACCTCTCATCTGCTGTAGCTGAGCCTTATTTCCAATCCATCCATCTCACTAATTAACCTTGTTGTTTCTGATCTACTCTGTGGTAACATCTATGTGTTTAAAGGTTTGATTTCTCCTCTAGAGCCTCCTAGCCCTTCCCTCTAGGTCATTTATAGTTAACATAGTATCCTGCAGCCTCCTTAACTGCTTAATATTAAGTTCCTTTGCCCAGCTACCTTGCGTTTATGCTTGTACCTGTTATGCTTGAAGGGCAGGGCTTCCCTGGTGTTGTGTTCTCCTCTAGAAAAACAAATCTTTCCTAATTTTAGCCACTGAGAAAATTCAGTTTTTGTCCTTCTACACAGGAAAGATTCTTTCTGGTGTACTGTCAAACTGTGAATGTCTAATCCTACTGCCTAGTTTAATGGTGCCATTTACCCATGTTCTGCCTGTTCTTGTATGCAAGGCATATAGCTGGGAATAATAGACTGTTGGATTGTCAAAAAGAATATCTTCTGGTTTTCATGTTAGTTAGCATGGGAGTGTTTGTTATAACAAAGCCATTACACCCTTGGAAGTTTCAGCAGACACCTGAGATATCTCCTGATGTCTCTCTCTTCTGTGCCTAAAAATGGAAAAGATGAGTCCAGATCTAAGCCTGGGTCTCCTGTGAGACTTCACTGTTAGTTTAAATTTTTTTTTTTTCAGCTTTTACTATGCTGACCTAACTTTTTCTAAATGCTATTAAAATATTAAAAACCAACAAAAAAAATCAGTAAGGCTATTTGAAGAGCCAAGAGCTATCCTATGTACTTCAAAATGTAAAATATATACAAAGGATATGAGATTCATGGAAACTTTTTGCAACTTCAGATTATTTTCTGGTGCTGCTCGTCTACTGTGATAAACGGGCAGATTGCTTTTGCTGGGAAAATGTTAACCTTCATGACCACGAGAGCACCACAAGACAGATGTTGTTTGTGCTTTTGCCATATACTTGATTTCATTGCCTTTTACTTGTCTTGTACAGGTATAAAATGTGCTCTCCCCTCTCCCCAGGTTTGCTGTGAGGATTGCTTGGTATTTGGTCTTTACGGTGCTGATAAAAGAGGGCATCCCCAGCCCTCCTTGACAGGAGAAATGGGGAATCTAAGGTTGATGTTTTGTTAATATGACTCTGAATATGAATTTGGGTAAACTGCTGAAAAGCAAGCTAGCCCCTGCAATGCACTGACCATTTCACATAGCATCCTGAATTCTGCTCTGCTGCTGTTATCCTGAGCTTGCTTCTGGAAAAGCAATACTGCCTGACGCAGTCCAGTTTTGGAAAGAGTTGCTGAAGTCCACTTTACAAACCGTTACTGAAACAAAGAACAATACAGAACCTAATGAAATGTGGTACATCAGTTAAGTAGACCAACATGATGAAAACAAATGAAACCATCTGAAAAGTGAGTTGAACAATTACTTCTATTCTTCTTTTCTAAAAATCACGGTGTGCAGTGGGGTAGCATCTTGAATAGTTAAACGCCCCTGAGATACGACATACAGGCAAAACATGAACAGTCCTTCAATATTAAAAGCATTCCTGCTGTGTCACATCATGGCGCCTGCATAAGCTAAATTCAAGACTTTTTATCGTCAAGAGGCAATACCATAACACTACATCTTAATATGGATCTTTGCCAACAATCATAAATAAAACACTCACTCATAAACAATTCCTAAAGGCAGTGTGTCAGATGGTATTTAATTAAAAAAAAGTTTGCTACAATGTAGTGGAATACTATAGGCCATGGCCAGTTGGGACTTTCTTTTCCCTGCATATCTCTAGGTGTTTTGTGTTGGTTCCCATAAGGCTTTTTAGTTAATGTATGCCATGCCTACCAGAAGATACTTCTTGCTAATGGATGAAAATACCACAGCTAAAAGGTAGAGAAAATCAGTGCCATTTTCAAGAGATGTCTAATGTGGGAAACATGTAAAAGCTGTCAGGGCAAAAAAGTTGGAGAAGACAGAAAAAATTGTAAATGACTTACAGAATGGTGACAAGAAAAAATTCTTGTTAACAACTCAGTGGTTAAATGAAAATTGTATTTTCTAAATACCTTTAAAGATTAAATCCATAAGTGACAACATATTCAAATGTACTGGCCCCTGTTATGTAAATTCTGAAATTTTCATAAAACAGAGAATGTCGCTTGACACTTGATACTCTTAAAAAGTCTGCTGCATGGATAAAATAACTGGACAACCTTTCTCAAACTCAGCAAGAAGCATGTGAAATAAAAGATGAATGTCTCTATTTACTAAACTGCTGTGGTGGTCATAGCAATAAACGGTTTTAAAAGGCTTTAATTTATAAAGCAATCTCCTGGTTTTTCTGCTCTCCAGACTACTCCTGTGTTGTCAGCAATTAGCAGCTCACCACATACATTTGGAAGTGCAAGGCTGAATTACTTTTATAGAAAGCTGCATTTAGTAACTCATTACAAGGCTGACGTCACTGAAATGAAAGTTCAGTCATATAGGGATGTGGCAGAGGTTATCGTGCAGCACATTACTAATATACTGGGGGGTTAGATTATGTTGACTGCCTGCTAGTGACCACATACAGGATGCAATCTCCCCAGGGGATAAACACTCCTGGCAAGCACTGAAACCCAGAAATCTTCTTCACAAAGCTGTTTGCAATTTGCAGCCAAAGCTATCCACAAATGCTGTGACCAAGACTACAGTCCTTGACAGCACACGGCTCCAGACATTTCCATGGGGGAAGTTTAATCTACAAGGATGTAGAAATACAAAACAAAGTATTGCTCAAAGTAACTGTTTGTCAGATCATGTGCCTCTAATTTGGGTTCCAGTGACATTACACAGCTGCAGCCAATGGATTCCAGCCAAGCCCAGCAGTCACTGAGGGTTTTTTTGGTTTAAATTTAGTATCTGAACATGTTTTGCCCATCATTAAAATGGAGAGTAATTGCTCAAAAGTGAACCATAGATGTTACAACTGCAAAGAACTTATTAGGTCACCTAGTCCCATCCTCAGAGCAATGCAGGATTGAAAACACATTGCAACAAATACTAAACAGAGCTGTGTTTGTTTTCATTTTTTTCTCCTGTTCTTTTTTTTTCTTTATTGTAATCATTAATCAGTATATTCAAAAGTTTAAAAAGCAACCACAAATGCCAGTGTAAACATGCTTCAGGTATATAAGTAATATAAAGTATTGCACATACAAAAGTCCTATGTTCAGTATCTCCTTATGGTGCTATTTCATCAGAGTTGTGTAGATGATATGACTGTAATGAGCTAGCTGATCTTATTTCAGAAGCTGCTACACACAACAATATTTACAAAAGCTAGAAGCTCACTGTCTTTTTCATGGGAGGATGATTTTGCCTGGAATGTATGGGATACAGAAGTGTGCAAATATGGGACAGGCTTGCTTTGTGGTGGTATTTATCAGCTGATCTCTCTAACCTACAAGGGGTCCCATTTGGGGGAAGGGGTCTGTTAATGGTTTTCGGTGGGACAGGGAAGTGGTTAGGCCTCCCCATCCAACGGTGCTTCGCCTCCATTTTCTGAAACATGTGTCTCTTCCTCTCATTAAGTCTCATGGGCACACTGCATCTGATAAGCTAAAGACTCCATAAAGGTCTTCTTCCAAATTTGCCTTAGATATGAAGATGGAACACACCTGCTCAGGTTTCCTAGCGCCTGCTCGAATTTCACTGGTCAGTCTGCACGCAAGAAATGGTAACACTGTAAAATCTCCTGTCAGACTGACAGAAGTGACAATGTCTCATAGCTAGTCCTGTCTGAAGTCTTAGGAAGCAAAAGGGCAGTTATCTAAAAGGAGCCAAGAAGTGGCAGAATGGATGAGGCCATTTGCCAATTAAGAAGCTGAGACAGATTGGAAAGAAAAGGAGCTCAGGAGAAGGAACGTGTGGTGTACATTTCAGAAGATGAGCAATCCCTCCTGAAGTTTACACAATATAGCTAATTTCACACTCACGAGCAGCACTGGAAGACTCAAGCTTTCAGGCACAAATTTGCACAGATCTGTGCTTAGACTGCCTGCTGAGATAAGGACCATTTGCTGATAGAACAGAAAGAATGAAGCCTCTCTTCTTCAGAATCCTTCACCCAGAAAAAAAAAATCCTAAATGTATATTTTTACTCTTTACCTGAAAAGAGGTTTCGTTCTTTTTGTTCATGCTTGGCTGGCTGGCATCCTATTTTTCTGCATAAATACAAATCTTGCCCACCTTCCTTGCGAGACTTTGCTTAAGAAATAACTATATTTGGCTCTAAACTTTGCTGAAATCAACACTTTAAGTAGACAAAAAAACCCTAACAAACAAAAAAAATGACACAAATTAAACAGAAGATACAATGACAGTAGCCATTCCATTTTAAGAGGCCATTTCAACAAAGTAACAGGGCAATGGCAAAGAAAATTTACCCTAACCCCAAACCCCCAAGCCTTCTTAGTATCACCAGTGTGGCTGTGATAATTTAAATCAGTGTTTCACAAATGACTGTATCCTGTGTCAGCTGTACAGGTGTCAGTCATCAGCAATGCAAGGAGAGGGTAACTCATCCCCTGCTCTATACTGTGCATGGATTTAGTTATCTGAGTGTGATACTGCTAGCTCTAGGTTGAGAGATACAACATGTACTTGTTTATCATATGTCTTATCTTGTAAATTTTGCATAAATCTTCTGTTTTGCAAAACACCTTGTAGCCAAGAAGGATGTGTTCTGTGTGTACAATGGGTTTACTTTTCTATTTACATGCAAGGTAAGTACATTATTTCTATTTTTTTACTTTCTTCTCTCAAAATCTAAGTTGATGATTATATCAGATACTTATACTGAAAAGGTGGAAAAAATAAATAATTGTGCCCCATCTATAAAGTTCTTTATAGACTACCTTTGTTTTTCAGAAGTACTTTCACAGTACTGATATATTGCTTGTCTCCCTGAGCCATAATTTCATAGAAGTTCTCATTCTTAGGGAGGTTTCAAAGGTATTCTGCATGATACAGTAGCGTTCAGAAGTTTTGTCCTGGTCCATCTTCTAGACAATACAGTAATGAAGGTGTTCTCTCCTTGGGAGATTTGGGCTTGTTCTGGAAGCGTCTCAGTATACCACAGGTGTTCAAAAGCAACTGCTGAAATGTAGACTGACTGGAATATGGGATAAACTTACTGTTCAGTGGTGAGTATGTTTATAAGGCAGTGATAAAGCTGCTTTCTTTGGCAAGGATGGCCATCATGTGGCATGTTCTCAGAATGTTGCATAGATCAGATTATGACACCATGTCACTTGCAGGTACAAAGGAAAACTGGTGGAAGGAATCCTTCATTTAATCTTCATCGTGTTTCTAGACTCAGGCAGGGTTCTGACATAAACTGTCACTCTTCCTCTATGCATCAGTAGTCTTGTTATTTGTCAGTTGTTCCCTGTCAGCCATGTCATCTTGAGGAGGTCTAGGTCTGTCAAAGAAGCCACACTGCAGGAAACAATCAACAGAAAGAAAGGCGTCATGGTGAGACAACCACAGGAAGACTCAGCTGCAGTTTGACTCTTCACTGAGTCAACCTGAAAGGTCGAATACAATCTATGGCAGGCTGATAGACTGTGAAGCTTTTTTATTTCTATTCAAATCATTCCCTATGAAAAATGATAGTTTTAGGTGCAAGGCATTGAGTTCCAAAGTACAGCTTTAAAAATTCAAATTATATGAAAGATGTCTTTGCAGGAGATGTAAAGCTGGTCTGAATGCTGACACTGACTGACTCTAATGAGAAACTTAATTTCAGTTCAGCAAGACATTCAGAAAAGATATTTAGACTGACAAATAACAATAATAACAGAGGTAGAATATGTGTTGGGAAATGTGCACAGGACAGTGTTGTGACCTAGACTAAAGATCACTAAAGATGAGATTCCTCTCACCTAACTTTAACTGCCTAAATGTTACCCTTTTGGTCGAAAGGTTGAAAGTCATGTAGGCTTCACAAGAGGTCAAAGTAGAGTACCACCAAAAGGTAATTCCTCTCATCCTCCCACGTTTTAGACATAGCTTTTTGCTGTTGTTAACTGACTAGGCACATGTGGGAAGTTAGCATAGGCTGGACACCTAACCCATAACCTTTAGGCAGCAAAACTTAAGAAATTATTTTTGGTTTTTTTTTTTAATGGGAATTGAGAGGATAGCCAAAAGCTATGTTGGCTCCCTGTAATATAGCAGTTCCCAGTAACTTGTCTTAAAACTTGTGAAGGGAGTGTAACAACCAACACAGAACTAGAGAACTTTAAAAACAGAAGACACGATGTACTAATATAAAAGGAAGTCTTCTAAAAATTAATTGTCAAAGCTGGGAGTGTTGTTCCATGCTGACAAAAACTGGAAATCCCTGAAGTATTCTCAGAAAACAAAGTTAGAGTAACTTCTTTTTGAACTTAAACATCCTGCAAAAGAGGTCTTGAGAAACAGAGCCAAACTGTGTATGCCCATTTATAACCAGAATTTAATAATAAAGGAGGACTTTGAAAACAAGTTCCCTGCATAAAGGTCAGTGACACTAGCATGTCAGAAATGGAAAACAAAAAAGACACGTGTATTGTTGCTTTTGCTCCAAACTGTTAAAGATCACAAAATTCCAGACTTTCTTTTTCTTATCTGTTAATATCTTCCAGTATCTTTCAGGGTTTTTTTAAGGCAACAGTAACAGTAATAATGCAACATACCTTCCATAGAGCTAGGGTTAACATAGTTAATACCAGTAGTCCAAGAAGTATTGCTAGTATTATAACCCATAAGGGGATTGCAAAGGAGACATTTGGAGTGGACCAGATGACAGATGTTCTGATCTGAAATGAAAAGAATACATTAAATGAACAAAAATTAAGCAAATCTGACAGTAGAATACAGAGGTTATAAGCATTCACTTCAATAGCATTTTGCAGATTAGAAATACACATTGTTTGGAATTCTCCTATGTTAGCTTCATTTACTGCAAGTTCCTTTCCACATGTTCACAACAATTACTAGAAATGGGATTCAAACATACACAAAAGTCTTGTCGTATCAGACACACAAATCATTTCACTTAATAGAGTAGCAAAAAATACTCTTCTGTGCAAATGCTTCAAGAAGATTCAAGGAGCAAAGTTCTACTCACATGTATGCTGGTACAGCCTAGGCCAGTATAACTGACTTATGCTGAATTACTCTGAAACAATGGTTGACTTCAGCCCAAACTCTTAATTCAAACCACAATAGATACCAGCTACATTATTTTTATTTTAATTTCTGCTGACACACCAGTATACATTTTTTCTTATGACTTGCATTTCAGCTAAGCAGTCCAAAAATGAAACTCAAGCAGAGTGCATTGTCCTTGTGATATAGCCTAATGCGCAGTATGATGTTATGCTCTTTAGAAGAAGCCAAGCATACGGACTATTACCTAAATGGGAAACAAGCATGAAACGCTATCTTTCATTGTCTGAGGCTCTAGAAAGCAGCAGGTGTGTATAACATGAGTTATCAAAGGTTTTAATTGACTTGGCAAACTTCTCTCTTTAGACCTTCATCTTGACAAAGAGTAGTAATAACCCTTCTGTACTTCTCCTTCTGGGGCCATCCACATAAGTAACCTCCTCCTCACTCTCCCTTCCATGCCTTGTACCAAATTTATTCTACACGCTCAGACTCCGCTTGGAAGGCTCCTCATCAGTCTCATTGAATATTTGCTCTTTCCCTGCTGCTCACAAGTGGGAAGGAATGAGTTTGTGCTTTCCTTAGCTCCTCAGCCACAATTATGTCCCTTTAGTTTTAATTTATTTTGTCAAACTTTCCTCTTTATTGTTAGCCTAGGAAGTTATTTCTCTCTGGGCTTTTCTGTTGGAGCTCTCTCATTTACTCCCAGTCTCCCTTAAGCAGGGCAAGTATGTGAGAGATGGAAGTTATTTTCTTCATGACAAGATGAAACTGGTTTGCAAAGCAAACTGATTACACAAACTCTCAAATGATCATCCTCTTCAGTGCTTGAGGTACAGCTAGAAAATCTACTCTTCTTAATAAATTTCTTGGCCCAGTCCCTGATCTGCACTCATTGCAAATGCTCTTTCTACTTGTTTTTTTGCTATTAACTCACTGGTTGATGCACCTGAAATTTAGCAAAATGCTAATTTGTTAATTTATGGAGCAGCATCCTAAGTTTGAAGACTGGACACAACTCTGTAGTCCAGTTCAAAATTAATTCCATTTCTGTGTCTCTCACTTTTCTCCTTGAAGATGGCAAATTTCAGCCTTTTTGCAACATATAGTCCCTTCCTCTCTCACTCTTTCTCACAATCAGCATACTTTCCAAGACTTTTCATTTTGCAAGCACCAGCAGATCTGTCTCCCAGCTATTGTCACGCTTAATTGGAAGACATTTTGGAATAGTCCTTTCCACTAACTTCATCTGTGCAGCCAACTGTCCCCTACTCTGACACAGCACCTAGAAAGATGCCAGTAGATGAGGTCTATTGATGCATGTTTTTTTTTTATAGTATCCCTCACTGTTATGGGACACAGATCATAGTTGAAATTAGGGACAAACTTTCTATCTGGGATACCACTTGCCTTCTACCAAAGCTTACACTGAGTGTTACACAGAAAATTCTGAGACACTGCCCAATCCTTCCAGGGTTAGCACTGTAACACTGACCTGTGACCTGAACATTAAGTGCTTGCAGTACTGGCCATATCATTGTTGATCTAACACACACATTCAGCTAATATAATTCTCTAGTGCAGCTGTAAATAGTTATTACTCTAAAAGACTTCAAAAAGATAGCATATACAAAGAATAAATTCAAGGTAAACAGAATTAATAAACCCCCCCATGAAATGCCACCTTAGGGTCCCAACAGATATCTTGCTGGTGTGATCAAGTGATCAACTATGCCACTGCAGGGATATCATTCCCTTCCCAAGCTTCCTCTTTTGGTTGCTTCTTAAACACTGCAGACCTTCATAGGCTCTCTGCATCATTAGATTCAGCAAGAGCAGTGCTCATTTAGTAAGGACAAAATGTTTTTGAATGGCTCTCCTTGTGTCTCGGAGTGGTAAAAAGGTCACCTGAACTTTCTGCAGAGATTACCCCCAGAGAAAAGCCAGTTAAGGAAAAAGATGAATGCAAGTAAAAGGCTTATCTGGCCAGGGAAATCAGAAGGGATGGAGTCATGATGGGCTGCGCAAAGCCTGTAGGAAGCAATGAGCTCAGCTGTCCAAGGAAGAAAGCATCTCCCTTCTACTGCTTCAAAATCCTCATGAATGCTTCCCTGAGGCAAGCCTTGAAGACCTGATCACATATAGCACAAAAGTTGCGAAGTGCTGATGAAAATTCAATAGGCCCAAAGACAGCAAAAACTGAGATTGATTAAAAAAATGCAACTCACATACACTCTGTGCTTCCTCTGTTGGCAAACTGTGGCAATACACGCAAGAAGTCATATTTTTTTTCATTATTATTTGAAAAGGATCTGACACTATCAACATACAGTGTACGTACCTTACTTATGTAAGATTTGAGCTTCACTACAGTTTCTGTTCTAACACTACAGTTTCTGTTCTAACACTGTCACTTGTCTAAGCATGTTGCTGTGGAGCTGGAGCAGTAAAGTGATAGACCACTTACCAAAATAATCTTAACAAATATTTGTAAAAAACAGCAAAAAGTAAACCCAAGCAGCGCTTTCTGTCCTCTCAAGTTTGACAAAATGACTGACTCCATTTTACGGTAAGATCAAACCTGAGGGAAGACCCATTTGCTTGCAAAAATTTGATTTAGCCATTTCTGGTATTGATAGCTTGAGCCAAATTCCTAGGTGGCATAATGTGACTGAGAGAAATGCAACAGGAAATGGAGTCAAAATCACTGCTCTAGGCTGGACTGTACAACATCAGCAAACCAGAACAAAAAGACTCTAGCAAGCTGCTGGCCACCTATGGATGGGTTGGTAGAGAGACAGTCTACTGAAATTGTACACCCTGAATATGGAAATAATCAGGGTGGGCAAGTACTTCTGTAGGAAGGATTTTCTGTTTACAGATTTCTTAAGATAGTATTTGACTGAACCACGTCTGTCTCCTTGGGCACCAAGTCTGCTTTCATAGAATCATAGAATCATTTAGGTTGGAAAGGACCTACAAGATCATCGAGTCCAATTGTCATCCATGCCCACTAGACCATGGCACAGAGTACCTCATCTATATGCTTTTTGAATGTCTCCAGGGATGGTGACTCAACCACTTCCCTGGGCAGTCTATTCCAATGTCTGACAGCCCTCTCAGTAAAGAAATTTTTCCTAATATCTAACCTAAATCTCCCTTGCCTCAACTTGAGGCCATTTCCTCTCGTC
>JAVJGG010000073.1:22227028-22254593 GCA_035590195.1 Aviceda cuculoides
CCCAGTACAGGGGAACAATCACCTCCCTGCTCCTGCTGGCCACACTATTTCTGATACAGGCCAGGATGCCGTTGGCCGCCTTGGCTACCTTCAGCACCACAGGTGCTCTCAGACAGGGGTGAACTAAGCTGCTGCCTGGTGTTATCTAGGATCCGAATAGCTCATAGGGCTGCCTACTGATTGCACAGGAGCACAGCAACTAGACTCTTAATTTGCTCCATTTCACTGTTCAAAATTAGGTGGGGTCAATCCAGACCTCAAAGCATGTTTGAGATCCTGCTGAAATCAGTGGCAACAGTCTATTTCATTAGGCTTTGGATAAAGCTGATAGTATTGTATGCAACTACTTATGTAGCCACTCCATGTCTTCTTTTATGCACCACTTCCTAGATGTTTGCTGCATTTACGTGTTGTATTTTCTGTCCTCTTAGGCTGTGAAAACAGTAAGGCAACCTAGCTCTTCTTGTGATACCAATAGAGCCCCTATCAGCATGGATCCAGGTAAGGACATCTGTGTCTTCCTGAGGACACGCTGTAACCAATTATGAGTGATATAGCAGTACTCAGCCTTGCTTGTACTGCATGGGTTCATAATCCTCTCTTCTTCCGTTCTGCCTTTACAGACAGTAGAGTGCAATTTACAGTGTAATTTCAGTAGCTCAGCTGGAGCCTGACAGATGTTGAAATATAAACAAGAAGCTGTGATCTTATAGAAGTGCAGAGCATCGTGTTTATAATCCTTAGATTATCAGCAATGAGTGAAACAAACAGCAGAAATTAGGTCTATCCTGTATCAAGCAGAATGCTGATGCAAAGCTGCCACATCTCTCTTCTCTTGTAGCAGGAGTGAGGCCAATGGCTAATGAAGCATTTGCCTGCTAAAATCTTAAAACCATCTTGCTGCACCCACACCCTTTTCACATGAATCCTTCTTTGTCTTAGGTTTTTGAAAGCAAGGAAAGAGTTGTGCTAAGTGCTTGAGATTTAATTTCTGAGCAGGGGATTATATGTAGTCGTCAGTCTCACTCCTGCCTGTGTGCATTACCAGTAGAATATAACACCCCTGGGCTGCCTCCTTTTACACTCTATACAAAGACTTGCAGGGCTACTAATGCAATTCCTGGTTTTACAGTTTGTCACTGCAAATCCTGAACACCCACGGAGTTGAGGCAGAGGCTGGAAGGGAGAAAGAAACAAAGCATCCCTTCAGTTTTGCCTGCTTCATTTCACCATTTCCACAGAAGACTGTCCCTCCTCCACCCCATGCTGTCCACAAGTGTTTTACATATGATTTTGATTTAAGACAATTTTGCATTATTCAGCTTGGATTTCTGTTCTTCTCCATGTGGTAGGTTTAGTACTGCAGGATGAGAGCCAGGGAATGTTTTGGGGGGGATTTATCTGTTTTCATCTAAGGTGGCCAATATGAAGAAGTACAATTTTTACACAAGTGTTACGTGTTGGCACTGTACTTTAGATGCATGTTGGCTTTCCTCTTGGTTCAGGACTAGAAGTCTTTCTTATACTGAATGCTGAAAACAATTGTTGCTTCTTTGTCAGGCTGGTGAAAAGCACACCTCACAGACTTGAGAGGAGCCATCTGACTTTTGGCCTTTCACATTGCTGAACGTCTCACACCTTTTGTAAGCAAAGGGGTGACAAGGAATGCCATCTGGCTCAAGCACTGAGATGAGGGTGAAGCCAACCAGAGTTACAGACAGAGCCTTTGTCTGCTTTTGGAAATAAAATCCAAGCTGGTCTTAGTAAAGATGCTGTATGATAGTCTTAACTTCAGAATCACTGCTGTGGTTCCATGAAAGTCACTTGTTGCTCATGAAAGTATTTCTATAGGAGGGCTTTTATTTTCCTCTTTTTAAATATGCCACAGTTAAGGACACTGTAAGCAGGTAAAAAAAATATTAGGTTTTTTGCCACTGATTTTTGCACAGTTTGGATTTTGCTCCTGATCTTGGTGCTACTCTATGTAGCTTCAAAATTGTTTTTGATTCCACTGGAAGGTAGCACAGCGCAGAGAGGAGCATATGTGGTAAGCTGCTGGTTCATTGGCAGTCCCTTGTGGATAGATGGGAGTTAGGTTTTACTAGTTCTATGGTCAGAATTCAGCGCCTGCTAGTGGGATTCTCACAAAGCTATTTTTTCCCTCTTGTCATTTAAAAGACACTTTAAAAATTAAAAATAACTTCTCCATAATTTAATTTGCTACTTTAAGAAACTATAGCTAACTTGATTATTATTCTAATGCTACCACTTTTGCTGCCCATGATGACCTTCCTCTAATCTTTAGTCATTTTGCTTACAGAGACTGAGAAACAGGAACTCTTTACTACTCCTACATGTTCCCATCCAACCTTTGCAGCATGATGTTCTTGTATGCTCTGAAAAAATGCTAAAAAGCTCCCTTGAGCTTGGAATCATAATTAATATTGACATTTATGTTTACATTTTACAAATGTTTGTGCAAATATAATTCATAAGGAATATAAGCACATTTTAAATGAAAGTACTATCACTGTGTAATAGCTAAAAAAAGAGTTAAAAGCCTTAGTCTGAAACCAATTTTACTCACTGTAGGACGCTAGTCAAACAGTTTAGACTAAAGGCATCCCCTCTGAAGGTCCTATCAAACATTTAAGAAAGGCAATCATATTTTATTAAACTCTGAAACTGGCTCAAGACTCACAAATTAAAATGGAACTAATTACTGCTTATTCTAACTCCGTACTTTTTATAATAAAAAGTACTTTCACCTTGCACATGAAATTAATTAACTACGATAGTATTATTTACCATAATAATACCTCTAAGAAAAAAAGCCAATTTTCTCTTGAATGGTATAGCTGTTAGCAAGGAAACCCAACCAGTTGTACAATACATAGTTGTAATTCCAAGCCTATCGAGATTAATAGAAAAAAATTTATTGACATCAGTGGATTTTGCTTTACACTCCACTAAGTTCCAAGCTAATTTTCTGTTTGATGCCATTTTCACTCTAATGTTTTACTATAAAAGATTCAGATTTTCTTACATTTCCATAACCTTTCACACACCTATGTATCATGACCCTCTGTTCAAGACATAGACCTGTATTCCATGATGATGGAAATAAAGACCTCAGAGCTGCAAATACGACTGCATGACTGTGTAGGTTACCGATGCATATGGGATTATTCATCCATTAAAGTTAAATGTACATATCAGCCTGCATAATTGGAACCCAGCATTGTATGAGTTAAATGAAGGACATATGTTCTGTTCTTTTAGAATATATTATCTTCACTATATAAACTGTAAAGTGTTAGCTGATTATTAGATATTTACTTTGGACAATTAGTTTTAAAATATTAAAAACCTTATTCCACTTCCACCCTTGCATTGTCTGAAAGAAAACCATAAACTTTCAAATAAATCTTTGGAAACTTTTAAAACACAACCAGTGATCTTTTTCAGAAGAAGCAAAAATATTAAGCATTGCCCAACTTCAAGCAAATATTTCTTCCCGCAAGTGGAACATCAAAAGATCTTGTGCATATAACACATCAAGCTGTAGAGCTGGCAAGCATCCACTGCCATGTCCAGATATGAAACGACATAAAAGTGCTATCATTTTTCAACATTTTACAGTTGCCATTACAGGCATTTTGCTGTAAATCATCTGCAGCAAATAACAAGCATTATACTGGCTGGAGTAAGAGAATAAAATGCTTATCTGATCATTTGGTAGATCATCTGACACTTGTTGAGAACAGCAGGCTATCACCTGGGGTAAAGCACTTCAGTCCAGATGAAGGCACCACTACAGAGTTCTGCACAACATGTGTTTCTGGTATGGAACACATGCTGCAAGAAAATAAAAAAAGCCCGAGTATATCTGTCAGCTTGGAGCCTTTGAACCCTTCTGGATGAATACTGCATTAAGCATCAAATCTTTCTGGTGAAATCATGGTTCTCCTGATGTTAGAGGTTGGAGTCACTGAGCGTATAGGACGAAGATTTCACCTTGTGCCTTCCCAGAGCAAGTATCAATCAACCATTCAATCTGTGCTTGTTCAAAACAAAACTTTATAGTCTGTATCCTCTAAAATATATTCAATAAGTAAGCTGTAAAGTGTATTATTATGTTGGTTTTCCACATAAGACAATATTCTGTTGCCTACTACCACATCTCAACAGACTGATACGATGTATTTGCACCATGATTTAACTTGGAAAAGTTTGTACTGAGCTTACCTTTTAAAAGAAGGACTGTAAATGATAAATCTTTATAAAGATGAGAACAATAAGCCTTCAAATTTCAGATTACTCTTATACTAGAATCAAATTTTGCACTCATATTTTACTTATTTATATCAGTAATGATGAAATAGAGTGAATTTTAACCATGGTATTAGGCACTATAAGAAGCAAATTACTTTAAATTGCTCCCCAAACTCAATGTTTTGGCACCAGCAAAGAATTAAATCAAACTTACGCCTCCAAGATTAATTTTTCATATCATAATCCAGGGCCATACAAATCTTGCTGTGCAAATAAGGCAAGTACTTTAGTATCTATCTATCACTCTGTAGGGAATACCAGGTAATTTCATATCTTGCACCTGATGTGCTGTGAGGTGGAAACCTAAAGAGGCATGTAGACCTTTCTGAAAATCAGGGTATCAAAGAAGCTTATTACAGATAAGAGAGAAGTTGCCATAAGTTTGTGTGGGAGAACTGCTGACTGGAAGAAGAGTGAGATCTCTAAACCTGACAAAAACAAGATTTTGGATTTTGCACAAAAACTTCCTCCAGACTTTTTTTACCCCCAAAAAGGTAATTGGGCACTTGCTTTCACAGTTTCGTTGTTTTCTTCCAGGTGAAAAATCAATCCTGATTGCAATAAAGCAGTCTGCACATTAATGCAGCAAGAAATTATTTAAAAATGGAATTAGTATCATATATCAGCAACTTCCACAGAAAGCAATAAAGGTACTTCCTTTAGGTATTATTTCAGGAATTTACACTAGAAAGACAGGAAAGACTGATCTCAATATTTTCATATATAAAAACGTTCACAGCTGTGATCAGAATGACCAAATACATGTGCTTCACACAAAGACATCATTTTCAGTTACTTACTGCTATGCTTCCCTCAGGGAGCTTTGCTGGTTGCACTTTATATGGCATGCTCTTAACTTCGAAGGACACATTGGAAGAAAGAGTATAGAGACCATTCTTTCTCTGAAATTATATAAAAAAGAAATTATTAAAAACCATGTTTATACTGGAAAGCCCTTCCTAAGGCAAAGATGGTTCCTTTTGGTAGAGTACAGCAATCCTGGGACCTGTACGTGTCCATGAGACAAACACATAATACAGCATAAAGCTGAAATAGAAAACCGCATGTTCAAATAGGGAGGAAGGGTTAGATGTGCAGAAAGACACATACAGTTGTTTCTCATATTTCTCTCTGAAATAGGAGACTGGTGAGTTTGAAGCAGGGGGGAGGTTCATGGGGTGTCTATGTTTTAAAACCTTGCCTCTGCTCACCAAGCCCAACAACAAATGCGGGTATCTTGAGAAGATTTCCAGGTCTATGTTGAGACTAAGCTGGTAGAGCTCCCTGATGGCATTGAAGGAATGGCTGTGCCTTCCCATCAAAGAACAACAATAGGAACAAACATCTTTGCACTTCGCTTAGAGTGTGATTGATTTCCTATTGCAGTAGAGCTCAGAAAACCCAGAACTCACCTTGCTTTTTTACTACATTCTGCAGCTGCAACAGGAATGTAGTTTATTGTTTATTAGTCATTGTTTAACTTGCTGCCTAGTAAAATATTTATATAGTTCTCATTAATCACCTCAACAAACCCAAAGATGTGCAGACAAAACAATATGTATCTCTGTCAGTTCTCTGTGTTTCATTTAAACTTGCTTGTATTTATAAAATATTATTAGATTAGATTAGGCATTGCCTTCCCTGCTTCAGAATGATTAAAAACTGTTACATCATATAGCTCATGCTGTGTCTTTTAATTAGTTCTTTCACCTCATTTGGAAGCCCACTAGGCACAGACACACTACATCTGACCAACTGTGTGTCTTATTGTGCTGTTCTGACCTTGACGGTAATCTCCCACTCTGTGCAAACTGCCTTGAAATGACAGTTAAGTGCTAGGATGTCCACTGGAAAAATATGTGCCTAAATCTGTTATGAACTGGCGTTAAGTGCTGACATGTGAAAGTGCATGTCCCTTAAAAGAATCTTAATGGTTGCAACATTTACTACAATGGATACAAATATTTTCCACACACATATTTTGAATCCTGTTGAGCTCTTGGCATCATTGATACCTAACTGGAGTTAGTTTTGAAGGCTAAGTACATCAGGTATCAAGTAAATCTTTCAGCTCACTTTGAATTTGACATGTTTCAATTTCACTGAATGTAATTTGTTACAGACAGAAAATCCTGCACTCAACTATGTCCTCTTTTTTCTTGTTTTTATCCCAAGGAAGGATGGCTGAGTGGTTACCGTGCTCTTCTGGAAGACAAACCTGTTTCTAATTCCATCTCTGCAACTGATGACACTACATGTGACTTGTGTACCCCATCCCTTGTAAAGCTGGCATCATGATACGGATCTCCTTTGAAAGTGCTTTGATATGCTTTGAAGAGCATTAGATAAGTGCTAATATGTCCACTGGAATCCACAGAGCTAGGAGTTGTGAGTATCATTATATCCCTTTACATTAGACTCCTCGAGGTAAACAATTTTAATCTTTTGCATGAGAATATTTTTGAAGTCCTTAATTGTTTTTGCTACCTGTCTCAATCCTTCCTGAAACATGACCAGAATTCAACACAGTATTTGACTACTGATTTACAGGAAGACAAAACCTTGTAAGTAAAGCAATCTTTCATTTTCGCACCAGCTTCTTACAGTCCAATGTATTAGGAACATCACTGTCACTTCCTAAATCCCCTTCTGCAAAACTCTTTGTCCTTCCTTGTACTTTTTGCACATTTAGGAGTTCTGCTCCATTGACAAGACTCGGTTCCTATGTGATTACTCAGCATCTTTTCCTCCCTGCTAGGTGGTGTTTTTCTCTGGAATTTCCTGTTGCATCAAAGGCATAAATCCTCTCTAAGAATTGCTTCTCCCCTTTCAGCTGTTTTGTGGAGCAGACTGAGGTAAGGAGACCCCATGATAATTTGGGCTACTGTTTCTTTCCTTCACTGATGGAGAAAGGTTTGTTTGTGAAAACGACCTGAAATAAGCGTAACCTAAACCTGGGAACCAACTTGGATGGAGTTGGATGACCATGGCCCAGCTCAATATTTTCACAGAACTACTGAGGTTGGAAGGCAACTCTGGAGATTGTCTACTCCAACCACATGTTCAGAGCAGGGTCAACTACAGCAGTATACTCAAGGCCATGTCCAGTTGGGTTTTGAATATCTTCAAGAATGAAGACTCCACAAACTCTAGGAGCAACCTATTTCAGTGTTTGACTACTCTCACAGTAAAAAGTTTTTTTGTTATGTTGAAATAGAATTTCCTGTATTTCAATATGTGGTTCTTCCTTCTTGTTCTGTTACTGGATATCATTGAGAAGAGCCTGGCTCTGTCTTCTTTACTTCCTCCTATCAGATGTTTATACACACTGGTAAGACCCTGCCTGAGCCTTCTCTTCTCCAGACTGAACAGTCCCATCTCTCTGAGCCTCTCCTTGTATATCAGATCATCCAAGCCCTTAATCACTGTTGTGGCCCTTAGCTGGACTTGCTCCAGTCCGTGTCTCACTTGTTCCAGGGAGTCCAGGACTGGACACAGCACTCCAGATCTGTCTCACCAGTGCTGAGTAGAGAGGAAGAGTCACCTCCCTCGACCTGCTGGCAACACTGTTCCTAACGCAGCCCAAGAGGCTGTCAACTTTCTTTGCTGCAAGGGCACACACAGTGGGCTCATTTTCAACTTGCTGTCCACCGGGACCTTGAGATCCTTTGCTAGAACACTGCCTTCCAGCTGGTTGGCCCCCAGCCTGTACTGGTGCATAGGGTTATTCCTCCTGTGGTACAGGACTTTGCATTTCCCTTTGTCACACCTCATGGAATCTCTGCCAACCCACTTCTCCAGCCTGGCGAGGTTCCTCTGAAGGGCAGTACAACCATGTAGTGTATCAACCACTCCTTCTGCTTTTCTGTCATCTGAAAACTTGCTGAAAGTGTACTCAGTCCCATTATCCAAGTCATTAATGATGTTAAACAGTATTGGCCCCAGTATTGACCCCTGGGGTACACTGTTAGTGACGGACCTCCAGCTGGTCTTCATGCTGCTGATCACAACACTTTAAGCCTGACAGTTCAGTCAGTTTTGAATCCACCTCTCTGTCCACCTATCTTCATTCACTTTGACAGTGTCAAAAACCTTCCTAAAATCAAGATAAAAACCAATGACTGCTCTCCCCTCATCCACCAAGATGAACCTCATTTATCTCATTGCAGAAGGCTATCAGTAGGCACTAAGTCAGCCTTTTCTATGTCCCATTCAGCAGAAGACCCATATTTTCCCTAGCTTTCCGTTTGCTGCTGATATAGAAGCCTCCTTGAAGTCCCTTGCTAGGCTCAGCTCCTGGTGGGCTTTTACTTTCCTAACTCTGTCCCTGCATGCTTAGACACTGTCTCTATATTCCCCACCCAGCCTCTGCACTGGGTCAACTGACTCTGCTTCTACCTCTTTTATGTTTCCTTTCTATGTCTGAGTTTTACCAAGGAGCTCCTTGTTCATCCATGCAGGCCTCCTGCCACCTTTCCTTGACTTCCTGCATGTCAGGATGGACACTTCTTGAGCTTAAAGGACATGGTCCTAGAGAATCACTAGTTCTCCTGGACGCCTCTTTTCTTCAGCATCATCTCTCATGAGTTCTTCCAAGCAGATCCCTGAAAAGGATGAAGACTGCTCTCCTGGGGTCCAGGGTTGTAGTTCTGGTATTTGCCTTGTCCATTCTGTCTTCTTTTTAAAAGACTAGTTTTCTCTTCAAATATGTGAGTGTTTACTAGTGACATGAAGCCAGCACATTTATTGCCTTTTGGAACTCATTTGGCTATGCCATAATTTTGTTCTTTTAAAATACTGAAAGCAGCTGAATGTTTATTATCAGAACATTTACCCTCTCCTTGGGGCTTATATTAGGAAAGAGCAATACAAAGAATACTGCCTCAAATGACTACACAGGGACGGTCAGATCAGCTCCTTAAGATAGATGACATCTAATGAAAGGGAACTACCTTTTCTATCAACAGTGTTTGAAATGAAAAATTAGACAGATTTAATATCGGACTTGGCAAAAGAAGTAATTTTTATACATTTTCATGGTACTGAACATCTATGATGAGATGGTCTTCAGAAAAATAATTTATCCTTATCACACTAATTATTTTCCATTTTCAGGCTCAAGCCATTCTTCATCTTTTATTCTACAGCACTAGACTTCTCATACAAAGTCTCAGCATGTTTCTGTAGTTGTGCCATGATTTGCATTCAGAAAAAAGCCTGGAAAAAAAGCCTTGTTTTCAATTCTAAGCAATTCATATGAAGCAGGATTCCAGATATGATTTATATGACTTCTTATAAAAGTAATCTGTCATGGAGAGAGCAGAATATATTATATTATTAAAGAAGTAGACATTAGATGTGCAGCCTGATTGGCTAAGGTACAGTAAAGGCATTAACTCTCTTGAAACATCATATAAAGGAAACACAGTACTCATGGGAAAAAAATCTTTTCACCTACTATACGTGGCTTATTTCATTTTCAGCTTGTATCAGTAACAAGAGCATCAGAAGAGGGTACTTCCTGTGGATTAATGCTTGGCTGGGGTTAATAGCCTTGGGTTATGCCTGCAGCTATCAACTCTCCTTGACCCCTCATTAGGCTCCCAGAAATGCTGCACATCTCCATTGCTTTACAGGAATGGAGAATATAAAAGACTAGAGAGTATTTTCCTGCATTCACAGAATTATGTGTTTGTGGCAAAGGGCTTTAAAACAATGACTGTGGTCAGTGTCAGTTGCAAACAGGATTTTTACTTGTACCAACACCTTGGAGATACAGACAGCTGTCTTTCCTACAGCCTTGTCTATAATTCTCAAGTCATTTGTGAGAAACAGCATTTCTTTACCATATCATTTTTTAAATTGCAGATGTTTAAATATTCAGTGTTTACTGGAAGCAGCAAGACCTGTGGTTTGCAGTTCAAGCTGAGGACTTCATTATGGCTCAGAGAAAGGGGAAGAAGGAATTTGGTATTTGTGAATGTCAGTGCCTAATGACCAAAAGTAGGGAGCCCAGCCCTAGCTACTTTGGCCTTTCGAGGTTCCCCTTGTGTTAGAACAAGAAGAGTCTGCTCTTGTGTACGTCGCTGAGACGGTAGTTTGCCAATATCCCGGTAAGCAGGTAAAACATGGCCATCCCCTGTGTTGCTTGGGTGGTAGATCCCTGCTGGTGTATTTATTGAAGCTTCTCTCTCTCTCCACACTTTTGTTTTACAAATAGATTTTCGAACGGAAGCCTTTGTTTTCTTTAACAGTTGCGGGACATGGAAGCATCCAGAAATGAAGGAAAGTGTTCCCAACAAATATTCAGTGCAGTGTTGCCCTAAGTACAATTGAGACAAACAGAAATAATGTGGGAAGTGCGGGAAAATCTTGGACAATTTGAAGAAGAGGTCTCCAGGCTCCAGTGCAATGCTGGTGGTTTCTGAAGGAAGCTCAAGCAAAGACCTGATGTCTCCCCAAAGCATCTTTAAGGCATATGGAGGCATCCTAATCAGAGGGCAGACTAAAATGTAGGGACAAATCTGGCCCACCGGAGCTAGACTGATGGTAGGAGGAACAAAACTTTTGGAAGCTTAAAGAAGTCTGACAGGTCATTGTTCTTCTGCAGGTGTGAAGTGTTTAACTACTGGAGAGACTCCCCAGAATGACTTTGTTCCATTGCCTCTATGGCACATTGTTCAATTTCTCTGAAATACTTTTTTTCTGTTTAGATGTAGCCCAGTGAAGTCACCCTAACCAAAATGCACATAGTTTCTCTATTGCAAGCTGCGTGCTGTGGTGGAATTTCCCCCCCAGAACTTATGTCTGTTGCATATGGAATTCAGTGCTGCTATAACAATATTGGCCCTGGTTGATTAAAACTTGTTTCCCTTCATGTCTGCTAGAGTCTGGCACATTTTAGAGACAAGAGGGTAAGCAATATGGTGTTACCTTTTAAATATATGCTTTGGGAATTCATTAGCTTGCTTTCTTTGACCCATGCCTCCAAAAACCTGAACTACTGCCAATAAATAGAGTAGCTTACATAAATGCTGAGTAGAGGTCATACAACTATTTGTTCTTGAATTAATTTGTTAAAAACTGTATGTATGATTCTGTGCATGGTCAAAAAGTACTTGAGCTATTTGTAACAAGAGGGTATATCCACCCAAATATATCTGTGACCAAAGACAACACAACTCCTCTGAAAATCAATACATCATCTCTGTCATTAACTTCTTACACTTCACATATTATATCTTTTACATTCATTTAAACAGACTATTTTAAATTATAATAGAGGCAGATATTTTGTTGTGATTTCAGAACATTTTAATATACAGTTTTTAGTGGTTATAGATTTAAGATGTTTATTTCTTCATATATCTAATGTTACCTATACTTTAGCACACCTAGCAAGAATCTCATGTTCTGCTGTTGTTAACATTTTGACATTATTTTAAATGGCAATGAATGAAAACAAAACTAGGCCACACCCAAAAAACCCTCCAGCTAGTTCAGCCCAGTGCCATGGTCTCTTTCTTTCTAGCCTTCATTCCACATAAACAATCAAATCCAGTATAATACCATATTTTTGGCCACACACGGTTTTCTTTTTTACTCATTTTGTTTTTTCAAATAACAACAGTTGTTTGACGTAAAGGCAAATTTCTTTGATGACTTCCTCCTTCTGTTATTATATGTGGCTTGAAGGGCAGTGCATCAAATTTATGGATTTTAACTCAGTCTGAATTAAAATAATCAAATTAAACTTCCATATATGGCTTATATATGACAATTAATGAGAGAACAAACTATCTCTCTCACTGATTTTTCTGGTGTTTCACCACTTCCACCCACGGATAGGGAATTTAGACTGGCTGCAAAATTATGCTTTGAAAACACTAAGCAAGCTTCCCTTGACTGAGATGTTTTCACTGGACACAGAAAGAGGTTCTGTGCAGGGGGGTGCTGAGGATAGAAACTATTGTTCCTTGGGGTCATATCCCACTTACATATGCAATAACTGCTCCCATAGTAAAGAGGACAGGGAGAAAAGTGATTGAATAAAGAAGCCTATAAAAGAGCTGGATCTCTCACCTGTCTTGGACCACCTCCACCAGTTCACCTGTGTTCTGACTTCCAGGCCTCTGCAACCATATGTGTGCTGCACAGAGGACAGTCTGTGTGTCCCCACTGCACTGGTTATCTGCATTCTGCCTCCAACCGCCTCTGCGCAGCTAAACTGAATCCTTGTCCCAAAAGCATTACCTGGCCTACAGAATTTCTACCATACTAAAAAGAGCCTCTGAGTTCACCAGTAGTAAAATACGGAGATTCTCAACAACATTTCTCATCAAGGAAGTACAATTAGAGCATGCACTCTAACAGTGGTGATAGCTCCAGGTGCCAGGCAATAAAGGCAAAGGAGGATGAGAGGACTGGAGGACTTCTAGCTGATGGTCCAAAATAACAAGGCATTACATAAGACTCTTTCTCATTTTCTATACTCTTCCAGACCTCTAAATTTCTTTTTATGTCCTTGTAGAAGTGCAGCTGCAGCAGAAGGGAATACCATCATTCTACAAAGCAGGGATGTGGAGCTTCTCAAGCTGAGGAGCGAATTGAATTCCTGCCTTCCAGTCATTAATTCTCTAATCACTAGACTGCAAATTCTGTCTTCTGCTACTCAATATTGAATAAACAAAGTCCTCTTTAAGTCTTTCAACTAATGCTATAGGTACTTCCTAAGTAATTTTTTGGATTCTGCCTTCTGAGAAGGTGGAAATATTCCCGCTTAATCCTGATTTGGGTGCCTATCGTCCTGATGATGGATAGTCCTCATGCACTACCCTGATGGTTAGTGCAAATCAATGTCTGAGGTACCTCATTGTCTCTGTATGCTATGTGGGGAGCCTAGGTATTTCGTTTCAGGTTTTGGATACCAGTCCAGGGTCAGGCACTTAAGACGTGGGTGCTGCAGCACTCATCACCTTTATTATGCCAAGCATATATTTCCATTTTTAGGCATCTAAAAAGAAACAGGAGCAGTGCATGTTCAGAAACACTGAAATAACAAGTATTTAACCGAGAAGCCAAAACATGGCTTTGTGTACTGAGGGAGCACCCGATTAGAGTGTGGCTGCCATGCTTCTGTTACTTTTCAGCTTTCTCACATTAAAACTAGATTTTTCTCCCTTCTAGCTACTAAAGTTCATGCAGTCAGGAGTGCCAAATTCAAATATCTGGATCTGTCTAAAAGTCAAGAGAGAAACAATGCAATTATATTCAATAACATTAAAGAAAATAAAATAAACTTCAAACCTCTTGGGAACCTTGCACACCCTCTGTGGTTTTTTTACATTACTGCCTCTCCAAGCTCTCCTAGAAGAAGATTTTTCTCATTGTGAGGAACTTTCAATACAGGCTGAAATAATAGTCAAGAATGAGCTGAGTTCCACTTCCCACAGTACTATAAGTGTCCAAAGAGCTTGGAGCCTGGAAAGATGTCTCAAATCAGACAGATGGTACAGATTCATCATTTAGAAATACATTTTCAAAACAGATGTTTTATTAGCCAACTCCTGACTCTTATATTAAAAAGTACCCATCAGTGTTCAAAGAACACTGGGCAAGGTCCCCTTGGATCTCCCTGTGGTGACTCAGAAATACCATGAATAGACAAATGGGGACATAGTAGAGCCCTAAGAGAACACAATGTAACATAACCATGTAAGGTTCTTTCTCTTTTGCATGAATCAGGCTATTATTTGCTCGATCAGCAAGTCTGAATCTAAAAGTCAGCTTTACTAGAGGGTTCATATTTACAGCCAGGCTTTGAAGTTAATCCAAAAAAGTCTGTGATTCCTCTTGGCCTTTGCACAATGTCTGTCTATCTTTGTTGGCTGGTTGGGAGATTTAGGCTGCTTTATTTACTCAAACATGTCTAATCATTGCACGTCATTTAACTGTTATTTGTTATGGGAGTTCGGGTTTTAAGGTGACAGACTACAACTGTCAAGAGGCAAAGGGGTTAACTGTTGTCAGTTAAACTAAGTGGAAGAGGAAGGAGTCAGTCAATACATGACTGACCTTTTGTGGCAAAAAAATATACAGGCTGTTCCATATAAATTCGATGAGAAACATGTTTTATTTTGTCCTAGCATTAATCAATCACTTTCAGTCAAATTCTTCTCATGTTCACATTAGCATATCCATGAGAAGAAAATACATAATGACAATGTGTTCTCAGCTTTAATGAGCACAAACAATTTCTTCTGCAGATCGTATCTTCATTTAGATTATAACACAGTTGAGGAATGTTGTATGTCACCATTATCCTCCTTTCTTTGGCATATGAAAATTTTGTACATTAATTGTATATGCAAAAGAGTTCGGGATGTTGCTGTGGAGACAGCAACTTTTCCTCTAAGTTTCTTTACAAAACCATGACTGTGGGGTTCAGTCTGGCCCTTGAACAGTCCTTCCTGGTTCAGAAGCACCACATCCTGATTATTTTGACTGTATTTTAATCCTCAGTTTAAGTCTGCAGATTTCAGCCTAGCTAACAGCAGTTGTTTTTTGGGTATACTTTACTTTACATCTGGAATAACCTTAGGAACTACAAGTTTACAGGCTTACTAAGAGCAGATTGTGCCCTTTTTAGGAAACTAATTATGCTCTACAGTCTTTTTTTGTGATGGCTGTGTAACTGTTAATTTTAAAAGGGGCTGTGAAAAAGGGAACTGTTTTCAGGTGAATGGGAGGAAGGCAACCAGATCCCATCACACTATTTGCTCTCTTCTCAATACCTAAGTTTGCATGTGAAGCAGGGGTCATGTTATTCTGGCAGCTTCTTAGACATAAATGGGAGGATACAACAGTTCTCTGGGGACTACCTTTTTTACTTAGAAAAAAATCCTGTAGCTTTAAATGGAGTTTTCTGAGACTTTACAAGGCTTGCAAGTTACTACTCCAAGGAAACAGAAATATTTCCTAAGGATACAGATAAAAGGTAAAATCACAGCCCATAAAAAGCCTTGTTTGATACCAGCGGTATGTAAGGACAGTGGAGTAAGCAAAAGATGTACTTGTAGTAGTGTATGCCATGAGGTCTCTGCACCCAGGGAATCTATAGGATGGCTCATTCTTGCCCATGCCCACAGGTTGGTGTAAGGTTCCACCTCTGTCTTGAGCTCACTGAGTGAAGGGAGCTGCAGGTATAGCAAGCAGGACTTATTAAGGACCAAGGAGGAGCTAGAGGGACTGCAGCACTGACATTGCCTAGTGCGTTTGCACACACCCATGTCCCAAGGCAGAGCTTTGACTCTTTTCCACCATCCAGATCAGAAGAAGGGCAGAGAAGGTGTTTCAAATCAGCTGGATAAAGCGTCCTGTGAAGATACCTCTCTGTCCTGTCACTGACTACAGAGTTAGGCAATCAGCTTTGGCATCTAACTTTCAGATGACTAAATTAGGTAAGATAAGTCCCCCTGCTCCTGCATTAAACATTCCACTCAACTTCATGCAGTTATCCTTGTTCTGAACCTAAGTCAAGCTAACTAAGCTTATATGCTAGAAGATTCCATCTTTATTAAGATTCACTAACAAAAGGAGATTTCATGTCTTCTGTAGCTAGTTTGTTCCAAATGTTACACATCCTCTGTCACAACCAAAACCTCAGAGAAACAGTCTCTGTTTCTCATTAAATTTGTTTAGCTTTAATCTCTTACAGTTATTTCTTGTTACATACTAAACTGACTTAGAAAAAACTTTTATGAGGCTAATTCCCACTGAAATAGCTGTAATAAGCCTAGAAAATTGGCATCTAAAGATCTGTGCAAGGGGTTTCATTTATGTGCTTGTTTTTTCACAGGATCTTGGTTTTGGCCCTTACAGAGTTAATCAGATTTCACCAGCAGAATGATGAACAGAAAGACTTGATTGGATCCGGAATATGTTAGGTCTAGTTCCCATTAAGGTAGCTAGCTAAGGGAGCTAAGCTTTATCTTTTGCTTGCTGAAGAAGATGGGGAAGGTTCACCATGATATTGCTTGCACGCTGCAGTGGTCAAAATTATCACAGATTGTTCCAGCCAGGGATAATATCTCTGCCTCTCTGCCTGCCTCTATGTATTAGGAACAGTGAACTAATGCAGTTAACTTCTTAACTAAACTTAACAGGGACTAGCTAGTGTGTGAATGTCAGTCTCCTTCTGAAATTAGAAAAAAATGGAATAAAATTCCCATCATATTTTCCAATATATATGTCTTTCCTATGAGCATAGAGATGCTTATGTACTGGCATTTTCTATGCAAAATTTTGTAAGACCTTTGCAAAAGCTTACACTAGAAGATGTCCATCCCAGTTACGCAGATTTGGAAGGACAGAGAGACATCCAAGCTGTTGAGCTTTTGGGCTTAAATTTGAACCAGAGCCTGCCCTTTTTTCCCACTAGCAGATGACTCACTGAGCAAACCTTAATGAAGTACATCCAGTCTAGCCTCTCAAACACATTTGCTAAATATGCCTTCTCTTAAAAGCACTGTATTTGTACTAAGAGAACTGAAGAAAGGATATGAAAAGTTTCTTGGGATTGATTGTTAATAGAAAGAAAATGTACTGACAAATCAGGAATTAATTCACCTAGTATCTGAAAGGATGTCCTTTGTTACTGAACTAGACAGAAATCACTTTCTCTCAAGCAAGGCCCCAGATAGTTCTATGCTCTCTTCAGTCATAATGGTGCTAATAGCTGTTGCAGAAGGAACACAGAATATGACCTTTAGTCCTGACAGGTAGAAAAAACTTTCAAGTCATCCTTTCAGTAACCACTGCCATGGACCCCACTGCCATGGACCCCTACACTAAGAAAGACCAGTGACCACCAAAGTATACACCCATTGTGGATTTGGTGCCATGATGGTTAGCTATTGAGCTGGCATTCAACCTTCTGTAAATACTGTCCCATCTGCTCTTTTGTTTCTCCAGGAAAGCAAGTTAAGCGAGGAAGAATTTCTTTTATCCACTTTTGCATTTGAGGAAAAGGAGAAATTAACTTAAAACATGCGAGGAGCTTAATTTAACGCTCCCGTTGTAAGCTGAAGATCCTCAATTCTTCTCTTGCTAGGGCAAAAGGTACTCTGGGGATAAATCATTCTCCTACAACTACAGGGAACACAGGAAAGTTCTTGCATTCCACATAGAAAGACTGGGGAATTCTAAATTCCTTGAAGAAGGAAGGTGATAAGCAATCAGTTTGATCAAGTTAGGATCTGCAATTATTTCCTAGTAACAGCAAACTGAATTACAAATTTGTCAATGTACCACCCAGTGTTAATGACAGGACAACCACATAGTACTACAGACACATGGCCAGCTGTGAGGTAACAGCTTACAGTGCAATCTCTCTGCCTTATGCAGTGTAAATACAATTCTGAGAGCATATGAGGTTGGAAATGCAGGAATTTGCAAGAAGTTCATTTTTTCTATGGTCTGCACTGTCCCTTCTTTTTAGTGGTAAGACACAGATTGTCACTCCATGAGTGTTGTATGTCATATGAGCTTGATACATATTAGTCTTCCCTAGATTAACAGAGAATGAATAACTATGAATTTTTAAGCTGGACACAGTGTACACCATATACTGTTTGGCTCCAAGAAAAACCTTTCATCGGGAAGGATGTGATGAATGCAGAGCACATCATGGAGACCTAGGAGATTATTGATCTGGGTCAGTTCAGGAAAGCAGAAACAAAACCAGGAAAGGTGTTTAAAAATAATATTGTAATTTTCAGGTAAGATTCAAGACATGAATCTGAGAGGGAGTGATAGTGAGAAAAAGAAAAGTAAGCAGCATGCATGTGACCTGAACAGGAACCAGTGAGATGTTATCTTCAAAGAAAGTGATAACAAAAAGGATTTGCATTTGGCCCATTTAATTTCATCATTTGTATTCTTAAATATCTGGTCAAATAAAAGATGCAGGTGTCTTTGTGTATAGAAAGAGATTTTTGTGTGCATTACCTCCAGGAATGTTTGGGCCCATAGCCGGGACCTGATTTTTAGCGCTGCACTCTTCCCTCTTTCCAGTTGTCCCACAGTGCAGGAAATTAGGATACACTTCACATTTGTACAGTTCTGTGTACAAAATAAAGGAAAGTTGTACCTATGCTTTAAAAATGTATATAAACATTTCAAAAGCTATAAATTAGCAAAAGAAATCAACTTTCCCATAAAGATTTAAGTAGTCTGAAATCAGTATTTCATCTAATGTACATGAGATACCCCAAGAGTCATTGTGAGAACTATAAACCAAGTGGGAGATTCTTTTTGCACCACCAATTCATACAACCACCTACCTGTAGTAATGAAAATAAAAGTAATAATTTTCAACAATATCTACTCTGAAGAACTTTTAAAATGTCCAGGTACTTATCAATCCTTTGAAGCATGTGCTTTGTCTTCATCTATCAGTCATTTTGTGATTTCAACACTTTTTTTTCTCCTGTTCTCTATGCTTGAAGTCTTTATTTATGTTCCTAAATCTTTCCCCTCTTCTAACTCTCCTGGTTTGCTTACTGATGTTTACATTATAGCAGCCAGAACATGTACTGAGATTCATTAGTTGCTCTACTTGAAACTTGTTGTCCATGAAATGTTTCTGATGAGCAGTGATTCTGGCTTACACACAGGGTTGAAGACAAAAGCCAAGCAATGCAACTCAAAACTATATACTCCGTCTGCCAGAAGAATGTCACAAAAAAGGTTAAAAACTGACTGGAAGCCACTGAAGGGAATGAGCAGAGTCTCATGGGGTAACCACAGAAATTATGCGGTTGTTTAGGGCATAGAAAGGAAGAAAGATCTCAGAAAAATGATTAAAATTGTGTGTAAAAAAATGTATAGGTTTATATATATATAAAAATGGGTTTTACCTGAAAAGTTTTGGTTTGATTCAGGAGGAAGGTCAAGGTTTTAATTGATTCATATTTTTATAACAAAGCAGAGAATCCTTCCCTTACAGATGCTTTACTGACACTCATGACAGAAGGTCTCGTGACCTCAAAAGCAAAGCTAAGTTTTCACAAGTATATCCCCTCAGGAGAGTGAGAATGGCTGCACTACCAAAGCCCATACTTCAGAAAATAAGATGATGGTGTATGTAACAGACCTGAAAACACCCTTAAGGAATCCTGTATCTTTATAGACAGCTTTTCCCACAAATCTCTATCTTATCACAAGAAGCTGTATGCTTAATCATTGTTTTCTAAGTCTGCCTGAAAATGAAACTGTAAACCCTGGAATATGCAACTATAAACCTTTCTTTGAAATGAATATTTCAAAGTATCTGTTTATTTGGCTTTTCATATTTAAACATTCTCCAACCAGATTTATTTATGTTGCAGGAAGGAGGAGAGCTGTTTTCATTAATCATAGTGGCCAAAAACACATATTAACAAAATAAACCATTAGTATGAAAAAAAAGTCTACTTTTGGCTGACATTTTAGGACCTGAACACATATTTCTATTTTTCTTAGTAATGCATTTAGTCTGTAGTGACTTTCAGAACACTGTAACATTAGAACTAATGGAAGAATAACCAAATGTTTAATAAACAGTATAAATAGAGTAAAAGGTTCTCAGAACATTTTTTTCTCTCTGTGAAAATGCTTTAATGAAAATGAAAATAACTTAAAATTTCTGACAAAAAAAAATACAAATTTTAACAAAGAATTACCTTTGGCCAATCAGTCATTTTCCAGAGCAACATTCACTTTCCATGTAAACTTACAATGTGTCAAAATAAAATTTAATTTTTCTAGATCTGTAGTATGCAATGATGAAGGCACATAGAATTGGGACACCTTTCTAACTGAACAAATGTAATCTTGCTTTTCCATGTCCATCCTGGAAAAGTCCTGCTATATATCCAGTGGTAAGCACTGTACTCAATCCTATCCTAATTTGTGCTTATCAAAAGCATGTTGTCCTAGAAGACTGCTCTAATTCAGTGCCAATTCATATTACTAAGTACTCAGCTAAATACTATCTGTTGACATCAACCAGCTGAAAAATCTCTGCTTCATATTTTAAGATGCAGACACAGTACATACTTAAGAACTTTTAAATCACTTTCAGTTGCTGCAGTAATTTCTATGTTGGCAGCATATGAGCCTAATCACTGACAAAGATAACTGATAATTAAGGTATTACTGAAAAATGGGTTAAGTGTTCTGTGGTATTGACTGGTATGTCTTCAAAAGCCCAGGCATTTTTACTTCAGCCCCAGTGGAATCAGATTCTTCCCAGGGTATTAGACTGATGAAAGAATTACATAGGACTCAACAGTGATTATTGTTTAAAATGGGTTCATCTGTGATTTTGTTCTTAATAACATTATGGTATTCATTACTTTCAGATTCTATCTTCTTCCTGTTATGAAAATTGCCAAATTAACTTTCAGAAGCAGCATAATTATTCTATTACTCCAGAACACTTAGGTCTGTGAGGTTCTTTTCTTCATACCAAATTCTAGGGATGTCAAGGAATTCAAATGTGAGCTTGGAGTAAACAGCTTAATAAGAGACTGGACAGCACGAAAGAAAATCTGCCCAAGGTTCATAAAAATAGATGGAAAGCACTGACTGCATGAATCCCACGACTGACCTCAAGGTCATCGAGTTTGAACACAACCTCTAGGCAAGGGGAGCTGATACCTGTAATGCTGAAGTATGCTAACGATGGGTCATTGAATGCAGGAATGGAAAAAAAACCCCAACCTTCTGAAAATACAGCCAAGTCCAAATACTTAGGTACCAGACTGACTAATCAGAACTATTTTCCTGGTAGAAAGATCTTTGCTCTTGCTCCAGCATTGTCTGGAATGTTAAAAATGCAGTGACCTGTCCCATTTGCTTTGCTTGTGGTACTGTAAAGGGAAAGAGTCTTACCCTTCCATGTGTATATAAGTACTTACTGGGGGGAACAAATATACTCCAAAGTATTTGTATGTCAGAACTGTTACTTTACACGAAAATGTTAATTTTAAGTGTGAGCTACTCTTTACGAAAGAACCAGAATGCTAGGAGTCAAGTTATCACGAAGAGAACTACCTTTCAAAAGTCAGAATCTGAAATTTAGTTTGTGGAAGAGGGACCCATTCTCTAAATCTGTGCTGAAATTCCCTGTGATATGTGTGCCATTATGTGACCACAGAGGTTTGTCTGCAAACAGCCAGGAGTCAGACAGCCAGGAATTTGCCATGCATGATCTTTAATGTAAAAATCTGTCAAACAAAATTGCTAACCTGTGGCATGGTAAGTAATAATATTTTAAACTGAGGGGTTAAAAATCACTTAGAAAAATATTTAAAAGTCCATAAATAAATTGCAGTCAAACCAACAACCACCTTGGTATACTGCATGCATAGTCCCAGTTAAAGTTTTTAGATAGCTCACCAATATTTTTGCAGAGTTTTTCCTGTGAGGTTCTGCCACTGTGACATCCCTTCTCCTGATATAATGAGAAATTGTGGAATTATACAAAAAAGCAGCAAGTTCAGGAGTGTCTTGTGGAATAGCAAACTGCAAAGAGAAAAAATGTGAATGGTAATGACATATTCATACAATGAGTCTAACGGATTTGTTCCCTTCTCAAGAGGTCTTGAATTTTGGATTAACACTGCTTTTTTCAATTTGACAGCACAGCCATGAGAATATACTGTCTTCAACTAGGAGCATGATGAGTAATAGCACAGCAAGATATTGCCCAGTTATAGGAATTACAGTGGGTAACTTTTTTTCCACCTTTAACTGGTGTCAATTTCATTGCTGTACTTAATTTTGTTAGACTCTTGGGGCCAGATTCTGATCTCTGTAACAGGATAAACTCAAAGCTGCTGCACGGAAATTTGGTTATTAGTTCAGGTCAGTATCTGCCTATTGAAATATACTGATTTTGCCAGCTTTAGAAAGTGAAAGAAAAAAAAAAGGAAATATGAATTCTAGCAACACAACTTTTGATCATTATTTGTTACAGATTTCTTTTGGTAATAACTCAACTTTGTATAATGAAACACTTTGTTCATTTTTGATCTCATATTAAAGTGCATTCTCTTCAGCTTTATCTTCACAGATTTTTATTCTCTGATTAAAACCTATTTTTATTGTTGGCAGTTTGTCTTTAATTTTTACACAGAGCATTTATGGCTTCTTTCAAGAAGCCCCAGAGAATGCCTGGGAACCCAAATGCTATGGAGGGAAGATAAATTCTAATTCATGACAATCCAATCATGTAAAATCACAAAATATATGTGGAAGTTTGCAATAAGATCTCAACAGGAACTCACCTAAACATAGACAAGACTATTCTTTAAGGGCCTCAGTTTATAAAGAGATACAATCAGATCCATCTTATCAGTCCCTTTAACCTCTGAACACAAAATATCTTAAATTCATAAAGAAAATGTTTGTGATTGTAAGAAATGTTGTAGCACTAAGGAGAAGATAATAGCTATAAACACACAAAACCTTCCACACACTAATGCTGTGTAGTACTAGATTTGGAAAATTTGTACCATTCATCTGATTAAAGTTACGAGGCTAAAGAAGCAACTGTTTGGACACTGTCTGAGATCTTCAGTCAAAAGCATCCTACAAAGTGAAAGATACTATAATTTATTAACTGATGAAAACCCCTTCAGCAAAAATAAGAATATTTTTTTTCCTGTTGCTTAATTAGGTTAACATTGTCTTTTTGCCATAAGGGAACAGTTAAATAGCTACTAAATCTCTCCCTCTCAATGCGATAACATATGGGAATTCTCTTTCCAGGATTATTTCACCAGCACATATAGGCTTCTTTAATGATGACAAATTAAAAGAACCACAACATAATGACATGCCTTTGAAGAAGCTCTCAATATATGATCACAACTGACACATATGTAGATCCATTTGAATATTAGATGACTTTTATATCTACTTTTTTTTTCCATACATCCTAAAGTGTTAGTATCTTCAGTAGTGAATTATTACAGCAAAGGTTTGAAAACAGCCCTCTGTGATTAAGAGAAAACATACATGTCTCCTGCAACAACTTAAAAGCAGAATTTCTCTAGTGCCCTAGACGTTCAGGTTAAAGATATTATTTTATCCTTCTTGAGCCAGTAGTATGGAATTGTACAACTCTGTTTCTGTAGCTATTTTATATGCCACATATTTAGCACACCATATCTTATTTTAAATGGATTCTCGCTCCCTCCCTTTAACTACAGTGTCTCACTTTCCTCACCAGGGAAAACTGTACTGCTTTCTTCTCCTGAGCCTTGTCACCTTGAGATTTCCAGATCTCTCCAGTTCTTCACTTCTTATTTCAAAACCCAGTTCAGCTTTCCTCTTTTTCTAGCCAGGCAACACTCTCTGCTGCAATGTGTAACTCCATCAGAAACGTTCTGGAAGAGGACTTTGTGTAAAAGCTATTATACAAGAGGCGTCAGTGACCATTCAAGAGCAATGGATTGGATGGTATTATTTTGTCTCCAGACCAGGACTTACACACAATAATAATGGCTCTGCAGCACAAGGAGACACTGCCTCAGGAAGAGGTTAGCTCCTGCCAGTCATGTTAGTGGATGTACGTTACCCATGTGGTGGATTTTAGCTGTTACTTCACTGCTTCCCCGACAGATGCCTCACTCATGGTACTACAGTGCTCAGCTATTGAGAATGTGCCATGTATATCATCCCCCACTGTCTACCATAGTTGGAAACCACTGCCTATACCTCTGGTATTTACAGGCACAGGCTCCATAAAACTACTTTTTGTCACCAGTGTGGGAAAAAAAAACCCCAACCAACTCCTCGGGAATACTGGCTCAGGCCAAAAGTCCATCCAGCTGAGCTCTCTTCTCATCAACACAGTGTTTAAGCAGATGTGGAAGGAAGAATAAGAAGAGGGCATGCATACACAATGCTCTCTCCTAGTAACTTTCAGCTTCCAAATGTTTTCAGCTCAGGGACTTCCTGATCTGCATGAAGATTTTGTTCATTTATTCATCTTCACTAGACTTCTCTTTTGCAAATTTGTCCAGTTTCCTCTTAAAATCATGTAAATATTTAACTCTGACTACTTCCTTTGGCAGCAAATTCCAGACATCTAATATCTGTCACAATGAACCACCACTTCCTTTTGCTTGTTTTGAATCTAGCTTTACAGGCTTCATTTGATGCTCTAATTCCTGTGCAGTGAACACACTGCATTCCTGTGCAGGAATGGTCAGACAGTAGTCACTCCCCACCCACACTCTTCCTGCCACTTCTGATCTTGCGGATCATATTTGTGCATAGTCACCTCCTTCTAGATTGAAGCATCCTAGTGTACCAAGTTCTTCTGCAACGGAATCTGTTCCATATCTTTGATCAGTCCTTTTGCTCCTCTTTATACCTTTTGCAAGATTCATAACTTTATTTTCCTTTTGTGTCCCTCACTGTTTTCAGAGAATGATAAGCTACAGAAAAGGAAAAGTCCCTAAATAAGAGTCTTCCCATGTGTGCACAGGTTTGATTTATCCTTATGGAAGAAACAACAAAGCACAAAGGAAACCTTTCTACAAGACAAGAAATTCAACAATGAGGAGGAATGTACTACTTTTGACTGAAACTGAAGAATCTAAGTCATTTCAAAGGGGAAATGCCCAAGCACTCTAAGAGAGCTAGCTTCTGAAATCCAAAAGGAGCCAGGCATATAATGTCCTTAGCCTTATTTGGAAATTTGAGCCAGGCATCCTGCTGTTTATACAAAACCTGAAGGAAGCTGTCTCTGTAACCTCTTCCCATCTGAAGCAATAGATAAGCATTACATATCTGAAACCTGATTTGTGCATTCATGCTGTTCAGTGCTTTGAAAAACTGAAATAAGGAAAGCATGTTTACATTCTTGCAATAATGATTGTGCATCTGAAGCCATATTCTGCTAAGACAGAGGGACCATTATTTCATTATTAGAGGATGCTTTCTCACAAGCCTCACAAGAATTTAGTCTTGTTTGTTAAACAGATGTAATCATTATCAAGTAGGAGAAGGAAAAGCAAACTAAAAAAACTAAAAAAACAACCAACCAACCAAAAAATCCTCAAAAAATATGTTGCCTCAAAATGCCATTAAGAATTGTGGCACTATTCTACCCAGGAGCTCTGCCCTCCTGACAGTAATGCTCCCATCTCAGCTTCTTAATTTAAACTTAAAACAGAATAGAGTGGCTAGCGAGGAGGGATGCTGAACTCCTTTTCATGCACTTGCAACCTGATCTGACCAGTGGCTTTGAGATGCTAGGCTTGCAAATACAAATGCAGCAGCTCAGCTTCTTTCTCCTCACCACTTTTGAAAAATAGGTGGAAATGGAGTGGAAAAAATTAATAGGAAAAACCTCTGTTTCCAAACTTCTTGTGTTTTGGGTACAAAATGGAAACATTTTCTATCTTCAGTTCCCTATCACTCAATCCCTTTTTCTTTCTCTACAGAAACTAAATAAAAGGGTGGAAGCCTAATGCCTCTCTGGCTTCCTGGGTGAAACACAAAAATCTAGCCATAATGTATTTGGCATACATCAGTTTTTCTATATTCTTGTAAGTATATACTGTAGCTCTGCCTCTTTAAGCTGAAGGCTTGTCTTGTAGCTCCTGTGGTCCTGAGCAATCCCCTTCACTAGAAAGACGTCTCCACCTTCATCCACTGTACTGAACTCAAACCCCTCCTGGTATGCAAAAGATGTATAGCACTTTTAGCATTTGGAACGCAGCTCTCCCCGCAAAATGTTTAACAGGCTACTGGTTAAACTCGAGAAGTGTTGTTTACTCCAGAAGTGTCTGGAATCAGTTATGGTTAATAAATTGGATACCTTGTTTTTGATGGGATAATATGTAGAGCTGTGTTTTGCTAAATCTTCTGACTTTGAGCCAAACCAAGCTCTTTTGGAGGGATCTGCTATCACAAACACAGATCTTAAAACAAGCTTTTAGACAATGGCATATCAACACTTTACTGAGGAGGCTGCTCCTAGGCCTCCCCTTGTTAGTGTTTCCTCCAAACTCTGAGATATCCAGCTCTGCTATAAAGGAAGAGCCATGTCCATGGAAGGTGAAGCAATTTGGATGGCAAACAATACCTAGGAGTAACACTTAAGAAAAAATTGGTAGGGGAATTTTTTCCTTTTTGCTGGTATGATTAAAATAATTACAGAATCATTTCCAAGTAGAAAAACCAAAAACCTGTCATGTTGCTGACAAAACTGTAACTTTTATGAGTTAATATTGATTAAGCCATAAAATAATTGCAGACTCTATCAAACCTTTTATCAAGTGGTAATACATGAAAACTTCCATTTCTGGAGTATATTCCATGCAGAATTCCAGTTGATTCACTTTATAGGATATTCAAAGTATGCTCCTTGAAAAATTTAAATCATTAACACTTTAAGACAGGTAAAAAATACATAGGCTTCTAAAATGATTCGCATTTTACAGATTATACTGTCTCAAACTATGTTGAACTTAACCATAATATAAAATATAGCATATGATATTAAAAAATATTTATCTTATCATACACTTGGTGCAAGCAAATAGCCCCTGGCAACAAAACATGCTGAGGACTGACTGGCTAAGAAGCAGCTCTGCAGAAAAAGACCTGGCTTAAGCTGCACATTAGCCAGCAGTGTGCCCTGTCAGGAGCAAGGACCAACAGCATCCTGGGCTGCATGAACAGGAGTAAAGGCAGTACGTTGAGGAAGTGGTTGGGGAATGTAAAGCTCAAGGGCAGCCTTGGGTGCAGTGACCATGAAATGGTGAAGTTCAAGATCCTTAGGGCAGAGAGGAGGACGCACAGCAAGCTCACTACCCTGGACTTCAGGAGAGCAGATTTTGGCCTCTTCAGGGATCTGCTAGGTAGCGTACCATGGGATAAAGGCCTGGAGGAAGGAGGGGCCCAAGAAGTCTGGTTAATATTCACAGATCACTTCCTCCAAGCTCAGAAGCGATGTATCCCAACAAAGAGGAAGTCAGGCAAAAACACCAGGAGGCAAAAACACCAGAAGGCCTGCATGGATGAACGAGGAGTTACTGGACAAACTCAAACACAAAAGGGAAGCCTACAGAGGATGGAAGCCAGGATAAGTAGCCTGGGAGGAATACAGAGAAATTGTCTGAGCAGCCAGGGATCAGGTTAGGAAAGCTAAAGCCCTGATAGAATT
>JAVJGG010000073.1:22257136-22329478 GCA_035590195.1 Aviceda cuculoides
TTTACTTTTTTTTTTTTTTTTTTTTTTTTTAAAGTAGTTGGGTAGTCTTCAGCATTTTGATACCAGTTTGTGGAAACAGTTCTTTCTGGTATCCCAACAGGCTTCCTCCCTTTATATTTCAGTGAGTCACACTCATGGAGGAAGCATGAGATGTTGCTATCTCCTGAAGTTCAGACTTATTCCTCAGTAAAGCCTTGTCACTTCTTCAGTGAAAAACTCTTACTATCTAGGAAGATCTAGCTACCCAAAAAAGCTCTGAACATTCCCAATTTCACAGCATGAAAAGTCCAGTGAATAGAGCCTCTGATACCCATTTAAAGCTGTATTGCTTGCATTAATGACCTGACAGTGAACAGTGGTATGGACAGGGGACCTACTAGATGTTACATCTTCTATCTCTCTCTGGAGGAGCCCGTGCCCATGTTTCCATAGTCTCCAGCTCACTAGCCAGAAGCCTGAGAGAGGGCTGAGGCCTGCAGAGGCACCTCATTTTCTTCTGTGTTGTTGCTGTGCCCTTCCCAAGTTTCTGTATGTTCTTTCCTTCAAGGGTTACATTATGGAAACATGACTTAATCATTTTAAATGTCTGAGTTATTTACCATAGTGAACATGATCAAGGCCTTCATTAAAGGCCAGACATTAGCAATTAAGTCTCTGTGTGTATGGCAGGGAGGGCCCCATCAGGAACTCCAGTGTGTATTTGATGAGGACAGATGGAGCAGAAGCCCTGCCACCTACTGAAAAAGTGCCAGGTTTGTTCTTGATGTTATCCTAACCCAGCCTGTCCTGTGCTTTTTCGGCCCTGTGGAGGAAGTACTGCTCAGCATAAACCAGAAGATTCTCCAGCAGTAACATTTCAGCCCCACAAATGTGGAGGAAACTAATGGATAAAGGACAAAGGTACACTTGCATCAAACTGAAACAGTTTTCTCTTCATGCCAGTAAATCTGTAGAGCAGATTTTAACTGTTCTCCTATTTTCTAAACTGTTGTGAAGAAGTGGCATGTCTTTTTTTTTTTTTTTTAAGAGCATGATACGTTTTTAAATACAGAACTTCATTACAAAGTGATCACTGTTCATTAATTCTGAAGTGGAAAATGAAGTGCAAATTTGGCAAATCTGTAGATCTTTGGAACACTGACCAAGATCACTTAACCTGAATTTTAACAAAATAAAATTATCAGAATAAGTCTAAGTGATTTTGCTAAAAGCTAACAAGGCTGCAACTCCACAAATCCTCCTGAAGAAAGCTACCATAGCAAAGCCCATGAAATAACTACTGACACTGAAGAGTTAGAGTGACCTTCTTATACGTTACACTTCAGATATCAATGGGAATTCAGAATTTAAATAACCATACTGTTGATAAAACATCTAACCTTTTTATTTGAAGCTCAAAATTGATGCTGAAATCTGCATTTTCAAAATGCTGAACAGAAAATCGAATGCCTGTAGAGAACTGAGAAAGAAACAAAACAACAGGTTACTAAAAATAGTTGGTCTCTCCATACCAAGAAAGCAGTACTGTTCAACATCACATTTCACTGACTTGTATAGGCTACTGTTGCTTTTTAAATTTAGTATGAAATAATATCATCTAGCTGTTTTCAGGAAAAAATACCATCCTCCCTGTGTATGTCACCAGATGGAAAACTTGGCTGGACAGAGGAAAGATCAAGAGGAACAGAGAAGCATACTCCCAAGAACACAGTGGTGGGCCCTTCTTCATCCAGACAGTCTTTGCTTTACTCTGCCAAGCCAAAAGAAAATTATAGCTGTCTGGCACCTCTCAACCCTGCCTCCACCCATGCATGCCTTTGTCCAGGTCTCCTGCTCCTCCCATTGTCTCTGTAACTGGGACAGGTGAGCTGCATACTTTAGGTGTTGCGGGCCTGACTGATCACCTATTTTTCTTCTAGAGGCTAGATTAGCAGCAGCTCGATGTTTTAGTTTCATTTTGTTTGAGTTTTTTCATTGTCGTTCAGTTAAGAGGAATACAACTTCAAAGTTATATTTGCAGTTTAGTTTGCCACAACTTGCAGTGTGTCACCACAGAAGATAGAGGGTAAAACACACTGAAGGAGATAAGGGCTTCCACTGGTGCTCCCTTGTGTATATGGAGACCTTGCTTCCTCCCTCTAATAATTTCCATTTGCTTTGCAAGAAGGGCATGGAGTAAGCAGAACAAGTTAATTCAGAAGACAGAATGGAATTGCAGGGCTAACTAAAGAAGGAATATACAATAGCATATGCTGGAGTCCCTGTAACCCTCTTGTTGGACGTATATACAGCCCCAGTATGTAAGTGGCAGGGGAGCAGGGGAAGATGCCATCTGCCCTCCATGTTAAATTAATAAAATTGTGCTGCAGTCTTTAAATTAATGTTTTTAATTGCCTCATTTCAACTGCAGATGCTTTTAATCTAGTAATTTCTTCTAAAATGTGAATTTTGTATTGAGACTGACAGCAAAGTCTACAGCCTGTAATCTCGTACAACTTCGCACTCCCGCCCCACCTCCCCTATTGCCTGATGGTAGAATTTCCTGCCAGATAACTTGCACACTGTGCTTTCATTTTTTAAAAAAAGATAGTTACATATAGCCATATTCTCCATGTGGAGAAACAATCTTCCTGAGAAATTCATCAAAAGCCATTAGGAAATGAGGACATCATTCCTTCATTTCTGCCAATATCTGACTAGATTACGGTGGAGGGCAGGAAAGAAAAATAGATGTCTGCTTGGCATACTTTCCTTAACATACTTGGGGTAGCATTGTCAGCAACAGGACAGGACACAACAATGTAGAGTTTTATGTTTGGGACTTGGATTCAACATCACTGAAGAGGAGGCATTTTCCTCTGAGGGTATCAGTTCAGATATTTAGGCAATTCCTTTTCCCTAAGCATTATTTTTTTTAAATTTTCATTCAATTCTCCTTCTTTCTTCACTTGCAGTAGTGCATCACTGAATCTTAACCCATCTCCAGAACGAGACTTAGCTAACATGTTTCAATTACTTCTTTCAGTTGTTCTATGCTGAAAGCAATATAGTAATCATAAAAAAAAATGGCAAATTCAAATCTTTGAATTCTGACCATTTTAGTGTCATAGTTGTAGCTAATCTCTTTTTTTTGAAGTAAAATCTTTAAGATGAAAAGATAATGCTCATTAAATTAAACAGAAGCAGAATAGCCGACTTGGAATAGAGGCGTAAGCTATTTTTAAGACCATTTTTTGGAGATGATTTTAACAACTTTATTGATATTTCATTCACCTTTAAAAATATAATGATTTTTTTAATCTCTGAGACAAAAATTTGCAAATATTCAATTCAGCATCTCTTACTGTTTTTACTAACCAGTCTATATAAATTTGTTTCCACTTATAGCAGAAAAAAGATTTGACGAACCAAAGATAAAGTTTTCCTCAGATAGAGCAGACGTGAACTGCAGTTTTGATGATCTATTATACCCCTGAGGCTTAACTCCTTATTTAATACTGAAACACACTCCTACTGTACGAGTCTAATAAGCTGCAGATGTTCCTTTTGTATGGTCGTATGACTTTATTAATGTCAAGTAGCCCTTGACACAGCTACTAATAATGGGGCAAAGATGCTCACATGCCCTTGCTGAAAATCCAGTGAGGCCAAAGGAGTTGAATTTGCTTGAACTTGTAACTTAGGAATCACTCAACCTCCTTATTTTAGTAGGACATTAATTTTATCAGAATAGTTTAATTTTACTTAAAATTTTCCAAGTGAACTTAGTTACAGTAAAATTGCATTATTTTCCATGTTAGTAACACCATGTATCTTTGAAACACATGACATTTCTGATAAGCTTTAATCTGTTATTATGCTTGACAGGATCTAGGACCACGCTGGGAGACAGAGGGATAGCTTGTTTTGAAGTGTCTTACAGTGCATATGAAAGATAGAACCTCTGTGCTTTTGAAGAATCAGTTTGGTACATACCAAGAAACAGAGAAGATCTTCCAAACCTCCCAGTCTTCTAACCTTATTTCTATTCATTTCTATTAACTTCCAAATTGTCCTACTGGAATGTATAATAAAATCTACATCTCACTTGCTAAGGCTGCTGAATGAGCATTAGGAAGCTTATCAGTCTGATGCATTTCAATGTCATAAATAAGTACTTTGAGCACTCTTTGCCAGTGAGATAGTATCACAGACATTTAGTTTGCATTCTGGGCCAAATGGTATTGTGATTTTCCTTCCCATTTCTTTTTATCTTGTTTTTTACCTTCTCATGGTTTTTTTAACCACAAAGATATTACTGAAAAGGTTAAGTAATTTTTGTGGCCAGTAAATGATTTTAAGGTCACAGATTTTCAAAAAGTCAGACATATACCAATTTTGATGACAATAACACATTTTGAAGATGTGAAGCATCAGATAACCCTGTAGCCCGCTGCAGTAATAGCCCATGGGTTATATCACAAAATCCTGACATAACCCTCATACTCAGAAGTTGATCTTAAAGAGTTCAAGGATTCTAGGATTTCAGGGTGCTGAAAAGTCATTACAGTGACTCAATAGTTAAGAGTTTTAGGAATGTTTGATTTTGACCTAGCCCTCCCTTCCCACTCCCTCACAACTTCCACAAAGAGTCCGTTTGTGACTGAATATTTTGAGAATAACTGATCTCCTGCCAGAGCAGAATTGTTTTGCAAAATTGGAAATGGATCAGAGCAACCTTTCGTGATTTATGCAATTTGTACAAAGGGCTGGTATTTCACTTTTGGAAGTACATTTGCCATCATAAATACATTTGGACTGAAAAAGCTCAAGTCCTTTCACCTTTACTAAGCTTCCAGGAGAGCTGGTTTCAAAGATAAAGTTAGGCTTTAAGCTTTCACTCACTATAATCAAACACTTTTGCCATCTGGCTTTGTAACACTCTATCTTCATATGCCTTAATTTTCAAGGGTTGGATTCTTTTGTTATAAGCCAGAATATCCTTAAACATGTTATGAACCCTGCTGTTTTATTCTGCTACTTCTAAGTCTCTCTTTATGAAGTATTTTGCTTAGGAATAATTGATAACCGTGCATTTATGGCAGCCCTAGAGCTGATTCTGAAGAAAAACAGGATTAGTTATGCTGTGAGAATTCATAAGGAGACAGGTGAGAGTAGTACTGCTTTAGTGGCCAACAAATAGCATTCCTGAAGTCTTTACACTGCTAGTATTTTGGGTCAAGGATGATGTGGAAACAGGGCTTTGGATTCAAAGGGAGGAGTGTGAGGGGCTTAGTCTAATACCCTCACACTCAGACCTTTCCATTGCTTATGTTTATGCAAACCACAAAGATTTGCTCCTCTCTTGATATACAATGTTAGTGTCTCTTGTGTTTAGTCTTCCTTTTCTCTTTCAAAGCCAGGGGTATTTATCCTCTCCTTCCCCGCCACTGCATCACAACCATTCAGAAGATTCTTGTCCACTTCTGTCTGTATCTTGAGAATTTGCTTATGCCATGATACTAACCAGGAAATCACTGAGCAGGTATCTAAATTTGCTGGTTTTCTGGTATAAGAAATTATCTGCCTTGATTTGGGATTTATTTAGTGCTTTGGCCCATCATTGCCTCCCATCATCTCACTATGAAAACTCCATTCCTCAGAAACATTTTAAATTACTCTTACTTTTTAGGAGTTTCATTTAGTTGAATAAAACAAAAACTACAAAACCTGTTAGTGCTCCTCTCTATGTCTTTCCCAGAAAATGTTTATAGTACACCCTTCAGACTTCTAATTCACTGTAGTTCTACAGAGAATGATCCTCACCAGGCAGGTTCTTGCTCCCAGTAGGTCCATCAACCGGAATTCATTTGTCAATGGTTTCCAGCTCCTTGTAATCCCAAAGAGTCTCTCTGGGACTGCTCGTGACCATGAAAGCAGATGACTATATAAGACACCTGGTCTCACATTCACTTTCGAAAGCTCTGTGACTGATCTGAAGCTAACCCTATGATCCAAACAAGCTATTGTAATTCCAGTCTCCTATTATATGACCTATTTGGTTCTCTTATCAAGGGTCAGACGGAACTGCTTCAAGATTATAAGGCCAGGAAAACACCCCTCTATAGACAGTCTGAAGAGTGAAATATTGATCTTCCATAGGACAAACCTTAACTTAGTAGGGATTTTGAAAATACTAAGGAGATTTGCTTTGGTTTCTTTGCATACCCCCCAATTAAAAGCTGTTATTATTATTATTATTATTACCTTGGATTATTTGTTTTTAGTTAAATATTCATAGCATTTATGAATTTATGAGCAGTGCTAGAATTCCTCTGCAAGGGCATCCATGGCCAAACATTACTGGGCTCAACAGTTATGCCTAGAACTGTTTTGTCATGAAACAGGGACAAGTGATGACAATTGTGGAATGGGTAGCACTTTTTTTATCTCCAAACCTATATTTAATCCTTATCTGCTGTCCATTGTCAGTCATTATTCAGTTCTACTCCTACCTAAAATCAAGGCTACCAATGTTCCATCTAATGTGTAATATGATTTATGAATAGCTGTCTTAGGAAAATGTTTAGAATGACACTAATAACTTGAAGGAAAACTTGATTCCAACCATATTTTCATTATATAAATCATGATATAACCTGATAAAACACCCTTATGCACTCAAGATGAGAATCAGGCTAAAGAAGCTGTCATTTACTATACATACCTTAAGCAGAAAGAATAATAAAAGAGAGAAATAAACAGACCACATAAGGGATTTGGATTCTCTTCTCATTATACTAGTGCAACTTCTGTGATTTAAACTGAGTCACTCATTTTCTTTACAGTAAATGAAAAAAACCCACAGGGTCTAGCACCATTAATCTTGTAGAACAACATGTTAGTTTTTCAGAAGCACAGTTCTGCCTCTTATTACACCAACAATTTACTGTCCACATAAATAAATTGGTTTACGTGTAGCTTATTGGGACACATTCTGCTAATTGAATAGATTTCCATTTGGTCCCCTTTAAAATTCAATTAAGATAAAAATCAGTAAATGCATCTGGTTTTTCCTTACGTTTGTGCCAGCCACCATGGGATTCCCAAGATCACAAACCACCATTCTTGTTTCATTTTCCATCTTGTAATCACAGCTCAATACACGCAGTGCCTGTAACAAAAGGACACATATGGAGGTCAGAGATCACAGTGCAATACACGCAGTGCCTGTAACAAAAGGACACATATGGAGGTCAGAGATCACAGTGGAATGTATCCAGTTGGGAAAGTGATGCCTTTTTGACTGTGACATTTCTTTCAAATTCAGTCACCTGCTCAGTGACTATCAAAACATTTAATTGGTTATTGTCAGACAATAGGGGAAAACTGATGCCAGGGAAAAACAAACAGGAAAGTTTCTCAGTACCTTAACAGCCATGGTGAGATCACTCTATTTCTAGTTTTAACATACTGCTTTGTTGTTGTGAATCATTCCTATAGCCACAATGACTCAACAGAGAAAAAAAGAGTAGGCAAAACTGAGTGAGGAGAATAGGCTTCACATTAATTGCAATAGCTGTGTTATCCATCACTAGAAGTCTCTATAGTGAATTTCTGGCATTGGCAGAACTTTATTTGGGACCAAATTTAGAACTTTTATTTTTCAATCTATGGTAAAGTACTTTGAACATTAAATACTTCTGTAAAAACATAAACTGTTACCTGTGTTTATAATTTAGCAACAAAGGAGATAGATAGATTTTCACATTAGCAGAAATTAAGGTTTTAATTGTTTATAGCAATAAGTAAAATTTAACTGGTTTTCCAGCAACTATTCATTCAAAGTCCAGCTTGTACCTAACATTTCTCAGGCAGTTCTGTTCGATAACTTTGAGGATACACTCATATAATTTCCCTCTAAAGCTCTTCATGTAAAATATATCCTACGTTTTGGGGTTTTTTTTAAGCCTTTATTCTTTATCACTAGTTGTTATCATCTGTAAACAAAACAGACTGCATAAAAGGAGGAACAGCTACAGAATAGGGGAAGTTAGGAGATACAGAGTAAGACAAAGCAACAAAATGTTTTGGGTGGGTTTTTTTCTGTTTTCCTCTCTGGCATATTTAATAAAAGAAAATACTTCCATATACGTGCAGAAGTAAACCACCTTTGTAAAAGCAGGATGCAGCTAGTTGTTGCTATAATGCTCTCCCACTACCTTTCCTATAATTTGTGATTCTCACAGATTAAGCGATACATGCAAGGTCATGCTCTTTATATAAAAAGACTTGGGAGATCTCCAGACCACTGACTACCAATTCATTCCTATCTGTAAAAGCCAGCATGGACATGCTAATCTTATAATTTCCTGAGATTAAAAGAAAAGATAGGGCATGTCCTAAAAGGAGCCCACGTGAAGCATGCCCTCAGTACACACCTCATTGTACACTGACACTTTTACAATTTGCTAGGAGGAAACACAGTTTGTTACAAAGCATGTCCAAGGCACTAGCAGCCTTTCCAAGCCTCTCTAGGGTTGGGAGTGAGGGATTTTTACACTCTTTCCAGCTGGTTAATTAGAGGTGGGAAGCAACACATGCGAGAAAAGAGGGTGTTAACAGAGTTTAAACCAAACTTGTCTGGAAAACTGTTCATTTTAGCTTAATGTGTGGGTTTATTGTTTGATTTTTTTTGGGGGGGGAGGGGGTGTTGAAATTGAGGTCTAAATGTTAGAAAATAAATACTCATCTGTATTTGGTATTTAGTAGTTGCTTATTAATGCTGTATCATAGACTAGCACAGAGTAAATCAGCCCTTATTACACATTTTTTGTCCTTCAAAGGCTGAGCAAACAGAGGAGTTTTGTGAGTAGGTTTTCTGCAATTTGGAGGCTATGCTCTTAGACTGAAAATCATTAATGGCACAGAACTTATATGACCACCATCACAAAAGCTAATTTGTGCAGCATAAAGATGTGACAAAGGGTCAGCTCTGATAGAATTTCTTCAATACTGAGATTTATTGCCTTTGTTTTTTCACTGATTACCTTTTTGAGGTGGTTAAATACAACATAGGAAAATTAAAACCAGGCAGGAAGCAAGCAAGAGCAGAGACTTATACACCTAGTATTGTCAGTATCATTGAATTCATATGTAACTCAGCCAGATGGAAGGTTTTGCCACATAACCCTTCTACCTGCCACTGGTAGCAATTTATATTTTTATAGCAACACATGGTCTTTTTGGCAGTCTTGAGCAGAAGCAAAACCCCAACAATTAACACATGTGCTCCCAGGGTGCATTTTAACTAGAAAATTATTGGATGCTTTAAGTAATCCAGGCAGCCTACAAACTTGAAACTCCTTCTGGTGGTCTTAGTGATGAATTACTAATTGATGCCAGAATAGTTAAGCATGACAGGCTGCAGAGTAAAACACCTCCTCTCTTTCCTTGATCAACACCTTCCAACTTTATTTTCTGAGGAAAAGTGATACAATTAGGTGCCAGGTGCCAGAATCTAGCTTCTCATCTAGCAGATGTGTGAAGAACTAGTGTTTGTCCTCACAAGGCTCAAATCACATCTCATCTAGCGAGCCACCATGTACTTATTCTAAGAACTTTCAGGTGAGGTTTCAGGTCTTTCTCCTATTTTAAGAAAGTGTCATGCTTTAGTTCAGAAAGGCATGGGGATAATGGCTCAAAGCTTATCCATTGCAATACAAATCTGGTTGTAATCTGCAACAACTCTGCAGTTTCCAGCCTGAGCAGAGACAGTTAAGCCAAAATACATAATGTTTTTGGTGTGGAACAAACACCTATTAGGGGTTTGTATTTGCCTGATTTACTTCTACTAATTATTCCATGAGAATTTGGGTTCCAGCCATTGCTCCTAAGGCAGGACTGAGATGTTCAACATGGGAAACTCTTTCACTGGGCAAAGGGTTAGCGCACAGTATTCAGGCAATGGCTTGGGGTTCAAACACACAGTCATGCTATCATAGTGTAAGAAATGTACCACACAGCAGGTATATACTCTGGATCTACTGCTGGCCACGGAAATGTGAGGAAACATAATGTGGTTAATACTTTTTTTCATTGCAGCTAATTCCAGTAACTCCACACCTAATGCATATGGACAGTTATTACAAGCCAATGGGTTTCAAGTAACCAGTAAAGCTGTGGTAATTTACTCATTTACCTGGTCTCTGGACCTTCTAAGTGTTTCCACAATACAACTAATGCATAACACATTTGATTTCACTGTAAGTCATTGTATTTCATTATTCAGCTTTTGACTGAAGGAAGTATCAGTATGTGCATAGATACAGAATAACCCAACAAATTATTCCAACATAGTCAGGTTGGACAGGAAGCACTTAACGGATAAATTTGTTTCTCTATTAGACAGACTAAATCCAGAGTAGCTCCATAATAAAGTAGCCTAATATCCTCTATGAGTATAGTTACTTTGAAATGGTGGCAGCATAATAGAATGGTTTGATTCTAAAGATTTTTCAGTTCCATCAGAAATGTATGAAGTGTTTTGTTATTATTCCTATTTATTCAACTCATTACATTCATTTACTCCGCTCTCAGTCTACCTGTTTTGCTGGCTCTGAGGTGAATATTATCTCTGCCTTAATACAAGGAATTCTGTAGTTTGGAGAAAACCAGCTAAACAGAGGATTGCAAACACTGATACATTGAAGAGTCAATGAAATCCGTAGATGCCGAGCTTTAAGAGCACGATTGCAACAAGCTCTACCACAAATCCACCTGTCTGCTGAAATTCCTCTGTATTAAATTAAGAACATTTCAGGAGCAGTCACAGATACCCCATTGGCAGGGTGCAGCGCAAACACAAAAATAAGAAGTGAAATCCTGACTCCACTGCAACCAACATCAAAACATTAATTTTCATCTATGGTCCATACCTCAAAGTACCAACAGACTGAGAGACCTTTTTTCCATATACTTCAGTGTTTACTGCATACCACTGTGATAATTTTTTCTGTGCTCTTGTCAAGTAGTTCACATTGCCATATTTTTGAAAGCCCTACAGGTTGAATTAATTGAGTCCCTCTTTAATTTATACTCATTTATACTATGACCCCTAAGAATTTGGTCATCCTGGTAACACATGAACCTCTGACCAGTCTGGGGAAAAAAATGAAAAAAACTGCCAATTCTTGGTTTGAGTGGTCAAATCACTTAATTTATACATTTCGACAGAATTAATTAAATGAGAAAACAGAACAGGAAGGATATAAAAGAATGTCTGAATTTAAAAATGTGTTTTTCCATTCTAAATTTTCTTTTTAAATTATATAGATTGTATATTTTTCTTTGTCATGTTCACAGCAGTTTTAGGTGACATATGGCAATACAGAAAAGCAATTGAATACATACAAAAGCCAACCTCCAACAGCAGTTAAATGCCAGAAAATTTTAGCTTTGTCTTTTTGAAAAAAATTACAATACCAATTTCTTTTTCAAATGCACTTAGAAGTGAATTTTTTAGTTTAATGGAACTGTAATATCACGAAGACCATAGTTTTAAAAAATAGATATTTACAGTTTAAAAACAATAGAAAGAATAAACTTGCTTTCAGTACCATGTGTAATCCTTGTGAAAACTGTCCTTGAAATGCAGAAGGGAAGACTCTAAGATAGTAGATAGTAGGACTAATGTTTTGATCCTTCTCAGAAAGAATATGACATCTCTTTGAATGGAATAAGTATGAAAAATAAGAGAATATGAAATAAATTATGTGTTGTAGTGCACTACATAAATGCAGGCAAAACAAGGGCAATTTTTCTATAAATCCAGAAGGATTCAGAATCAGATTTGTCAAAAATGTATTTTATCTTCCACAAAATCTGAAGAAAATTAAAAAGTTGCTTTTAAAAATTTGTTTTCAAAAGAAAAAGAACATTAACACTCTTTCCCAACCCATTCTAGCTTCTCTTTATTCTTCCAAAGTACCAGAATCTCCCACCTCTTTTTTCCTTCCTTTCCCCATGAGTCTACCCTGCTGGCACTACGAAATTCAATTTTTCCTAAAATACTGAAAAGCAGTGAGTGTCTTCTGTCCAGTCCAAATGATAGCTATGTGCTAATATGTGCTGTGGGTTTTGGAATAAGTGCCTCCCCTGACATCCTTGGTAGTGGCCAAAAGAACAGCCAAAGATTCCTAAAAAGCAACAAAGGAAAAATATAACCATATGTAGTATATTAAAGAGAACTGAAATTTTGTAGATCACAGTCCAAAAAAACAGAGGTCGTGCTAAGAGAGCAAAAGATATAGACAACAGAAAGAGGCTGGTGTCTTTACTTATTTGTTTTGTGTACAAAGATACGCTTCTGAGAAGTGAGGTTGCAGAGAATTTCCATATTCTCATCTTCAGTGACATCATTAATTCTTGTCACTTTTTTCAAACGGGGTTAAAAGCCCATTAATAAAGACACTGACAGAAGGAGAATAAGGAAATACCTTATAAGTTACTCTCGACTTCCTTAAAAACATTTGCCTTTAGAAAGGAAATTAACTTGCTTTCTCCCACTCTCACCCTTGAGGCCCTTCTTAACATTCCAAGCACTGACAGAAAAAACCAAGTTCATGTTGCAACAGCTTGGGAGATTTATGTGCAGATGAGGGGATTCAGACTTGCTGTCCAACAGAGAATACATGAACACTCTGCTTGTTTGCAGGATAGTGTTTCATCTTTGCTCTTAAAAAACAAACAGACATGAAAAGGAAACACTGTTCGGTACAGCTCAGCAGGACTTCAGTCAACATTAGTCCTTCTGTGAACACTGGCATATTTTACATTATAACTGGATTTTTGGCCTATCCATAAGATAAAATAATTGTCTACAAAGGGAATCAGCTTTGTCAAGTTTATACTGCAGTTACTGTTCAACTATTCAGGATATCTGAGACTGGGATACTGTTAATAATGGTAAAACACTGGTTTGCTGGAAGCATGAGACAGCAGTGTCCAAGTGTCTGGGATTCAGCAGGGCTCATTAACTCTGAGAGCTGGCACCACAGGATCCGAGGTTGGAAGCATTCACAGGATTCTGGACTATCACTCCCTGCTACTGGTAGGGTTTACTGGTTCAAAGTCTGAATGATGTGAATACCTCTAGCCCTAGGAAAAATGTGACAGTATTTGTGTGTTATTGTAAATAAGTTGTAAATAGCAAGGAGCTAGACCTGAGCTGGTTCTGAACAGAATGGTCCCATCCTTCCCATCTTCTGGTAACATGTCTAATCTTTAGCCTGGACTGTGAGAGCAAGGATAGCTGAGAGTCAATGGAATCCTGCTTCCTAAGAGGCACCTCTCTACTTGCTGCTTTCAGCTGGTATAGCCTATGTAGGTTAACCATATTTGCAGTTCTTCTGCTTTATCATCACTAACGTTTTGCTTTTCATTTACCTTGTTGTTGCGTTCAGCCCCGGTATAATCTGCTTCAGGTGGAATCTTTATATGCAGCTCAGCTTCATAGGCTCCTTCCCCATCATTCCTTGGATTTATTATGAGCATGACACAGTTTTCTTCTCCAATTATTAGCTGATCTTTATCTCTATATAGAACACACTACTTGTCAGGAGTTAAAACATGCACAATTACAATTTATGTATGAATAAAGCAGAAGGACATTTTGCTCTCATAGCATCTATTCTGGAAAATATTCTGTGAATACAGAATAAAACATTTTCCATAAAAAATGACCCCATGGAAAAATATGCCAGCACCTGGGTAGGAAAGAGATCAACAGAAAACACCAACATGGACAATCAAAGTGGACTACTACAGAACTTGAAAGTTACTGGTATAAAATTTCAGAGCCTGACTACTTTCTAACCAGAAAGAAGTATTTAGTGTGGGAATTACTTGCCACAGGGGTCCCATCAGCATTGTTTTCTGGAGGGCACAAAGGTGGTGGGATTCCAGTTTTCCCCTCGTGCCGTTGTAAAATGAACAATGACAGAAGCTCTCCTGAGACCTGCAATGGCACTGTGCCCTTTCCTTTCACAGTTACATACTGATTTTGATGGCACAGAGTCAGATAACTGTCAGAGGTTCCCCACTTGTCCTTCTTGGCATATCTCTCCCTCCATAGGAGGAATTGTTGCCATGTTTTGAAATTCTTTTATTCTGAGATTCATGTACTTCACTGTATACTGACTTTAGGAGAACTGTGTCCCAAGTTCAAAGTCACTGGCACACTGAAATAAACAAACTTAAAATCTCCTTTGAACAACAATTTGTATTATCTCTTAGCATTCATAGAACTAGAATCACTCCTAACAAACACTTGCAAATTATATTTTTCTACGATAACCATCAAACATCATGAATGTGTCTGACAAAGACACATTTTCAAGTACATATTTCTCCATTTCTTGGTTTTCTAGATGAAACGAATGTGCACATTTAAAATCTGGAAATCAGGTAAGAATGAGTAGCTATAGAAAATAACAGAACTGTGTTCTACATATTTCATTCTGTTAAAGCAGTTAGAAGTGTCTAGATTTTGTTATAGACAGCATCATTTATTTTATTTAACTTACGGCATAGCAGAAAGCTGCAAGTCAGGAATGCACAAGTTGTCCTCCCCGCAGTCAACAAGAATATAAGCCTGTATTGTTGCAAAATAAAAAATAATACAGTTAGTACATGCTTCAAAGTCCAAATCACTTCATTAAATATCACTAACCTAAATGTCTTAAATATCACTAGCACCGCCCTAGCGAACTAATCTGTTTCTCCTTTCTGTGAGTTCCTTTCTATATGAGTAGTTGGAGACTATTTAGACTGTCAGCAGCATCCTTAGCAGAACAATTATCATCTTTCAGGCCCTTTCCCACACTAACTTGGCTTACATATTCTAGAATGCAATCAAAACTATGAACACAACAAAGTTCTGGAAATGCTTTAAAGGCCTGCCTGGTTCTATATTTATATTCAATTTACCTTTTGAATTAATTAAATCCTTGCTGTGTAATTTCTGGGCACAATATTCTGTTTTAAGGATGATGACACACATAGTATTTGTAAATGCTTTCGTGTTTATATACAAAAAATGTGGAATGTAAAATTCATACCTGTTCTGTTACTGAGCTTTTCTGGTAATAGTTCAGTATTGGCTTCACAGTCAAGCTATCTTCAACATCAGATTCATCCAAACTGTAATTCAAGTTTATATTGATGGGAGATAATTTATCTCTAAATTCTGTTTCATCCTGTGAGTGACAATCACATAATAAAAAACAACGGTTTAATGTAATTATTTCAGATCAGTACAGTATGGCAACAGATTCAGACTTTAGTCTTTATTGAAGGTAAAGATACGGTTCTTTGACAGCTGCTGGCCAAATTCTGACAGTATGTAATGTCATTAGGAAAGCAAAGTGACTCAGCAGTAACTGGAATGCCCAGAACACATTGCCTCCACAGCCCCACATCTGGAAGAAGCTGGCTGAGCTGTGTAGACTCAGAATTTTTTCAAAGCATTAGCCTAAAATGAAGCTTTTTAAGAGAGACACACAGAACCAACTCCTATCAGCTACTGCCCACCTTCCTTTCAGAATGGAGGTAGGGCATGTATGGATTTGTGGAGGTAATATTGTTGGTTTGTTCCCTAACCAAGAATTTATATAGATTAGCAATGGAAAAACTCCACCACTTTCATTGTGTAGTTACTTCCTTACATACTACTTGAGACTTCTCCATTTCACCTCCCATGGCATTTCTAGGACCAGCCTTGGAATCTGCTTCAATTGCATGAGGTAATTCCGGCTGCAAGTAACTACTGACCCTTTTTCCTTCACAACTTCAGTTCCACAGTTTCAATTTTTCTAAAAAAAATGTTAAAATATCTTAAAAATATTTTTTAAAATATATGAATTTTAGGCCAATATTGCTGGTGACACTCCTTTAAAATACCTGTTGAAACTGAACTGGCATGACATTTAAGATGTTTAATTGATTGTCTCACTGTGAATACTATAGGGAGAGCAATCTTGCATTTTAGTATCAGGAGATGCAGTCTTTAATCAGAATTTACAGAAGAGCATGAAATGAATGTATTTGTAGACAGAGGAAATGTACACACTTCAAAGGAAGTTCTTCTTTTTATACTTACATTGACAAACGATGAGCCAAAGATTTACAGAAGAAATTTTGCCCTGATAGAAGAATGTTCTGGACACCCAGATGAGGCTTTTCTTATCTCACATTTCTGTAATTTTGGGATCTAAGAACAGTGGAAATTGTTCTTCCTTTTCCAGTGGCTCCTTTTTAAATTATTATTATCTTTAAATCCATGATACTACTCAAACAATGATGCCGGTCCAAAATATTTTAAATGACTTACTCTGAGATAAACAAGGAAGTCCTGGCAATTGAGCTGTTTCTGTCTTTCTATCACAATGGAGAAGTAATGATGTGACTGATGATAATCAAAGAAGAGGGTCCTCTTAACAGCTCCCTTCTGTTTCAATGAATCTAATTGCAATTCACCTTTCAGCACTATAAGGATACAAGTAAATCAAATATTTATTTATTTAACATGGAAAGAAAAAATATTAAACAATTCATTATGTATTACAGTTCAATTACTCTAACAAAGTCTTCCAAGCAAAACTAATCCATGCCTTTAATGCCTGTCTGTTTAGCAGCACACTGGTTTTTGATCCAAAGTATGGAATACATGTAATTTAAGCTTTCTAATTTCATTTATAGGTCATACATGTACAGGACTTCTGTCTCTTTAATTTTTTTTTTTTTCCCCCAAAACAGAACATTCTCCAACAGGGTACATTATTGGTTTTATTTGGAAAATGGCTTAAACTGAAACAAAAATCCTTCAAGTGAATAATACAAGCTTTCTGTTATATATATATCTATATATATATCTTTTAACCTGTATTCTCTTGTATTAGGAGGATCTCACTCCTATTCTCTTTCAAGGTGTAATAAAAAAATACATCTGAAATTGAGTGGGCCAGAGTAAATTAGAGGAATATAAAACATTTCTTACCTATCTCATCTGAAATACTTTGACCTTCAAAGTCTGCGCAGACTCTTACAGTAAAGCTATGTATAAAAAAGTAGAAGTAATTATTAGCAGAAAGAGAGCTGATCTGGGAATTAGCAGTTCCCAAGTCACACCTTTTAAGTTTTCTTTTCCTTTTCTTAAAAAGATGTTCAGCACGATCTGTATTTAGCTACCTACGATATTCCCTAAGTAAGTTAGCAAGTCTCCTAGGCTCCACTAATAATCAAGGAAGACAGGGTCTGAATACCTTCCTGGGCAAGGTATGGAGAAGAGTCTCTGTTCCCATGAATTCATGAGACAGCCTACAGAGATCACTCTTCTAATACTATTGGCAAAGTTGAGTTCCTTATGTTGAGCTTCAGCAAACCACCTTTGTATAAGGCTGTTTGCACAAGTCCTTTCTGGTTCATCACGGTCAAGTGAGAAAAATCCTTGAGCATCTAGTCGACACTCAAGCTGTTTTCTAGCAAATCAAAACACACAGGATGCCAATGTATTCCACTGGCATTACTATAACGCTTTCATGATTTCAAGAGGCTATAATTCATTCTAAACATACCAACTGAATTGTTCAATTTTTGTGCCACAAGACTAACCAGAATGAATTGTATTTAATTTGCTAAGTTTTGCAGAAGTTGGCAAGTACATGACCTAAATCAAAGCATAGAGAAACTGGTTATTCATGTGCATTATTTAGTATGCCAATGCAACACATTCTACACAATGCAACACATTATAAATTAATTGTTTTTCATTTGCCTGTTCATAATGTATAGCAAGCTTTTTTTGAGCCTAGCAATACTCTTATCACAATTATAACTATATTATCCAAACATCACCTCAGCCATAATTAGTTATTTCTCATAATAAACATTTATTTCCATTTCTCTGTAAGACAGGGAATAGATTTGCAGTTATACTCAACAACTGACAGGAAAATACTTTTACAGTTTCATGGGCTGATACCTTCTAACAAGACTTACTATAAAAATTAGTTTTAAAAACCTAAAAATTATAAGTGCTTATAGAAAAGTTTCACCTCATAAAGACTCTATGCAAGTTATGTAAATATTTAACTGAATCACATTTTACAAAAAGCTTTCACAAATTACTCTGGATGGCTAGAAAAACAGTTATAATGATGCTTGTTGAGGCTATTACCAGGGCATACTTCCCCAGTGAGTGACAAACCAAGAAATCCATCACTGGATAGATGCTCTTGATTTTTGCTGTCACACTCCACAAGGACTTAGTTCTCCATGCTATTTTTCCCAAAGAAGTCCCTTATAATGTAACAAAATTGCTCAGGTGAAAGATTTGGGACTTCTTAAAACTTGCAAGTGCCCCTGGTTACCAAATATTCTTAAAGAATATTTTCTTGGCTTCAGAAAATGTTTTGTTTTGTCTATGGAAGGCTCAGCTAAACATGGATTGCAGGTCAGCACTGGAAGATGTGAAATCATCTTGTGTTAAATAAAAATGTATCTGAATTAGTCATTGCTCCTAATCTCATCACTACTGTTATACTATATACTAACTTCTCCATGCAGTGGATTCAAAATCAGTAACATAACCTTTAAAATAACCTGTAATCCCATTCTAATTGCATGTTTGTTTCCTCTGACAAATGTAATGAAACTGTGCCACATCTGGGATTCATGTCACTCTCATGACCTTATTAAACACTTCCCTCTTGCGCAAAAAAATTGCCTTATGCCATCAAACTCTACTTAACTGTAGCCTTCAAATGACATTATGGTCCATGCATAAATTGCAAATTCAGTCACATTCCTATTTCTTTACAGTTATGAGTTAACACAAGAAGAACTGATTATTTCCTCATACATAAAGACAAGAACAACAAAAATGATAAGAGCTTGTGTAATTGCATAAATGCAATTTAGACATCAGGCTTCACAGGCCAGTCTCGCATGTCATAGCGTAAGAGTGTATTTTCTCAAACGTAAAGTCATGAACTGCCATCATGTATTAAACTTGGTGATCTCACTTTGGAGGTCTCACACAATTTTTGCACCATCAGATTTAAAAAAAGGTTCAGTTAAAAATCCAGCTTGAAATGCTTTACTTGTTAAACAGCACAGTTTCAGTGTACATTTAATTTACTGTAATGAATAGAATAATTCATCATACAAATTTGATAACCAAAGTCATGTTCTTAAGCATTACTATAAAAGTCAACATTTAATCCTTCCACTCCAGGCAGAGCATGTCAAAAAGGGAATGGCAGTGCAAAAAAGCAAAAAATTGGAGTTTATAAGTCTCCCAGCCTCTGGCCATGCAAGAAGCAAAACTATGGGTTTAGCAGAATTCTGCCATATGTTATTCTATGAATATTTAGTTCAGAAATAGTTCTAAAGACATCACGGATTTCGATCACAAACCCAGACAAATTTAGATATGCTCATCACTTCAACAAGAATATGCTGTGGAGATGCTGAGGGGTGCTTTAGCTGTGAGAAAAAGAAAAGCAGAGGGAAAGAAAGACCACAGAAGAGGACAGGAGTGTAAAGGATTTATGAGACTTAAGATCCGGCTCTTAGGCACAGTAAGAAATATAACAGCTGAGCTTTTGAGCTTGGTTATAGAAGCAATCAACAAAACAAGACAATTAACAATCAAAGGAAGCAAACTTCAGCAGATAAGAAACAACCGGGAAACACTCCATCATCCTAAAGCATATGAACTTCTATGTGCTATCAATCTTGCCTCTCTGAAGAGATCCCCACATCGCATTTATTCTGCAGTGTCTGTCATCACTATAAACTTATGGTTTAAACAGTATTTGACTGTAGTTACAAAATAGAGGGAAAGCCTTAAAACTGAACACCAGCTTTTCCTGGTAATCTTGGGGCAACAAAGCAGTTTGAAATAATTTTATGTTCTTCACGTAGACAGAAACATTTTTAATATTATTAGAACAAGAAGCTTAATAATATTCTTCTTTCTTCAAAACTACTCATGGCATATATGGGGGTAGTCTCTTTAGAAGTCAAACCAAATTACCTAATATTACTCAAAATGGTTAATCCTTAGAAAATAAAAAAAGTCATTTACCCCTAAATAATGTTTTCTGGACTGCGGTTTGTACCAGAAAAGAATTATTTTGGTCTGGCTGTTCTAGTAGGTGAAAAAAATAGGAAACTTACTTCAGGAAGTGAAAAGCAAGAAATCACCAGATCCTACCAGACATCCTTTGTCATAGTTAACAATTTCTTTAGCGTACAGGATTGCACATGGAGAGGGCCTTAGCAGAAAGGCATTTTAAGCTTTGATGCTATGGACTTCCCTTCTGCATGAGGCTGGTACCCAACCTGCAAGGTCATAAACCTCTACAGAAGAATAGCAGAAGCTGTTATCATCTACTGCTGAACGAGCTTTAAACAAATTGTTTCCTTCTTTGAAGAATACATAAAAACAAGTCAATATACTTCTATTATGATGCTCTACCACTTGGCCTGCTTTTAGATTTTGTTATGCCAGAGTCTAACCCAGTGACCCACAATGATCAACACAGAGCTGTAACGCTGAAGGACTTCCATGGCTAGGCTACAACACGTGGCCAGGCTGTGGTAACACGAGGGCTGCGAGATAACTCAAATGACTGCTTTCTGGATGTCTCTAGGGCTACTAAAACTAATACCATCAAATTTTCCAGCTGCATTCCTGGCACAGCAGAGCTCTGCAACAAAGCAGTGGGTTCCTGGGTAGCAACTGTCACCACCTGCCTACTTTCCTCTCATCAGCCCCTGGGGTGTGAGGTATGCATCTTCTGACTCTTGGCCCTATGACTTTGCTATCTGGCTCATGGAGTCAGGCTGGCGAACGGTCTGTGGCAAATCTCACACAAATTCATCTCAACAAAGTACAAAGGCCCTTAGGTCCATATCCATGGGACACCAATCACATCCAGTTTCAAATTAAGTCAATGGGAGAAGAAAATACTGGCAGTAGAATGCAGCAAAATTAGAAAAATAGTGCCAAAATTATGCAGTTCGGAAGGGTTGAAACATTATTATTTTGGGATTTTATATTTTGATAGGAATTTTGGATTCAGCTTTTTTTGAAGTATATGTAGAAATGTTTCATTTACTGAATACAGCTGACTCAAGACATAAATATTTTATTACTGTTTTAATAAGAACACATTTGGAGATAACAGAATGACAAAAATTTTTCAAATTAGTTTTTCATAGTAGCAACTTGAGGATCAGAAATTTTAAGCAGTTTGCCTCTGGTTTAGTGGGCTTGAAGAAGGTGGATAGCTTGGTTCCCTGAAGAAGCCTACAAGGCACATCTCAGATTAGACATCCAAACCTGAAAAGCACTAACAAATAAAAAATATATTCTGCAAATTGACTTTTTATCATGATTGGACACTTCTGTGCTACTTAATTTTTGATAAGTCAGGTAACTTCTCTGACCTCTTGCTCCTCTGCCAAATGGCAGTAACAATATTTGCACACTATCTTAAGTTAGTGAGAGGTAGAGTAAATAAAACTTGCAGATACAGTTTAAGCACAAAGTAGCTAGTGGATAATCAGATCTAAAATGTTAATAAAAATACCAATGCAGAGATAAATTAGACCTCTTGATAGCTGGAACCCAGTCTCAGACTTAATAAATAATGTGATGTGGAAGCAGCTTTTGCAAAATGTAAATGTTTTATTTATTCACCCCATTTTACAGAAATTCATCTGCATCTTTCATGCTTTAAAAAAAAATCTTTTTATATTTTCTTTATTAGCTTCAGAGTTGCAGAATTTGTTCTAAATTTGTTAGTTTTGGGAAAGAATTGTATGTTTCTAGAAATTCAGGACAATTCTCTTAGGACTGTGCATAAAAAAGACTTTTTGTGCATGTGTACACTGTGCTTCATCTTTCCAATTTATATCATAGCAAAAATAATATTTTCCTAATACTTGAAAATGTACAGTAATCCACATTATTCATACATACACAATTCCTGAAACTTTTCTGGTAGGAGGTTTCCTTTCATTCTAATTTTGCAGTGTCAGTTGGTAGACATTTTATACAAGTTGCACAGCTGGCTAAGAGATACAGAAATCTATCCCATGGGATGGAGGAATTCTTTGCCTGTTGGAGTTTCCCTACTAATTGTTTTCATATGTACAATACAAGCTTATATCAACTAAGGAGAAAAATTATGGCATGGAAGATTGCAGCTGCTCTTCAGTCATCTTGTAATACGAACTAAATCTTTAGGGAAGAGTATTTTAGACTAAAGCAGACAGAAATTAAATTGTGCTCCTGTTAAAACTCTTGTAGATGGGAACAAAACATCGTCTGGCTTATTGTAACACAAATATGAAAGGTAATGAAAAAACTACATGTTAGAGGATCATACTTTGTTTTTTCTCCCTTTTTTAAACAGTATCTCACAGCAGGAATACTTCTTTAACAGAGATGTTTTTATTTATTTCTCTTGTGCAGAAAAACACCTCTTCCTTTCAGTAAACTGTTGGTAAATGTTATGGTTTTAAAATCTTTTCCATTATGGCATAAAGCACTCTTAAAAAGTCTTAAAAACTGAAGTTCTGAAAAAACATGATTTGCATCAATGAACATGCTTCAGCCCAATGTTGATATTTTAAATTCTTTATTACATCAACTATTAAAAGGTGCTTGAATCAAAAAATCAGGATGGATCTTGATGTGGATCCTATTCCAGAAAGGCCAAAGCTTTTTAAAGTTCTTGGACTGCATAGTTTTACTGAGTGCTTTCTACATTGCTCTGTAGATGGACGATTTTCTACCCAGGATGTAGAAATGAGAAACATTATGACAAATATGAGCAGTCCCGCAGTGTAAAAGAATAGAGCAAAAGTGAAAATCTCTTGACAGCACCATCAGATGCATTGAAGACCCATATATTTAGTGGTTTAAGTGTATCAGAGTTGAGTTCCTTTATGACTCTTAAATGAACTGCTTCTGGTCATTATTTTTTATGGTTTGTATTTATCAATTTGTTCTAAAAACTCTTTTGCTGACTCTTACATTTGAGATGAGATGAATCTTAGAACTTATCTCCTATCAAGAATGTCTCCAGTGTGGGGAATCCCTCTGATCACCTCTGATTTAAAAGCAGTGCAAAATTTCTGCAGGCATCTTATCTTCCGGAGTCCTCCTTTACACCTTGACATTCTTTCCATCCAGCCCACATCCTGGCAGGCTTTCTGCTTCTAATGTGTTTAAATAAAATGATATGACTAGTTTTTATGTTTTAGAAATCTGTTCCTCACAGTCTTTATGGCAGGACTTACTCATATTTTATACTCAACTTGCACATGTTTATGCTCTGTTTTGGTTTTAGTTTCCTCATTTGTTATGATTTCCACTTCTAAACAGTATCTTATGTATTTGTAATAGCTGCTTTTATCAACTGTTCCTGGAGTCCTTTCTAAATGACTGTTTTTCTAGTGCAGTAAACGTGCCTTTATGTGGTATTATGTGCTATTAGATAGCCTCCAACTGTCCTGCAAGCATTTTATATTTGTAACAGATCTTAAATTGTTTTAATTAGCTTCAAGTTTTTGAATGTACTTTTTCTTTTCAAAGTTAAATGCTACTCTGGTGGAGGGTTTCTCTTTTAAAGATATATGCAATGTTGTCCTGTACGATGCACTGAAAAAAGCTTTCCTCTGACTAATGGCAGCCAGGAACAATATCCTGTTAATCACTCTCAGGATGGCTAGCCAGGTATCTTTTCTCTTCCATAAAGGACAGAGATCTCTCTTTCTCTAACAGAAAATGGTGGGCCCACCAGGTCTTTGCATCACTTTCACTGTTACATTTTCTCAACAAAGATGCATGTTTTGACAGATCAATGTTTCAGTGTTTTGTCTGTCTTAGCTGTTTCATGTTTTGTTCATCCAAACACTGCATATGAACTTGCAGCTTGATCCTAGGAGACATTGAGCATCCTACTATGCAGAAAGAGACTTTAGGTATCAAAGGACTCAACTGTTAGCTACTTCATTTTGAGAATCTGTGAAGTACTGGAAGATATCAAAAAGAACTCTGTTCTATACAGGGTTTTTTTGTTGTGCTTATAGCATGCCTGAACATTTTTTTCAAACTTTGAACAGATTCAACAAAAAGCTGCAAGAAAAGTTAGGAATAGGAAGTTATTTGAGAAAGAGGATGAGGATGTTTCTTTGTCTACTCATGAACTTACCAGGCGACCAAAAGCTGAAAGCCAGGGAGCTGACAAGTTTTATTGTCTGGATTCACAATCATGGGGTTCAGAATGAGCTGAGCATTCACTGTCACAACAGGTCTGGCTCTGAGGGACAGAAATAAGGTTCACTGCATACAGAAGGAACACATCAGTACCTAAGTTCCAGCAGAGAAAACACTTAACTGAGATGGCCACAAAGGAGCTGGAAATTTTATAATGCTGCTCCTACCCAAAACAACTTTTTGTTGTTGTTGTTGTAAATTGTGATACCTCCTACTATGACATTCTGAAAGTTCTTAATAAAAAAAATAACGGGTTAACAGCATCACTAAAACAGTATCCTATAGTTAACAACAGGTGTGTCCTAGGACTGAGGCACATCAGACACATTTAATCACATTGGGTTTTCACAAAGGGACAAAGTCTGTCTTTGGGGATTTACAGCAGTCCTTTGGCCATTGTTTTATACTGTCGGATTTGTTTTATACTCTCTCCATTAACAGTGACATATTAGACTTGCTATCTCTGTTTAAGATTCTTAAAAAAATTAACATAATTTGGTTGAAGTAGAAGTTGATCTAGAATATCTTGAGCCAATAATAAAGTAAACTCTGTGTGACATGTCTTGAGAAAATTGACTGTGGAAACCAGGAATAATCATCACAAAATTCTGCTGAGTATGTGAATAAGTAGTTGTGGTGGTGGGAACCATCCCCCTGAATAACAATCTGTTATTAAATAATGAGATAATCTATAACTGAGAGTAATTTAGAAGACAAGTGAAAACAAAAAAGGGTCTAAATGCTGGGCTTTTTAAGACAGCAGTACTATTTTACAGTAACTTACATAATCCTGGCAAAACCAGCTTATTACAAAATTACTCCCCTCATATTTTAGTCCACAGCTGAGCTTTTATGATTACTGCTCTATATTACTTCAGCAAAACATTTAAAAAAAAATTTACTTCCTTCATTTTTTTGCAACAGAGAAAACCTTTTGTTCTAGCTAATTTTAGTTAATAAAATTCTGTTTCTGCAATATGACAAGTTGCATATTTGATACACTCTGGCCAGGAAATGGAAAGATTGAGGGCCTCCTGCTATGCGCTTTCTTAAATTAAATAGAACACATTTTTTATTGCTATCTAAAATACACGCTGTGTCTAATTCTCCAATGTTTCACATCCTGTGCAGTCATTCACGCCATTGCAAAGTGATGCACTGCAAAGTATTTGCATGATTCTTAAATATGGCAGTAGGAAAATCAGGTCTACTCTGCACCTACAGTGTTAGCTAAAATGAACTAACATTCCTGTTTTACAAAATTCTTATGCTTTGACAAACATTCAGTTGGGAAGCAGACCATGCCTTCTCTCAGTCAGGTATTGTTGGGAATACAGACAAGAAGACAGACAGGAATCAAGAAATATGACCATATTGTTGCAGCAATGGATGGTGAATATGTAAATACAAAGAACTGTCAGCATGGCTGGACTAAGAGGGCAGCAGCAGATTTTTGTTTATGTATTTGGTAGTTTTAATTTATACTGCTAATCAAACAGTGCATTTAGTGAAAAACCATAGTCGGCAATAACTTTGTGATTTGTAAAATGGGATCTTGTATACTTTTTCTAAACTGAAACGAAAAGCAGCAGTCTTTATTTTCAATAAATTGTTCACATCTTAATGTACACAATCTCTGCAGAATCAGAGTCACTCAAAAATTTCTTACTAGTAGCATTCCCCCATGAAAGAAATTAATTTTCAGTGTTATGCTTTTTTAAATTTCTCTCCGATGAGCTGTAGCGAGAACTGTTTGGTTTTATAGGAATGTGTGTGACATTGATTTAAAGTTAGGAAAGATAACATTTTCTCTTGTCTTATTTAAAATTAACTGAGGAGTCAAACATTCCAGAAGAAGATTATTGAGCTAAGACTAAGCATGGAAATTTTCTTTGAAAATTACAAGTTTTGAGCATGGGAAAAAAGCATTTGTTTCTCACAAGATGCTTAATTAATGAGCATCTTTTACACATTGCACCAAGAAAACACAGCAATGTGAAATTTGGTTTTTTGCAGGTCTCCCACCAAAGCTGTAAAAAAAAAAAAAAAAAAAAATCACTGCATTTACCACATACCTGTAAACAACTGCTTTTCCAGCTCCAAATGCACCTACAATTAAATCTGGAAAAACAAAACAGCTTCAGAAGAACTAGATAGAAGCCTTTCATACTTTTTTTTCCAGCCTAAATTAGGTCATTGATATTAAAAATGCAGTAACATAAAACAAATGTAGTAATTCCTTTCTAAGTAATTCTTTCAACAGTGTACCTGAAAGAAAACATTTCACATTGTCAGAGATGGGCTCATAAATGTCTTGGTTGTATCCAGTAAGTGCCAATCTATTTAACACAAGGTCACCCATGCCACAATCTTGCTTCTCTCCAACTTGTATTAAAGGGGAAAAAGGATGCTGTTAACCCCTATACATTTTATTCCAAACCATTAATTGCCTATTACACAAAGAGATGCAAACCACTTTGTCATCACTCTTATACAGGTTGTGTTGAAAATTTATGGTGTTCCTTCCTGACAATCCTTCCCATCCTGCTTTGTGTTTTAAGTAGTTTATTCATTAATTTAAGTATTACATCTCTGGAAATAAATAAAGTGCACAGGTGAGAGAATGGCTGATTTCATAGTTTCTAATGTTTTCAGCATTGTAGCAGCATGTGCTAAGACTTAGAATAGTTATCCATCTAAAGCCATCTTTTTCCCCATCAGTCACCACTTGGAACAGATGGGAGTCAACAACAGAAGCGCTGTACCTGTCCTTGGGCACATCTTTGTTACTGGACACCAGCCTGGGTTGGGAATCTACAAGCCCAAATATTTCCTCTTTTTGCCTGCAGCCCCCACTCAGGGCTCTCTGGAAAGATCCAGACTGTCTTGCTGGACCACTCAGGCCTGCTGGAGAAAAGCTGGAGCCAAGCAGTGAGCAAAAAGGATCAACTTTCCTGCTGCCTCTAGCTGGAGCACAGTTCAAGAAAAGGAAAGAGCTTTGTTTCATTATCAAACCCCCTCGTGTTTGCCTGGGCACCCCTTTCACTTCACTGTTGTTATCATACAATTTGATTTACACATGTCCAATTCAGTAGAACGAATCTTTAAACAGACCTTGCAGTGGTACAGACTGGCAACCTAAATTGATCTAAATGACTTAATTAAACCAGTATTCAGGGTTGTAAACAAACCCTTACTTGCTGCTTCAATAGTTTGAGCACTGGTTTGCTTAAGAAGCCCTGAAGTCATCGAGCATGATGCAAATACAAAGCTTTGATGCTAATTAGCTAGGTGGGTTTGGGCTAGGTCTGGCAGTGTGTTTTCCAGCGCTCTGACTGCCTTTCAGATGGTCAGGATTTCACAAGTTTAAACAAGTACTCCAAATGAGCAACAGCCTGTCCTACAATGAATTCCATTAAACAATGTCCTAATAGGAGTAGGCATGGACAGTTTATGGGTCTGATCCTCTTTTTGTACAACATTTACATTTTTCTACTTCCATTGGCCTTAGTGAAATATGCTTCAGGGTCAGGAACACTTTAAATAGCAGAAGAAAATTAGTGTTCTATCTCCTTTTTGGGGCATTTATGAGTCCTTTTCATTAGCAGCTTTTATACACAACTTGCACAGAGTATCAAAACCTAAAGATATTTTCCACTTAAATAAACAACTGATTGAGACATAGCCATCACCATAAGGGCTACACAGCACACATGGCAGAAGTTTCCCTGGAAGCTGTCTGATAGCAGCACCCATGGCAACCCCAAAAGATTTAATAATCTGTTGGGGTTTGGGGTTTTGTGTTTGGGCTTTTTTGTGGGTTTTTCTGTTGGTTGTTTTTGGGGCGTTTTTTGTTTGTTGTTTTTTTGTTTTTAAGGAAAAAGAAACATTATGTTATGAACAGAAAGTGAAAGACAAGAAGGAAGGAGTTTCTGTTCCGTTGTTCCCAGCTGGATGCTCTTTATGAATTCTGCAACAGACTTAACTTAGAATATGTACTGTTTCACACTAGACTTGATAACTCAAAAGGTTTCAGTACAGGGCTATGTTACAGCAGAGACAAAACAGGTAGATATCCAAGACTTATCTAGATCCTGGTCTTGTGATAATTTCATAATCTGATCTTTCATTAAAAAATGAAGCGCTCCAACCCTTCATGGGCACAAGGAAAAGCTTGAACACACAACTTGAGTAAGCTTAATAAAATGTAGCCTGTTTGAATCTCAAGATAAAAAGAATGAGTCTGTCAGATACACTTAGCCTCACTAGTACAACTGAACTCTTCATTTCAGTATCTACAGCTGTGCGGACATAGGTCCCCACTATCTTGGCATCCCCACTTTAAAATTAACGGGGATTTTGTATATCTGCTTAACAGTTAAATCCTGGTTTCTTTGAGACAGAGCCCAACTTATTTGAAGACAGAGGGTAATGGGTCTAGAGGAGCAATGACAGGCCCCAGACACCAAAAGACAGGTTTTCCATGAGCAGTGGAAATTTGGTGGCATTGCCACCTCAGCCAGGTTTGGAGACACAGCAAAAAAAATGAGGACATTCAATCATGGCACCATCACAAAGGCCATACTTGAGCATACTCTAAGGGCAGCCAGGACTGTGCTCATCTTGCTCTTGTTTGGAAGCTCTTACTTTTTCCCTGACATGTCATTTGAGAATTGGCCTAAGCCAAAGAGCTTGAATGAGTGAAACCACTCAGCAGGATAAGTGGACTTAAGAATGAATATGCAAACAATAAAACATACTTATACCAACTAGTGACATCTTCAATCTAATATAAGGACAAAGTCATTATATATTCAATCAGAATATTCACTGGAAGATCCATTAGGGATTTTGCTTTGTTTCTACTTTTCCTGTTACAGAGCAATAGTTATAGTCTTTCTTTCTTTCATTGCCTTGTGGAGTGCAACTCCTATACCTATCATTGGAAACAGTTTTGATGTTGACACAAACTTATGAGATTTGAATACACATCAAATCAGAACACTTTTATAAGCAGAAGTTTTGAATTTGAATTCGTTGTGTTCTGCAGAAGAAAAGTTATTAATAATTTCTAAGAAAAAATGCATGAGATGAGATGTCTAAATTATCTGAAGTTTGGCAACTTTCCCCTCCTAAAAATAGAGAGAAGTTGTCTTCAGCATTGCTTGTTAATGCTACACACGCACTGTCACTGATGCAAAGGTCACTAGCTGAAAAATAAGGGTTTAACAAGCAATTTGGAATTACATAGCAAAAAAAGCCAGCTTAACTACTTATAACCCTTCCAAAAAGAGCCTGAAGAAAAGCATATGAAAACCTTTGCTCCTTCGCATTTGTGAGGGGCTTTTTTTAAAGCCCAGATTAAAGTGTGTATAAATAAAGAGACAAAGAAAGAGAGAGAAATATAAGAATCACAAAATGTCCTTCACTCCTTTTCTCATATTTCACGTTTTCAGGAGGATGAGTGACCTCGTAGATTTAAGTAAATGACACTTTGCCTATGTCTTCTTTATCAGATCCTTTATCAGCTGCTGCCCTTCAGAGAAGCAGAGATCTGTATGGAGGGGCTGGTGACAGTAGCCGTGTGCTCCTGCCTCATTGCTGTTGTGGAATAAATGAGCTGTGGGGTCACAATCATATTGCAAAAAACTAAGAAGACAAGCACGGAGTGACTCCGAAGGAATTTTCAAGTTGCATTTCAACATAGCTTGAGGGTTGTATGCACTAAAATCCCAACTGGTGGAGTTCACAGAGCTTAATCCTGAAACAAGTGTCTTTGGCATGTACTTAAGTCAAGGGGCACTGTGCAAAGTTAAACAATCCAAATGGTTATTTTACATTTTACTTTGCTCTGAAAAGAAGGCTTGCAAGATGTTGTCTGGTGAAGAAAGTCCATTTTCTGAGACAAAAATATAATGAAAAGTTAAGGAAAGAGTATTCACAAATGGCACTGAAAGGCACAGTGGATAAGGTGGTCTCTTTACCTGCACCTTCTGCCATGTGGCTGTGACAGACCTGAAACACCATGTGATAAAGGGCGGAAACTTGCCATCATGCTGACTAAGCCTTCGACCAACTGGAGGAAGTAGGAAGATCAATGAAGTCCTACCTCCAGTCTCAACAAGTTATATTCATTTATTAACTTGAGGAAATTTTTTGATCCCCTGGTATTTTTAAGGGACATCTCCACCCCCTGTGAGAGATGCAGCCCCAGGGAGTCTGAGCAGGGAGGAACATGCAGCGTGCTCAGCACCCCACACTTGGTTGGAGTCTGTCCAACAATCCCAAGAGAATTTGCCAAGGCACGGTATCTCTCTTGCTTCGTGGGGGACAGTGGCCAAGAACAACAGCCAATGGAGGACTACATAATTGGCACACACTTCACTGATGAGAAACCCAAAAATTAAACAATAGCTGAGTCACCTCCCCACTACAACTCTACCAGGATACAGGCAGGAAAGGGTTGACTTTATGGACTCAGAAAGATTTGCTGACAGCTTTAAACATCACTTTGTGTAGTTTGTCAGTTTAATTGCATAGTATAAATAGGAAGTGGAAAACAATTAGAATGCTATCTAAGTACAGGTGCTAATGGAAATTTCATAAAAGAGAGTGAGAAAACTGCGTAACTGGAAACTCTGCTAAAAAATCTTTGTGACTCTTTTTGATTTTTATTTCCCTCAGTGGACCAAGTGCCAAAAAAGCCCATGATCAGATTTCTATTTGTTTTCTAGGATTTCAGAGAGCACTACACTTCCAAATCTCAGTAGGAAAGGTCCAGAATAAAATTTTCTTTAAATGGCTATTACTTCAGGCTTTACCACAATAAAGGACACAGGATTCTCCAGTTCAGCCAACTTTACTTAAGAATTTTAGTTAAATACTACAAACAAACACCACTCAAAACAGTCACTTTCTTCCTATGCTACCATTCTCAACTGCCTTGATTCTCCTCTGTTTTGCAACCATTTGGTAGCAGGTCTAATTCATTTCTATGCTCCCCTTTTGTCTGAATGAGTCCCTTTCATAATACTACAAACAAATCCAAAAGAGGGCAGTTAATGTCCTATCATTTTGTTGTCCCACAAACGGGTTTCATTTACCCGGTGTGCAAGCCAATAACACACAGAGTCAAGGTATTTTTAAATTAATTACACTGATGTGCATGAATGGGTGCCTGTCTCAAGACAGCACCCCTCTGTCTCAAAAATTCCCACATTTATACACTTAAGTAATACATATTCACTGTTATTCTCCTTAGCGATTGGTTCTTTCTTCTTTGACCCTCATGTAAATTGGTGCGCAGACTCTGTCTTCTTCATTCATTGTCTTGAGTGGGTGGTATCATTTGAGTAGGTGGTCAATGACTCAGTGGTCATGATCTCCCCCTGTAGGAATCACCTTTTACCTACTTCTTCCCTAATCTTGGCAGTTCCAAGCGGTTCTTCAACGTTTATTGACCAGACCACAATCCATTACCTTTTTTGACATAAACATAAAGACCCATTGTCTAGTAGTTAGTTCCTAAATCATACTTAGTTATTGTTTCCCTATTTTAAATATTAACTGATGGGGGCTGTACACAGGACTTTAGCAGCTCCCTGGTTATTTTAATCATATTATACATATTAATTGATAACAACTTCAGTAAATCCCTACTTACTAGGATCAATTGCTTTATTCTTATATTCCATTGGGCACAATATTGTGATTTCATTAAGTATCTCAAAGAATTTTAGAAAACCATACCTGTAAATTACATAGATAATAATTTGCCACAAAATTAACATATTCGTAGGAGACTCTTGACTTGTCACTACATTTTTGATTGATTATTCATGTGAAAACATAATTAGCTGGTAGAAACACTTCAGCTTTTCTGCATCTGCTGGCAGAACCCATGCCCTTGTTCTGGCTCCCACGCTCAGCAGTCCCCTCTTACCAGAGCAGATGCAGCTTCTCATTGATTTAATTTGTTTGTCTTCCACCAACCTCCTAGGCCAACTTCATAATTTAATCATCACTAGATTATGCTTTGTGATATTGTTGGCACAATGCCTGTTCTCAAAAAAATTGTGAATGCAGAAGAACCCTTGCCTCTCAGAAAGAAACTTGAGGGTTTTCTTCCTGCTGTTTGGGTTAACGTACTCAGCAGATGGAGCTGTTAAATACTCCTATTTCAATAAGATTATACTAGACTACTGAAGTTTTGGGGAAATTTTGTCTGATTATCATGTTTGTTTCCTTCTTAAAATGTTTCTGGAGTCATTTGTTTATATTAACTATGTACTATTCTTAAGATAATAACCGAGTCCAAAACAACAAGGCATGAAGGTGCCTTTATACATTTCCCTGTGCTGACAAAGGCTTGACTAAAAAGAATAACCAAAAGAACAGGCCAACAGCTGTGTTTGCATAAAACCAGGATACCTTGAAGTTGAACCTTCAGTGGCATTGACTCCAGGGTGACTCTAAGTTAACAAGGAAGACTTACACAGACCTTCTAAACAGGCAGGGAGCAGAAACAATAGTGCATAGTTTATTTGCGCAATTAACTAATTAACTAATCAACAGTCTTTGAATAGTGAATTCATCTAGAGCACTGCTCTAAATCCACCCACACTGTTAAAAGAAACTGGTCAAACCATCCTGGTTCACAAACACATTTGAAGAAACCACAGTCTGCGGGAGGGTATGCCACAGAAGAAAGCAAGCTTAATGAGTTAAGTTATTCATTATAAACTACTTGCTCAGCTATAATCAGCCATTAAGTGACTGAACATATGCTGAAATGTGAGGGTGGAGACCTTACAGCCTCCAAAAGCCTAAGCCCTGCACAGATAGATGAACCAGCTGGAAGTGCAGCACCATCACCCAGACAATCACAGACTCCAAGCACTCAGTGGGGACCAGCTTTGAACGGATGCCCAGAAGCCAAAAGAAACAAATTTCTTTCCCATTAAACAGATTCATGGATTTCTTTTGTTCCTATGAAAATTGAACTATGCTAGTAGGAAAAGACAAAATTATAAATAAAATAAAGTACAATTCAAAATACATGCCTAAGTTGAGGCTTCATTCCCTGCTCCAGGCTTTGATGACACAAATAAAGCTCAGGATGGTGGAAAGGGGGCCTAAAAGCTGAAGATTTAGTGGTGAGCGGAGTGGAAGCTGTGTTGAAAGTTATCATTATGTTGCTCAGATATTTCCGTGTAGAAGACAGACAGGAAGGTTGTGCTGAGGCAGGGAGTTCAGAATATCTTGGGCAGACCTCGAAGAGCTGCTATTACAAAGAATCCCATGGCTATATATACTGCTACGGCCCTCGCCAATACAGCCTCAGATACAGCACGATGCTGCTTTGCCATGTCCTAACCTCGGCACTGAAAAGTGCAGCACAGAATCTCGCACATAATTCCTTCCAACTGCCACAGTACTTGCACTTAAACTGATGATAAAAGCCCATCTTTTTCACTCCATTCACTGCTCCCCCCCTCTATTTCTTTAATTCCTTTTTTTTTTTACATGACTGTCAATCCAGAGTAACAGCATTAAGTCAGTATTTACTATAGCAGCATAAGCGAGATCGGATCCTCTGCTTTGAATATGACCTTAGAACATGAGTTGTCAAAAAACTGCTGAAAGATGTTACAATTATGTTAGTGGTTGTAAATTAGTGCCACCAAAGGTACCTGTGTGCCTATCTATCATCCACACTGTCTGTGGTGGTATCACTAGAATGGCCCTAAAGAAGTTGGCCCATGCCAATTATTAGTCTCCAAAAGACAGCACGCAGCAACCCTGTTTTGGCAAGAACGTGAGTTTGATAGTATGGACAAGGACTGTTCAGTGACAGTTCAGAACCAAAGAACAGAATATTTACAGTGTAGATGTAGCTTAAGAGGATTAATTGGTCTTTTCCTTCAAATACTAGGTACATATTGTATACTGGAGAGATACTGAGTATCTCAGGTAAGTATGGTACAAAGCTTGTCAGTGTTGGAAGCTTGGAAGACTGGGAAAGCTGTACGTTGTTTGTTCCCCTGACTAGTCAAATTAAAAAGCACACAGCTGGCTTGGTACATTTAATCTATCTGACTGACATGCTTAATTTGCCTTCCTCTTACTGCTTCCCTCTCACCAGCCTTATCCAACTATAAAGTTTGGTCAGGTTCTGCCCTAACTCTTACATGGTTACAGAGAAATCAGCATCCATCTATTCATTACCACCATCACCACCAGTTGGCATTGTAGATCTGCTAGGTGAGGAACAGCACTCTCTTTAGGTCTGAAGGTGATGAACACCACCACCGAGAGGGCAGCAGCCTGTCTTTAGAGTGACACAGCTGTTAAGATGATCAGCACAGTTTCCTGTCTCTGCTGCTTCCCAGAGATGAAAGTTTCCCACTACCTCTGAGCCAGCAAAGCAGAGACTACTATATTATCACCCCTGTCTGTGTCGATAAAGGAATAGATCTGGGCACATAACATCTGGAGTGTCTGCAGGTATAACAGAATTTACAGAAATCCTTCCCTGGAAAGCTGTGGAGATGTAAACCAAGGGTTGTGCTTAGTAACAAAAACTAATCTTCCCCGTTGAAAGGTCAGAAAACCCCCTGTATTTCACAATGCTAAGAGTAGAGGTCTATTACTGTTACAGTGGTAACATCTATGCCAGGGCAGCCAAAGACAGATGGTCATTACACTGACAGGACTGCTAATGAGATGGAAAAGCAGCCCTGTCTGTATGCTGACCCTACTATACAAAGTTTCATTTTTAGGTATGATGTTGACTAGTGGGCCATTCAGCTGTCTGTATGCTGCGCTTTGTGCAGTGAGTGGCTACACAAGTGAAATAAATATTAAGTCAAGGCATGAGCTTGATGGTGTTGGTACTGTCCAGATTTTTATATTGTTAGCACAGACTCTGGTCTGATTTTAGCGTGTGCAAGTTCATATTCTCCCAGATAGTGGCCAGGAATGATCTTGGGAACAGCTTGGGTCAAGGACCTTTTCCAAAAGGCAGTTTGGATATGGCTATCCTGTTTCAGTGGGCAGGAGGGTTTCATCTGGTGATTGTGAGTTCTGCTGTGCCATGTAGCCTCAAGGCCAGACCACAGTTCCTGGCTCACTTTATTTTCTTGCACAAACACAATCACTTATACCAATGAAAAAGATTTGAGAGTATTGTTTTGTGAGGTACTAATTCTGATTTTCTTCTCAGTAGGGTAGATACAGCTTTTTTTAAATGTTGGGTAAGTTCAAAACCCCGGTCAATGGTAAAATCTTTATTAGAAGCAATGCAATTAGCCAGACAAAAATCACACTTCACACACTGCTCTTTATATAAAAATATATGAAGAAGAGGCAGCAGTGATGGCAAACTGAACCATCATCTGGTACAGCAGGACTGGCGTGTCATTTGCCTCTGCAGAAGGAACAATTAAGTAAATTAGGGTTCCTTCCACAGGACTGCTAAAACTACATGGCTAAGGGAGGGAATATGGCAGAGGTCTGTAAAATAAGAGTGGACTGAGGAAGAATTGTTTACTGTCTCTTCAGTATAAGAACTAGGGCACATCCAAAGAAACCATCCAGTGGAACATTCAAGACTTGAATGGTTTGCAGTGAAAAAGAATTACCTCTTCACAAAATGTGCAGTTAGGCTGGGGGCCCCTTGCCACAGGCTGCTGTGGGTGCCAAAAGTTCACACGAGTTCTACAACTGATTGGTCAAATTAATGGAAGAAAAGTCTGTCAAGGGCTACTAAATTTTAAGATGCCACCTCTAACTCAGGGACACCTTGCTCCTCCAAGGTTAACCAAGCTTGGTTAGAGCTGGGTGAATATTCTGACAAATATCACAAAAACTGTACAATTTCCTTGCCATCTGTTGTTGTCCACTGCTGGAGTCAGGCTACAATGCTAGACGGATCTTTCATTTGTATCAGTACAGCTGTATTATGTTCTTCCCTGCCTCTGCTACTCCACCATTAAACCTGTCCATGATCAGTTTTCTCTCATATTTATTATGCAACTGGGGTCCTGGGGGACAATAAGATCCTCCTCCGCCTTTTCTAGATAAGACCAGGAAGCAGGAGGTGGTCTCTCTCCCTTTGATGGCCAAGAGTTGCAGGAAGAGGAAGAAGGAGAAACCACTCCTCCATCCACAGGAAAGCTAGGGAATTTGAACAGCATTGAGTATTAGGCAGCCTTTGTCTGCTCCCTATTTGCTTCTCTGTTCTTGAGCTTACCCTGGCATTTGGATGAAGAGAGAAAGATATCACTTCCTGTACCAAATGGCTGCTCTTCTCCAGAAGGCTAATAGGTAGATCTCAGCCTCAATCAACTCCCAACCAAGAGAGGATTTAACCTTTGTCCAACAGGAGAAAAATCTGAGTGTGATTCAACCTCACTTTTTAGGAAATATATTCCTCAACTTGTAACTCAGTCTATAAGAGCACTGATTCCTGAGCTTAGTATAGAAAGCCCAGGATGAAGCTCAGTGGTCTGTGACAAGAAGCCACATAAGCAAGTGATCTCTTCTGGCCTCCAGGTCTGTGACCTGCTCAAAGAACATTAATCCATGGTCTGATTTAAAGAAGGTCTGAAACTCTAAAAGCTCTGAAAATGCTACACAGTGCATTAAAAATGAAATGGCAGTTAACTCTCATCACTCAGCCTCTCATTTCCTAGCAAGGATAAGCCTGCCTCATGAACAACATTAGGCACAAGGGCTTGATTAAGTTACACAAGCACAGCTATAGTTATATGAGTCCTCACAAACCGGTGTCAGTCCTGAACTTCTTGTAAGCGTAATCCTTTTTGAGGTCATACGTCTTCACACAATGCTTGAACTCTAGCCATGGAAGAGCTAATTTCTTGGAGAAGATTTCTGAGAGTGATGAGTCAGCATAATTTGGTTTTATTACTTTTTTCTTGTTATAAAATGGTTGATTTTCTAATATACACATTAAAGCTTAAATGAAAAATTTTGAGATTTTTTTTCTAATCTTTCACAACCCTCTTTGAATCACAGTCATGACCAGTAGTTTGGGAAGCACTGAATTAAAGGCTAGTTTCCTAGACCTTCTGTAGCCAGCAAATACTCTGCCTCTCAGCTGACATCTAAAATAAAACTTACTTCCTATTCCTTCCAAGTTCAGTCCCTCATTTCCTCCTTGCACAAGGGCTGCCCTTCAGCATTTCCGTCAGGAGGTGAAGAAGAAAAGCTCCTTGACACCAGAAGGATTACTTACTTCATTGCCTAGTGTGTTTGTCCTGGACTTGCATTTCCCCATATTATTTCCTTTCTCTTTTTTCCTTTTTCCCATAGGAAGGCATTCTTTTTTTGTGCTAATAATGTGCCATGGTTGTGCTATTTTTACAGCTCTGTTTTGATGCTTCAAGTCTTTGTGAATTAAGGAAGAGTGGTTGACTGACCATAAGGTTTTTTTCTGTTGCTTTCTGACAGGTTTTCACCAGTACTCTGGACTGCTCATCCAGATATTCAACTGAGGGATGGAGGGAAAAGCTAGTTATAGTAAATGCAGAGGTTGGGGGTTTTTTTGCTAAAACAGGTAATTCATGTAATAAAACCAAATCATCTAACACATAGTGAGCGATATCACAATGTGAATTCTGCAACTAGGATGATGCATAGTGGAGCCAACTGGGACAAGTAGAATAACTCCAAGAAATCTCACAACTCAATTGACTATAGCAGTTCCTCAGTACTATGCATTTAGAAAGATCATGACCTATCCCCCAAACTTTTCACAAATTAGCTTAAAAGATGCTCCACAACATAAAGTATGCTAATACACTAGTGAAACTTCTTCTTTCTTCCCCATGTGACTCAAAGACCTGAAAGAATTTCTCCCTTCCCTCTCTCTATCTTTTCAATCTTAGAAATGTCAGGAATGCCATATCCTGTTTTCTTTGGTTTTTCTGGGGGGCCTTGTGAGTGCTTTAGGAAATGTTTAAATGCTGAAACTTTAATAAAGAGCTCCATTGTCCAAAAGAACTTCATTAGTCATGGACAATGAAAAGACTATTAATAGCAACATCAACAATATGCAAACAAAAAATCAGAACAGTGTTTAAAAGCCCTTTCTTTTCTCAAATGCTAAAGATCTTCTCAATTCAGTCTTGTGATAGCCTCACTTTATTACTCTGCAGTCAGCTTTTCTGTTTGTAGAACTGTAATTTCTATTGTAAACATCCCTTCCCAAGAACTCTCTTCCACTTTTGGAAAAAAGACACCTTTATCAAGGTTTTAACAATCCATCACGAAAAGGTAAAAGAGATCTCATTTTTGTCCCTTTGAAAATCGCAGTTTTCATTTTTGAAGCAATACAACTTTTAAGAACACTAGCCTTGAAATAACACAGGCTAACAAAAGTGATTTCATAGTAAATTAGGGAAGTAAAAACTATTAGCATTTTATTGTGATTAACCTTTCAAAATAATAAAATATGATGTTTTACTGCACTCTCTTGGTAAGGCTTCTGAATTGTGATGAAAAGAAACAGAACAGATTTGCTTCTAGAGGAGAGAGAAAGAGTAAATACAAGCACATTTAAAATAGCTCGGACATTCAGTCTGCTTAGATGCTAGGACCATGCCTCAAAAAAAAAAAATACTTCCCCCATGAAACTCGGCTAATGTTACAAACTTGATAAATTTGAATGTTTGTCAGGTAAACTAATAAGGAAGAATCAAAACTAAACTAAAAAGGAAGAGTCCATATAGCAAAATGAAGACATAGAAGGTATGGAAAGACCCAAATGAAATATCTGCCTTTAAGCAATGTCTTTGCATTCTCTGCTTTTTTGTAAAGCAATCAAAGCCATTAAGAATCTATATATAGCTCAGTGTCTCTTTGGACAGCAAAAAGCAACTTAACAACACAACCAAGTCAATCCCTTCTTCTACAACACAACATGTTTTTAATTAAGAAAGAATGCCAGGATCAAGGAGACCTTACAAGTTCAATAACTGAGAGCATTCAATTTTTGCAAGTGGGGGGAAAGGGTTAAGGTTTTTATTGTAAACTTCACATGTTTTATGTTAATGTAACTATTTAAACCCTTTCTTGCCTTTCTGATCATGTCTTTTGACAGGAAAGGGAGTATTTGTTCTGTCTGATTTTATCTCTCAGGAAAGCAAGCTAGAACTATCCAAAAATGTCTCTTCTTTATTCTGACCTCTGCCTTCCAAAAGGAGCAGTTTAAGCACAATGCATTTTCCAGACAATGGAAGTATGAAATTCCCTAACAGAAAAATCTTACCTGGGTAATCATTCTTGTCTACATCTGAGTCTCCTCTTAGAGTGAAGCCAAATCCCGAAGGCATGGACTGTGAGGCCCAGGCTCCATTGAGAACCTGGGAAGGGTTAGTATTTAACCCATTACTGTATCCATTGTAAATGAGCACTTTCCCTCTTCTGTCTTCTCCTGCAAATGGTGCACCAATAGCAATATCTGCAGTGCAACAGAAGAATAAAAAAGAATGGTCACAATTAAAACAGAGCAAAAATTAAGTCCCTGCAGAAAACAGACATAAATGGCTTCTGCTTCATACATGCAAAAACTTCAACGTTCTGTACTTTTGTATGGATTCAAGTTTTAAGGCAAATATACAAAAATGTTTGTAGTGTCTCTTCTGTGTCAAACTTTCATGACAAAAGCTTATAAAATCATCCTATGAAGGATTTATTGCATTATACTAAATACCCAGTCCACACTGGATTCCTCCACCATATTTCCAGGGCATTTAATAAGCTTTACTAAACCAAGATCTAATGAATGCCTGCTTCTACTTCCATATTTTTAAACAGACACAGATTTTCCTTGATTTCCTCTATCACCTAATTAATAAGGAACAACTGTTAGTTAAAATTAATTTTCTTTTTCCAGATAAAATATTCAACATTGATAAAACCCCCCACCCTCTCAAACATCCAGTGCTTTAGTATGCAAAAGAGAACAACGGAATATGTTTTCATCTATACAAAGCCAACATCTTATTCAGAAATGGGAACAGTACAGAGTCAGAAATTTAACAGGAGGCCTTGGGTACTATGTAAATAAGCACTGCAATCCTTAAAAAAATGAGGAGGCATTAAAACATACCATACCCAGGAAGCGGAACTCACAATACTCTTAGTTCCTATGCATGGAATAGAATCATGGGTCTAGACTGAGATTCAGCAGCTGCCCTAGCTGAGCTAGCCAATATGAAATACTAGAGGAGGATACATATCTACAGCTCTCATTTTTAGGTTTTGGTCTACGAGCTGATGCTGGACTCTTTTCTTAAACTTGACTTCAGCTCCTGGAATTTGTACCTTGACTCTAAAGGGAGGGGTGCACCAAACCTCTGACTGGCACCTTCAGTTATGAAGCACAAGACTTTGGCTGTAGATCCACCTTAGCCTTCTCTTTACAGCGAGAGAGAAAAGCAGGAATGTCTCCTCCCTGCCTTACCAGAATGCTAGAGAGCAGGGATACCAACCTTCCCTGCCCAGGGATGCTGTGGGCGTCTGCTGTTGCTCACAGGTAGAAAACAGGAAGTCTCCACCATGGGGTCCAGCTGGCCTGAACTCCACGGTGGGATCCAGGACAACCCAATGAGGGTATTCTCAGCAGTCACAATCCAGTGGCTTCTACCCACAGGGTGGTATTTGGATTTTGTGTACTCTGAACCCCAATATAGTCCTACGGCTCCTGACATGATATCCCTTGCACAGGAACCACACATAGGTTACATTGCCTTAGAGTCTGGTGGCTACAGCACCGTGAAAAACAACCCTCAAGTTAAGGAGGTCCTGAGTCCATTAATTTTTCCCTAGTGGGCCAACTATCTTTAAGGTTACTATGCAAAATACCCCCTCCAGGAAAAACTCCTTGGGGTTTTAGATGCACAGATGCCTGCTTTGCAGATCTCTAACATCCTGGAAATGAGAAGTAAGGAAATGTATACAGGGAAAACCAAGCTGCTACTGACTATGTCTAGGAGGCTAACTCTAGGTGTTCAAGGCATCCAGGCTATCTCAGATAATTAAGCAAGTTAGTTTACTTCGACTGTTTTCTTGAATTTAGGCTCCCAGTTAACTTACATGAATGTTTTGGGGTGTGTGTGTGTGTGCTATAGGCACTTGAAAAAAGTGTCATTATGCACCTGTTTCTTTCAGTGCTTAAGTACCAATGGAAGTCTGATGCCGAAATAGTACATCTGCACTTGTCCAATTCTTTCACTGTGGGAAAAATGCTCCACTTACTGAGCCTTGTTCAATTCTCAAACTCATCCAAGCATTTGAGGAGAGAAGGAGAACTCTTGCTTTTAAACAAACGCAACATCTTAAGTAAGTATTTAAATTTAATTATAGTCATAAAAAAACAGATAATATTTTTATTCAAATGAACATGCTAATATTAAGTAAAAAATAGCACTCTAGTCAATATGACTGCCCTCTTATAGGTAAGATTTTCATGGTTTGGCCCTCAATATCAGTTTCATTAGGATTAGTGTAAATTCTCCTGACTTTCAAAGGCAGTTACATGTTAAAAAGCCTTTTTCAGCCACTGCACAGACACCTCATATTCACTGCTTAGCCATTTTTAATTTCACTGTTATACAGAGATATATATTACTACATTACATATAATTTACCATTATATCCATCTTGATTGAGATCTCCAAGGTGCGTGATTGCACTGCCAAATCTACCAAACACTTCAGTGCCTGTCAGAATTTGCGCATCTCGGAAGACGAAAGCACTTTCTTGCAGGTATAGATAAACTTGCCCAACTTCTTTAGGCTTGCTCTCAAATTCTCGTTCCATAAAGAGAGGGGCACCAACTAAGATATCATCTAAACTGGAAGAGTCAAACAAAAAAGTGTCACTGAGAGACTGAGTATAATCAACACAGTTCATGCATTAGTTAAACAGGAAGCTGATAATTATCACAGAGTCATAGACTAACTGAGGTAAGAAGGCACTTCTGGAGTTCTAGTCCAAACACTTGGTCAAAGCACGGTCAACTAGGGAAGGCTGCCCAGGGCCATGCCCACTCCAGCTTTGAATATCTCCCTGGATGGAGACTCCACAACCCCTCTGGGCAACTGCTTCCAGTGTTTGATCACGCTCACAGCAAAAACGTTTCTTCCTAGTTTTAAACAGAATTTCTTGCACTTCTATTTATGCCCACAATAGACACTGAAAAGCTATACTTTGCAGTTAATGACCCAGAAGTCAGGAATTTAACTGAGGGGATCTGTATTACTAGAACAAATTCTGTCGATCTATCTTCCTAACAGTGCTAGTGAGAGACAAATTTTAGTATAAAATCTAGCTTTTAAAAATTATGCAACAATAAGTGAACAACAGAACAAAAATTGCCACTTTCCAGCAGATTTTTGAAGTAATATACATGAAACATGGGTAGAGCATCAATTGATGGAGAATGCCTCATCACTAATTCAAATGGAAGCTGGGAGACAAAGCCAAAGCTTTATTTCTGAAAACACTTCTGTTAAATATTAGGTACTTGAGTAGTTGCAGTGCTCACATAATTTGTTGTGTTAAGTATTAAAGAGAAAGGACATCATAAAATCACAAAAATATGAGGCTTAGAGGGAGAAGTCCTTCTGTCTACTTGCTACTCCAAGAAGAATCAGTAAAAGAAGACAGACTAATCAAAGGACATTTTGCATGTTGTTGTTCTAAATGGGGGTGTTTTGAAATGTTACCAACATTTATTTAGCAGGAAAAAAAGAACCTTTACTGGACAGTAAAGAATAAAATCAAGCAAGATTGATAGACACATAACAAGCAGAAATATTGTTAATAGATTATTCTGAGATATTAAATGATAGTATCAAATTAATTTCTGAAGGTTGCTCAAGCCTGTGTAAACTAATAGGACAATTCCCATTATATTCAGTGGACATTGGACATCCATATTAAGGAACTCTGCTACTGCAAATAACTAGTACTACTTGATCCCAGGATTTTTAATTTGGAAAACATATTCACTTGCTCTAACATGAAACTTTGTTCAAACTTCGTAAAACTTGTAGAAAACTTTCTACTTTCAATTCATCATATTCCTAATAGTGATGTTTTCACAAAGACTTTATCCATTAGTAAACAAATTAGTAAAATTGCACTACATTGTTTTTCCCAATTCTGATAGAAAAACACCCTGTATGATTTAGGAGTAGCTCAGTTACTACTTTACCATAGATATATACTATGGTTCTAAAATATATACCATAGAATTTAGTACAGAATATCTTATCTACAAGCCTTTTAATCACACTGTAGAACTTAAACAGTCTATAAATTGTGACACAGTACTTCTAGAAAAGTTATTTTTCTATGAAGTTTTATAGTATTTCCATAAAGGAAACGGTAATTCAAAACGTTAAGTCACTTTGGTACAGTTGTTCTATTCTTTATATGTCAGATTTTACCCCATGGCATGAATAACTAAAAAAGGAAGGAAGCAGACGCTGACTTGACATCAAAGGTAGGATTTTCCTTTCACACTAAACATCAAAAGTCTTCCTCTGCTAATGGAAGATGTTCGTGGTTGGGACAGAATGTCAGCTGAAATGGTTGCCATGAAACAATAGCAACAACAAAAACAGATCATGAATGTTCTTTTTATTACAAGTTATTTTACATGTGCCATGTACTAAAAGCATTACACAGTAGCACTATCATGAATTATTATATTACATAGCAGTCCAGATATTCCTGTAAGATTGGGACCCCATAGTGTTATGTGCTGTATAAACCATGAAGTAAAAGATGAGCTTGGCTCCAATGAATATTTTACAAGTGAAGGATTGTAAGATTAAGGGAAGATTTTTTTAGAGGTGATAAGGAACCAAAAGATTCAGAGCCAGGAAGCTCCCAGTACATTGATGTAAAATAAGGAGATACCTAGATACCTTTAAAACTCTGGTCCATAGAGCAATATCCAGAGTGCCTAAAATGGTGTAGAGAGAGGCAGACTATTTATCACCCACAGTGGCCTAAAATTCTCTAAGCAATAGCCTAACCCAGAATACAAGATTCAACAGGCGAGACAGAAAGCAAGCAGACAGGAGCTGGAATCTGTTGTGCAGGGATCACAGCATCTCAGCTGGAAGTGCACAGTGCTGGGTTATTTTTCTAGGAAAATTTCTACTTTGTTAAAACAAATGACAATGACTGTATATAATGCATGAACAGTCCAGGCAGCAACGACCAGAAACCAGTAGCTAAGATATCTCACCTTCTGACTTGTTGAGGGAAAGCTAGGAGGAAGGCAGTCATCTAAACTACATTTACCTATTTCTAAACTGGTTACGGGCAGCAGTGCTACCTGGAACACCCTCAGCATTTAGTTTGCCTTCCCTCCAGGTCTTAGCATGTCCCACCCACACCAAAGCCTTCCTTTCCTCACCATCTTAATCTTCCCCCTTGTCTGTTGGCGCCAAGCTCTGCAGGTCAAAGTAAGCTGCTTCAGCAAGTCCTGTGCAAGACAGAATTCTCCCTCAGGCAATTCTAGGGGTTTGGGTTTGGTTTCTTGCACTGTCACAGCAGTGTACTATAACCAGAGAGGAAGGATTCTTCAGCTACCCTGCTCTCTCTTTGATCTTCATTTACTTATTCCTCCAAGTGGGTAATAAGCAAGCAATTGCTACTTACCATGCTTTACAGTCAGTTTTACCTTCCAGCTCCTACAGTTTAAGTATTTAGACATCAAGCAGTCAAGGGAGGTCATTTGTTGGGTTATAAATACTTATGTGATTAGAATAATGCATTTTTGTTGGTGAAGGAGGATATTTCAATTGGCTTTTAAATTGTAGGAGTTTATATCTACAAAATTGGAGTTCTGAGCCAAATTCAGGTTGATGTGATCCCCTTTAAAAGGCCATAAAAGCAAAGGAAAATCAAAAGCCCCTGGACAGTAATATTAAACCATAAAGTGCAGTTCAGTTTGCAGTGGTATTTTGAACTGGTTCATTAGATTTATTTCATTACTGCACTAAGATATTGCAGTTAACATAAATTATATCTTTATTTTTGTTCCAGCACAGTAAGGTAACCAGCCAGTATTGCTTCCCTTCTGATAAAAAAAAAAATCTTTAAAAAGAACAAGCTGACCACCTGCTGAGACTGTATGCAGTTTCTTTGTATCCTGCCGAGTAATAAAAAACAGGAGTATGGGAAATGTCAAGAGGTCAAGGTATAACTATGGGAAGCTTTGATATAGGCCAAATAAAAGACCAGTAAACAGTTTATTCCACTATTTTTATTGGACTATTTCAGTCTAAATTGAAAGTGTTCTCTTCTTTCCTCTTTACTAGGAATGTAGTCTGTAAGTTGATGGCAAAGTTTGTTATTAAGTTTCATTGTGGATTTCTCATTATTAGCAGCGGCAACTAAACAGTAGTTCAAACAATATCCTCAATTTCCCTGTTCTGCCTACAATCCTGATGTGGTGCAGATAAAACTGCAAGAGTAACTCTGGAACACCTGTAGAACTGCTGGAGCAGAAGGTCTACAGGACCTCTTTCCCAGGATGAGCCTAATCTTTGAGCCATGTCTTCAATCTTATTACAGCAAATCATCATTCCTATTAATCTTTTCAGCATGTAACTTAATCAGGTTTCTCCTACTGATAAGGCCATCACTACCTCCTTTATCCTTAGCTGCACAAAAAAACCAAGGAATTTGAAGTGGTCATTTCCCTTTTGCTTTTTTTTTCCCCTCTCTCTGTTTTACTCTCCCTTTCAGATAAATATTTCTATCGACTGTATGTGCAAACTAGCAGAGACAGACTACGTATCTAATCGGACATGTTTATCAAGTAGAGCTTTTTGTGTTTTGTTTTATGTGGGATGTTTGGATCTCAGAGAGAGTCATCAGATTTCTTTTAAGATATATACTGGGAGACCACACAGGCCTCAACAGCAGTTTGATTATATTATTGACATAAACTGTGGTCTTAGAGGTACATAGAAAATATGAGACCTGCCAAGTAACCCTATGTTCACAGGAAATAACCTGCACAGGAAATAGTTTGGTTCAGTGAGAAGTTAAATAGCAAGTTCCCTGAAAGTCTAATGAGTGTCTATTGTAACATAGATTAATGTTTCTCCACTCTTTCACATTAGTAATGCATTATGGTAGCAATAAATGAACCCTGACTCTGTATATCATAAAAATAGGAATTTTCAAAAGCTATGGTACTGTGACAAAATTTGACCTCAGAAACTTGGAAAGATTGGAGTACTATGAAGCCACCACAAAAACTGTTGAAGCTTTTCTGTTTGTTTGTTTTTGTTTTGGAACTGCAATAATATTTTATCACCTTGTTACTCTTCTCTTTTCTTGTATTTCTCACTCTTTAAAGGGTCACTAGTCACTTATAGGAAGCAATGATTTAGCCCAGAAAAATTATTTAATGGAGTTATGTTTAAGCACCTAATAAGAAATAATCACAAGAAAAGAATATGAAGTAGACACATCTGAGACATTTTGCAATAGACAAGAGTATGTCACAGCTCTAAATATAATCCTGGCTCACCTTTGGGCAGATTTCCAAGGCTCTGAGCTTCAGGCATCTTTATCTCCTTGCTAGAAACCTAGTATCAATAATCACTTACTAAAGTCCTGATCTTCAAAAATATTTAATCTGACTTTACATGAGTTAAAAGTTAGCAAGCATTTTGTTCAACAGGGCCTGAAATCCCCAAATGTCTTAGGCATGACCCTGGCAGCTGAGCAGCATTCTCCCTCAGACAAGCACAATGCCTGTCATAACAACTACAGGCCATAGACACTTTTTGGTCCTCTGGATGGTGAATATGGATGCCCAACCAGTAGGTGCTGGAATGAGGAGCTGATGATACTGGAACGCTTTTACAATTGAGAAGCGAAGCTATGGACAGTCCATATGTGAGAAGACTTACCTGCTTTTGAGAATGGGAGAATGAACTTTTGACTTTCACCTATCTCTTCCCTGCAGTAGCTAGCACTGTTTATTCACTGTTCTTCTACCTTGATCTGTTTCCTAAGAATTTGGTCATTCCCGCTCTGCCACGCTGCTTTGAATAAATATTCAGGAAGATAAACTCACCCAAACTAGGCCTGCAAATACTTGTGCCACTGTGATTGCACAAAAATAAGCCTATGTGAACAGTTAAAATTAGAAAAGCAGAGAAGCCAAGAGAAGAATTTTGAGGTATGAAGCACCTGAAAATCTATGTTTATTAATAAATATCAGGCATTGCTTCTATGAATGTTCAGTGTAGCTGAATATATTTGGTAACCTACCCATCATTGTTAACATCAGATACTGCAACAGTGTACCCAAAATAAGACGCCATCTGGAAATAAAAAACAACAGATAGGCTTTCATATCAGATATCAATTTGTAAAATTTTTTTACTGATAATCCTCTTTGTTTCTATGGTCATTAATTCTAAAAAATATTTTATATATTCTTGAAACTATGTCAATGAAACTATATCCTCTAGAGAAGTAATAAAGTAATATTTCATCACATAGTTGCTTGACATTACCTGTTCACCAGTGAAGTTCTGGATAAAGGTCAAATCTGAAGAATTAATAATTGAGACCTGGTAACAGAAAAATACAGAAAGTTTCAAGCACACATGGAGATGCTACAGCATAACAACACCGCAAACCAATTTGACACATTGAAGGATGGTCCAAGTGGCCAAGAAAAAAACAATTATTTCGTTTCACCACAATTTTCCTGTAAGATCTTGAATAAATCACTAAGATTTTACGAGTCACAGGTCCCACATGAATAAAATGGGCAAAAGACTATTTTCCTTCCCTACTGGACACCGTGAACAGCAGGAAATCAGACTATCAGTGAATCAGTGACTATATTAGTACACATGAAAACGTGAACTTAGAACATAAAGAAATATATGCATACATACATACATATATATGACACACATACACACCTTTTCTCTGAAAAATGGTATGAATAAGTTCCAGAGATACAAGGAGTTTTGGGTCCACAGAACTAGCAAATGTGTCTGTGGCTGGGATCTCTGCTTCCCAATCAGGTTAGTTCTGAAACTTTTTTTTCCTATGAGGTAAAAGATGTATCCACACCCATAGATTGTCTTCTTCCTTCACTTCTAACTACGTATCATGACTCTCTGCATCTGGTATTCAGTGTATATACTTAGAGCACTGAAAATAAACACTGGGTATGAATAATCTGAACTTGGACTTCTCTCCACTGTGGACACAGCATTGCATATGAAATACGCTAACCTATGGGTAAGCTCAGGTCTGATAAGACTCAGTGGGTATAGTGATACTAATCACACTCAAAGTATGCTTGTAATTGGCTATTGAAAACAAACTTCAGAAAGGACTAAGTGCTTAATATTCAAAGCCCAAACTGGTAAGGCATTTCAACCCAGCCAGGTAAGCCTGAGGGTGAAAGTCAGGCTTTCTCTGATTTCTGAAATTCTGAAAGTCAGAATTTCTCTGATTAGAAGGTTTGGGATCAAAGAGACAGAAAATATAATGTAGACTTTAATCTTCCAAATGGTCTGACTGCATTCTCACTATAAAAGGGATAAAATGTGGCTCCAGTACATACATAGCCAAAGTTCTGTGCTCCCCTCGGGACTCCAGCAACCAACTCTGAAAAGATAAACGATCAGCAGTGAACTGGTTATGCTATCATCTGAGTGGTACATGCAACATGCATCCCATGCCACTTAAATTCTTCCTTGACATACAACTCTTAGGATTTTGGGGTTTTATCTGTATCAGAAACACCTGCAAATCATTTCAAGACATTAATTCGTAAGATTTTAACATTCATTCAGTGCATCTAGTTGCATGAAATATTACTTCTTAACTGTTGAATACACTCATCCAGAAATCTCTTTCTGCCGAGTGTAACTTAGCATAGCACAGTGTAATAAAGCTCTTAGTACAAGTCAGCTTGTTACCTGACAGCTCTGGATTGATGGAACGAGAATTGGTTGTGGCATCACACACTACAGTACAGAAGTTAAACACAATTGTCCTTACAAATACCCCTTTTCTTTCTGGCTTTTTAACAGTTTGTCTCATCTGTTACTTGGCTTGATGCCATGAAAGTGTTTGACAAGTTCTGCACAAGCTATCTGAAAGCATTACAAAGAAATTTTTTGTGAGCAGCATTGGGGATATCCATTGAACATGAAACATTGGACCCAGCTGCCTTCTAAGATATAATTCTGCTCAATGGTGAAATCTTAAACAACTAGTGGAAAAAATGGAAAAGAAAGAAGAAAGGAGCAAAGTCACAGTCTGCAGTCTTACTGTATAAACCTTCCCTCATTAGGATATCCACATCAGAAGACAGCAGCAGGAACTTCAGATACCAGAGCACCTCAGACACCTGCTTGTATTGACCTAGCATTCCTCTGCTCCTTGCTGGGTTTATATACTCCGCTGTGGCTGAATGTGTTTGGTCAAGGGGAGATGGAAGTAGTAATGAAGGATTGAACAGGACACAAGATGATTCCCAGGTCAGCCAATGATGCAATTCTTTATGCCAATCATTCACGTGACTTACTGATTCAAGAACCATCCATTATAAAAATGTGAGTATGCATAATAAATAAATAAATAAAATATATCTGTGGCTGCAGCCTTCCATTACCAGGAATGTACCTTTTTTTCCACATTATAGCACTCAGCTAAAATTTTTTTTTTTTTTTTTTTAACCCGGAATGGCACAGGACAGGAAACTAACTTTACAGGGATTAAGCAGCAGCAGTTCTGGGGAACAGGGTTCATTTCTAGAAATGTACTATGTCTCTATTGGCTTTGTGAGTCTGGACCATGGAGCTGTTCACCCCCTCAAGAAAGCTACCCCTTAAGCAATACTTTCTGATAGACCGTCAGCCTTACACAAGAAACATAGCTCCTAAGGCATGAAACACCAGGGATCACAGATATTTTCAGCTAACTATATGTTTTAAAATCTTGTACAACTTCAGAACACCTGAAAATATCTAAATCATGGACAAATTTCTATTTATAACTGATTATTTTCAACATACTCTACCAAAGAGATAGCTGTGACAGGAGGTTTTCTTCTACACTGGATTCAACTTGCAGAGACATAGAAAAATTAGTGTTCTGTTTCTAACACACCCATAAAACTTACTGTACAACTTAAAACATTCAGCTTGGTTTTAGTTCTCCTGCCACAGCACTTTGTGCTATGAGTTCAGCACATCTTTAAGTCTTGTTGGTATTTTGTTAAAGCTACAGTGGTGTTCCAGGAACTATTGCTGCTAAACCTCACCCCTGCAGGATGGATGGATTGCTCTAACTTTGTCCTTAGAGAATTACAGAATTATGTTACTGGAGCTGCCACCTTCCAGGGCAGTTTTCCCTGGCCATGTGAAACTAATAAATATCATGTGTCACCTTTTGCCAGAGGGAACAACTTGAATCTCAGTGTTTGAGCTGAATTCTAAGTTATGTAATGACATTCTCCTCATTTAAAAAAATATTTATCATTTTAGTCAAAACCTGTTCCTCAGTGCATGTTGCTCTACTTTATCAAACCGTGAATGTAGTGTCCTAGAAGGTGGTGTTTTACAGATCATGAAATATTTCAGGTGAAGGTTTCACAGTGATGATGATGTTAAGCAATGCTATTAAGTCTGTGAGATGTCTGGTTCTTTGTGGGTGACAGTTGCTGTCTGAATTATTCTAAATATGTCCTGTATCAAACTTACTTGATCCAAACAAGAACCATTACAAAGTCTGAGGCATGATTCTATATTTGGACATTTACATTCATGTGCATTCATCTTTTTCTAATTCAGGGGACTAATTGAACACCTCATCTTCCTGTAGAATGTTTTCTCTCACTCTAAGCCCAGGTTTTAATAAAAAGGAATTAAATTCTTCTGTCTCCTGCTATTAAATATAAGGCTTGGGGTAGAAGCAAAAGCACAGGGAACTTGTTCTTACTGCATTATGCTTGTGCAGGAAAATATAATCTATAAAAAGGGTCAGCTAATTAACTGCCCCAGGCACCCCACCCTTAAGGCACATGAACTGGATCTAGCGAAACTTTTCTAGAGCCAAGAGCTGCTTTCACCAACAAGAGCTAGCATGCCAGTGTAGACACATGTCTTTGTCCAGAAGCAGCTGAAGGTTATCTCCCAACCTGGACTGTGATATTTATGTGGCAGTCAGAAGTGTGCTTTCAGCACACACAGACATTTCCAAGCCACACTGCACCTGGACAGCCAGATGCTGAGGCCCAGCAGCCTCTATGCAGGCGAGTAACTTGAGTATGGACCAAGAGTGTACAGGACCGCACTGATGGCTCCACTTGTTACTACTGGTCACCAAACTGGCTAAATTAAGTGAGCTTGGATGGCTCCACCTACCATGTTGTCACAACTCTAACCGCTGAACAGATGTGTGGGCACAATACCATAACAACAGATTCAGACCTTCTAAGGAAATATTTGCCTCTGAGCATGTTGGGTACAGATAGCTTAAGTCTCACCAGTCTTCCGAATGCATAAAAGGTATGTTCCTATATAGAGACCCCAAATGAGGAATTTAATAGTTGCACAGCCATATGGTTTCCATTCAAGTATATAGCTTCTTACCTTGCTCAGAGTCCCCAGTAAATTCCCCAGCAGCCACAGAGTATCCTGTTTACAGATAAATCACAAGAAAAACACTTGATAAACTATTTCTTTTAAAAAATATGCAAGGACAACCAGATTTATCTGTTCATCTGATCATCAGAATGCAAATTTTCTAACATTAGTATATTAAAACTGTGCAGAAAAAAGGAAAATCGTTTATCACATTATTACGACTAAATTAACTGTAGGTCTGAATGTATAATAAATCTATCCCTTTTCTCCAAAAACGAGCTTCTAAATCATTAATACTTAATAATTTATCTGAAAAAAACCAGCAAGTACTATGATGGTTTGCCCCAAAAGGTATTGACACAATTTAGGTCTTCATTACTGTAGTGTAATGTGTGAGTACCCTGTTTTAGCTCTATATGGAAGACAGATTTCCAAAGATGCAGTTAAGTACCTCCTGGAGCTTTAGTAAACCTGTGAGATAATTGCTGTCGACAGAGTAAAGACTTTTGGATTGTATCAGGCACTGTAATTTCAAATCTATGGGCAGAGATGAAAGGATGCATCTTTGCCTTCAAATTCCACTGCATCTTTTCTATAATTATGTAAGAAAAACCAGTCTTACATGCAGAGACATGTGAATATCATGCAAATTCTTAAAGATCAGTACTAATAAAAGGTACATAAGGAGCCTTTTTTTATTTATTACATAATATCTTCAAACTGACTTTTGTTATTTCTTACCTCAATTGTATCTTTTAAATACTAGTGAGAATAAATTGGATATTTTTGCAATACTGTACAAAACACTGTAGAACTGAATTTTCTTTTATCTATTAAAAATTGAAATAGTCTTTAATTACTTTAAACTCAATCCATCATCTTGGAATGAAGAAAGATATAAATGGGAAAAAATTGTATTTCTGCTTAATTATTTAAGATCAAATAATAAGAATCCTAATGAGCCATTTAAGATCTCAACCTTCAAACTCTGTTGCTGTGGATAATTTTAACAATGTTCACAATCCCACTGAAGTAACAGCAAACTATTGATTTGCAGTTGTGCTTATGGCAAAACATGTTTAAATCCTCTCAAAATTGGGACATTAGTAACTTAGGGCTTGTTTTCACATTTATATAAGACCCATGCTTTTAGATATATTGCTCACTAACATAGAGCTTAGCTTACCCATGTAATTGTCATCATACGAGGGTGGTGCCACTCCTGTTTGCTTCTCTCGTGCCAGTTTCCTCAGAATATCCTTGAAGGAATAATTTGCAATGATATCCACAATACTTGCAGTGATTACCTGACCTGGATTCAAACAACTTCATAAACAAAAGGGACATAAAGGAGAGCCAGTTTCTACAACACAGGGCTAGCAGAACGTCAGAGCTGAACGGATAATATAGCACAGATGCAAGGAGCAGACATCTCTCAATCTTTCTCCATTATTATCCTGAAAGTCTCAAGAGTACACATAAATCAATAAAACAAGGCTTTGAGACTCTATTGAACCACGACAAAAACATCTCCAGACCCATTTCAGGGTGCTGATTCAAACTATAGTCAAGCATTTTCAGGCTCAGTTACCTTTTCATGCTGTACAGTACAAATGTAGTTGACCAATGGAAGTAATTTCTCAATGGACAATTCAAAGCTATGAATTCCCTACCATCATAATCAACTAGATCTTCCTCCTTTAACAGCAATGTAAAAACACACATCAATGAAGTTGACAACAGGCAAGCTGGTAGGCAGAGTCTGGGAATCAGCTATATCATACATGTCAAAACAAGTTAAAGCAAAAATACCCTTTTAACACTTTACCAAAACCATTTCAGGTTTTACCTACATGAGAAACTACATCTTGGAAACTACAGTGATGCCACAAATGAACTAAAAATACATGCAGATAGCAATAAAAGGTTGTGTTCAGAAACAAATAGTGACAAAAACTTTGAAAATATTACATTTGCTGTACAAATATTAGCTATTTTAAAAATTGCAGTATTTCTAGGAAAAAAGTCAGCTTATTAATTAAATGACAAATGTGCTAAAATGCCAACATAAAAATAGTTATTTCTGTTTGTTTCACTTACTATATAACCTACATCCTGAAATTTTCCCTGGCTTATTTTTACTCTCAGTTGTTTGTTAAGCAATTCTTCTGATTTATATTTGTTGAAAATAAGACCAGAGACTGGTTATCTTAAACTGAGAAAACAATGAAAATCTAGAACAACATTTTCCACAATACTTTCTGCTTCACTTCTTAGATCAAGTTAACCAGCCAGACGAACATACCTTGCCAATAAAAACTACCAGGCCCGCCTACTATCAGGTCTCCATTCTACAAAAAGCAGAATTGAATAAAATTACACAACAAAAGAACACAACAAAATCAAGCATGCATGGGAAAAACAATTTAAATGACCAAAAGAATATCAGAATCATGATAAAGGAGAATAGTCCTGTTCAAGGAAAGGATGTAGGTGCATGGATGTGCAGGAAAATCCACAGTTAAATAAAGTTAAGATCACCCCATGCATCTTCACTTGAATGAAAGCCATGATTTTTTTAGCACTAACAGCATTCTAAAAATTCCTGATTATCTGTAACAAAACAAAGTCAGCATAAGAGAGTCTTCACATTCAGTGAAGCAACAGTAATGCTTTACAGAGAAATATACTTTTGTCTGCCCTACAGGGAGGTCTTTACTCCTCAGCTATTAATAATATGAATAACAATGTAGCTGCAAAACACTGAAAACAATGGCAATGATAAAAGTTATGTGAGGTCCTGGTGCTGTAATAATGGCACAAACAGTAACTAACAATAGTTGCAAAGTTTATTCTTTGGCCTACAATGTTGTTTCTGGACCCTCTTGGCTTATAAGAACAACTAGCTGTTTCCCTTAAGCACTTTGACTTTCACCTCCATAAGAGAACAGTTGCCCAATGACTAGTCTGCCTCCAAAAGCATCCTTACACAAGCTATTTTAACTTTTAAAAACTATCATCTGGTGCCTGCCCATTATTTCCTGAAAGTCAGGTCTCTGGAAAGCATCATAAGTGGGACACACTGAGATAGAAGCACATACAAATTTTTGCCTAATTATCTATTAAGACAGACTGAGCAGAGTCAGATTGAAGTGCTGCAAAGAGATCAACAGATGCTGACTGCAGTATTTCTTTTATTAATGAAAGCAGAAAGTCTGAAGCTTGCAAAGGAGGAAAGAACTTGCAACAACTTCACAAAACTTTCCATATGAAACAGCATGGTGATAAACTCTTGATCACTGAGACAGTGCTTGAACACTGGGGATATATTAGAATTACCTTTGGTCAAAGTATTTCAGAAGCAGAATCTCACCTTGTAAAAATCTAAGCTGAAACCTGCTTGACAAAAGCCTTGTCCTTCGGGATCTGCATTGCCTGCAATTATGAAGGTAGAAACATTTTATTGATTTCACAGTGCATGTGGAAGACAGCTTACACACCCCTGGAGCTGTAAGGCTGTAAATGCAAAACTACCAGAATATGTGAAAAGAGGTGTATTCTTTTTCAGAAGAGGCAGAGCAAATCAAGACCTTCTACAGGACCCTGAACATGCAGCCCCCTTGTGAAGATTTTGAAAAACAGGACCAGTTACTTGGAACTTTCTCCTCTCACTGCCAAGGAAGGACCCTTGCAACAACTACCAGGGATTCAGTTTGAATTTGGCTGGAGATACAGAAGTAAACAACCTAACAAGAAATCCTAGAATGGTCACCACAGTCTGCTCTGCCATAAACACAAAAATAAGTGTTTACTAAGGCATTCTCAGAAAATGTTGACATAGTAGATGCATCAGCATGGGTCAATGTTCAGACAACAACCTGGTTACCTGTACCACAGCAAGGGAAAGGGGCACATGTCCTTCACAAGGGCCAGACCTTTAATTGACACACGCCTGCTCAATGAGGACTGAAGTGTAATGTAACTTTGGATGCACATTTGTACATGCAAAAACATCCTTCCTGCTTTTGTCCATTTTTATTTCTAGTCTCCAAATCATTATATAATTGTACAAAGTGTATTGTCATGCATTTTAGGGCTTTCCTATGAGTGCTGGAGCGCTGGAAGCCTGCAGGATTGGGAAACTGAGAGCAGGAATGGCCGCTTGAACTCTCTCTTCAAATGGCATAAGCCTTCGGCAAAGCCTCAGTGAGACATCAAAATTACGTGAAGCAGATCTCATGGTCACCATTTCTTACAGATTCAGCTTCTTTCTGTACCTGTCCATCCAGTGACAAGGATTAGGCTTTAAAAGAAACACTTGGCAGCACAACTCAGTTTAGAGCTATACTACAATGTGAGAAAAGGAAAGCCACAGAGTAATACTGAATGTACATGAAAATATCTCATGTTGCTCTAGGTGCAGATTTTCTGGTAGACCATGAAAAGCATTATTGGGCTAAATTATCACACACCTGTCAGATGTCAAGAAAATCCAGCTACACAATTTGATGCTGCCTCTAGCTTTTCACAGGCAAGAGACCGTTTAATTATGTGAAGTAAGTGTCTACTTTTTCTGTAAAATGCCTGTTACTTTCTTGGCAAAATAATCCATGAGAAACTCAAAAGTAGGAGCACAGTTTGCACTAGAGGAACAGTTAAAAAGGTGTATTTTGAAATTAGCCCATGTGCACACAGCAAGAATGCTAGCTGCAATAGCAGGGTCTCTGTAGAAGGGATATGGTGACAAGGAACTACATTCAGACTTCTTGTGCTACTGGCTAGCACATACAACTTGAAACAGCTACCCATCTCAGCTAAACTGAACAAAATCATAGCTTTGCTGTGAGGGTTTCCCCCTGGTAGGCATAGGTAAGTCCATCATATGTGCTATCTTACACACACTACCTTTAGAAAAGTAGCTGAAAAAACAATTATATCATCTGTGAGTGCAGAAACTGCTGTACACCCAGCCCAGTCCAAAGGTCAGTAAAGTCACTGGATACTTATATTAATTTTAATAATTTAGAGCACTGAGGTAATTAGAGTATTAATAATCATCATAAACTCTTAGACATAGGATGCTAAACAGGATGAACAGCTGATTTAATCCAATGTGTAGCATTTTATGGAGACTTCTAGGTAACTGAACTTGGTTCTAAATACAGGTGAGCTGTTTATCCCTATTCCCCAAGAAATAAGGCCAAGAGATTGCTACAACATCCTGAAAACAGCACTGAGAAGAGTGTGGAACAGCAGTGCTAATATGCGTAGCTTTCTTCCACTCTGGAAGTCTTTCATAAACGAGCTGTTGTGGGTGATATTGGCATGAATGGTGATACAGGATTGTATGGTTTTGTGCAGGGCCTGGTCTTCAGACGGTGATCCTGTGATGAGAGATTTATACTCAGCATGAGCATGAGTAATTGGTTTAAAACGCTATCTGGTTCTTATCTAGATCTGTTTGCTACATTTTAAAGTCATTTAAATTGAACCAATTACATCTCATCACTATAACTGTATAAGCTTAATTTACTTAATTTCTCCTCTTCCAATTATACAAAAAAACATCCAATTGCAGGCATATAATTTAATGTCAACTTTTCTTTAAACCCTCATCCAATGCAATAAAGTCATATAGTTGAATCTTCATTCAACCAAGACTGCGTGAAGACTGAAAGTATGAAAACACTGAGTGCAGTATCAATTCCTCCAACACAAGATTGTTCCTATTAATACTTACTGTTGCGACAAGGAGAATATTCAGCATAGGCACTGAAGTTCTGAATTGCTACATAGCAGGTGCCAACAGGGTCCTTCTCAGGGCTATCTTTAAGGGTTCTCCAATGATATAAGGGAGCACAAGCCTATCAAAACAGAAATGATGTCATACGTGCCTTTCACACATTCATACATCTGGCAAATGTAGTTTTTAACAATGCGCAAGGATTCTCTCTGGTATTATATCATTCATGTAGCAATGATCATAACATATTGACAGAAGAAAATGCACAACCACTGCTTCTTATAATTTCATTATAACCTGAAAGGCATAGTCTGATCTTTCACTTATAGCCCTTAGCAGGTGAAATCTGTCAGGGGCTATAACCCACATTTAAGTATATGTTAGAAATACCCCCTAAGTCTGCTTCACAAGTAATAGTTTGCTCTGTTACTGCTCATTCCACAGGACTTGATCCCACAGTTTAAGATATAGATCACATACATGCAGCTGAAGACATTCCTACTTCTGTCTTGACATGTCTTAAGATAATGGCCATTGCAGTAGAACTGCTATGATTCTACTTAGCAGAAGGAGATCTGTCAGTGTTGTGTCCTATTGTCTATCACAATCATCAGATTGTCTGCCTTCTTATAAACCCCTGGTTCAAATCTTTGGAAAGATGATACAGTTATAATGCATTCAATAGTCTCTCAGTGAACAGGATTTTGTTAAACAAATTTTGGCTAGTGAACTAATATTTAATCATCTGTGTTACGGTAGTGGTGTTACAAACATGACAGTGTAAGGATAAAAGACATACAAGCTGTGTAGAGAGAGATTATCTTTTTTGAAAGCAATTCAAGCAATTGGAAAAATAGAAAAGATAAGCTGTCAGGTATGCAAGTCATTCTTCAGGGGTTCCTGTGGCCTAAAACTTTGCAATTGGCTGGAGGGGAGAAGACACTACCTCTCCCTACAACCTTGCCTCTGTAAGATAGAAACAAATCCTCCATTCATGTCCTACAATGTCTTACTTTTCCAATCAGAAACCTGTCTACCTCTGGCAAGCATTGTTATTATTCACATTACTGTATAAGCCTTAGTTCTGCAATCAGTTCCAGCTAGAAGAACCACTGTGCTACTCAGACCTTACCATAAAAGTCAGAGCTTCTGGAACTATGGTTTAAGGACCAGGCACTCTTAACATGCTCCCGCCTAGAAGACCTTACAGATTAAAACATACCAGAGAGCAAAACCAGAGTACAGCAAAGAGGAATATGTGTCCTGTGAGGGTGATTTTAGGTACATTTGACATTGAGCAAAACAGATTGAAACAAGTATTATATATAATCATAAACGTTAACCTAATGCAGTTTACTATCACAGTAGTTTAAAAAAAATTTCTGACAGGTAGATTACATTTTCTTTTTCTCTCCTTTCAGTCTACAAAGCTTAAAAGACAAAGTTTTCTAGCTTCAATGTTCAAGTTTTTGCCTGAAAAGTGTTGACTATATCTCTGTTTCAGAAAGCCTGAGAAGAGTTTTCAGAAGCAAACCAAAGTTTGGTCAGTACGGACACAGGGCATCAGTCATGATGAGGTTTTCTGCTCATTTGCTTAAGATTCAGCAAATGGTGGTAAAGAACAATTCTATTCCAGTTTGTGAACCGTTGTTTAGTAGAGTACATAAAATGAAAAATTTTCAGCTATTTTTAGAATTTTTACACTGACAATTCAGAAAAGTCACATAATATTTATTCTTACAAATACTTTCTCTGTGTAATTAACTTTTAAATAGAAAGTGCATGTACAAAAGAGTGGTACATGAAGGTACTGAATACGAATTTTAAGAGCTGATAACACTGACACAGGTGACACAGAATTAACAGTATATGCTAGCTCTGTAACAGAATAAGGTGACGTTTTATTCATTACCTGTTTCATGTCAAAATCCTTCTCTAGGTTAACCACAAAGCATATTATTTAAGGGAAAGCATTTCCTTTAGATAGTTCTTCCATTATGACTACTTCTTAAGTAATAATTGGAAGTTTTAAGCAAATCCCAAGATATGAATTATTGCTTTGCAATTGTAAAAACTAATAAAACTAATGACCAAACTAATTATTCTTATCACAATTATTTCAGCGACATTTTCAATGGAAACCTTAGTGGATAAATTGTAAATACAAAATGTATGTGTATAAGCAGCATCACCACTACTTTACTCAGCCATAAAAGTACTTGCCCCCTGCTGGGGTCCTCTATCAATACAGGTAAAATGTTCAGGGAAACTGGAAAACAGACATTGCACTTTGACAGCAATCTTGATTTGGAGCTTTTTTGTCATGACTTTTTTGCAGCTGTTTTACCATGACTACGACATAGCTGTTCAAAACAATGTAAATGTGACAAAAGAGGTCAGTGCTTTCTCTTACTAATTGATCTTCAGCACAGGTTCTTGGCTGTCATTACATTCTCTGTTTAACATTTCAAGTAAAGCTTCATAATACTAAACATTTTATAGCATCTAGCTATCAGTTACTGTGTATCTCTAAAATACATCCATTATCTGTTTTAAAAAAATCATCATTCACTTCCATAACAATATGGCATTCTGCTATTTTCGCATGGCAGTGGGATCATCTTCACTTGATCAGTTCAACCTGATTTTATAGACTGCTTTCACTTTCTGAGTTATATACATCATCTGTTTTATAATTCATGTGTAATCATAGAGTTGTTTCCACAACCTGCACATAGAGAGCTATTAAAGATATACATTTGAGAAAAATACACATTATCTCTAAATGAATACCAAATGCATAAGACTTACCACAACTTTTTCTTTATGAGCTTTGACTGTTGCCCCAAACCACTGATTTGTCTTAAACTCAATAGGTTCCCTGGTGCCATTGACTTTAATTTTCCTGTTGTCTGACAAAGAAAGAAGCAGTATGTTGACAGCTTATTTTAAAAAGTATTATCCTGTGAATTACAGATACAAGTGAACAGATTAATGGATATATTACATTGCATCCACTATCATCATCCTACCAGCTTAATAGGAAATGGATGTTCTAGCATCATTTAAGCTTTTCACTGGTCAGTGGAAACCAGCTTAAATTCGCATGTGAAAATTCAAAATAACTACACTTAAACTTCAGAAAAAAATAAAAGGACTGGAAGAAGAAACTCAGTGTTCCCCCTTGCCAAAAAAAAAAGTTTACCTGGAATTTATGATGAAGAATGAACAAGAATCTACAAAAATAAGTGAAAATCCCTAAAAAGTTTTCTCATATGTGGTAGAAACTGTCCATGTAAAAAGCATGTTCCATAATTACTTTTTGTCAAACAAATGACATTTCTCAGTATGCTTATGCAAAGACCAACACTACAGAAAGCAAAGGACTTAGTTTTTAACAGAATTACATGTGTACACACTGTCACAAGAGACAGCTTCTTAATGTTGCTTTATATACACTCTTGCAGATGTCAGCATAAGAGAAGCCATCTGGGCAAAGACTCAGGCCAATTACAATGCATTTCAGGTTTTAATAAAAAGCAGACAACCCTTCCTTTCACCCTCAGTTCTCTGAAGTAAACTGATTTCCCATATGTTCATGAGCTATGCTCTTCCCTTACCAGTCATTCCTAATGAACTTCTCAATTTATACATAAGCAGGGCATTACTCCTTCCCCCCTGTATCTGCATTCCCTCATGTTTGTTTCTGGTTCCTATCAGAAGGGATTTCACAAGAATCAAACCTTTTTATTCATGCTAAGTGAAAATAAAACTATATACTATCTACCTTGGAATGTAGAAAAAAATTTAATGTTCGATTATATTGTATGGATTTACACACATTTTTTAAAAACTGGGAAAAATGCAGCCAACACTTTAAAAAGCCAGCACTTCCTGGGATTTACCTGACAGGAATAGAGATACGCGAATGCTTTTCTAGGAGACTGGATCACCCGTTACTTCAGCTCATGGTAACCTCATAAATGTTACACAGACAAATGCATTATATTTGGAGAACAAGGGTGCTCTACCTCTGTATTTTTTCTAACAAACATGAAGGAAAGTTGAATGAGAATGAATCTGTGAAAGTTTCAAAGTCTCTGAGAAAACATCTTCCTTCATACAAATATTTGTTTCTATGCTGCACCAATTACAGAAGCTAGTATGGAAATCCATGCTTAGAGAGACAAGAGAAAGAAATTTCAGGAATATTTAGATCTTAAAAATTCATGAAAAGCAATTTAAAAGCACTCTAAAAATATTCATTTTAAAAATATATTTTATTTAAGTTAGGCCTAAACTTTAAGAGTGTGGGAGACAGCTACTTTGACGCACTGCATTGTAGGAACTGCCAGCTTCTACCTAGTTGCTGGCAACATTACTTTTGATTATTTTTTCCAGTCAAGTCAGACCCTTTCAAACTTTAAAGGTTCCTTTTTTTCTTTTTTTAATGCTCCAGAAGATCTGAACATGATCAATGTCCACAGATGAGGTCCTGAAGCTTTTGAAGCTTAAAAATCAGCCACGGCCAGCTTACAGTAGCCAACGCTAGCCTGGCTCTGAGGATGCTCACAACCAGTATTCTACCTTAAAAAGAGCTTACATTTTCAATCAAAACAGCATATTTCTCTACTGGCAAAGTATACTAAAATTTGAAAAGAAGTTAGTTTTTAAAACTAGTACAACTGTTTGCAGGATTTGTAAAAACCATAGCTGAATTTATCAGTAAATCTGCAAGAACTGTACGCACCCACCCACCCACCCTGCTTAGTAGCATCTGGTATAGTGTGAATCCTTCATCATGTGGCATGGGATTTTCATTACAAAATAATCAGTAAAATATCACAGACACACAAATTAATAAATAGCTTTTTTCCCTAGATAAATCTCTTTTGACAGAAATTCTCTAATCACCTTTGTTCACGATCCTTGCTGGAGCTATGGAGTCATAATCCCAGTATCTGAGGTTGTGCCTTAAAATACAGTTTAGTCTTTTCTGTATAACAACTAATCAGTATTCCAGACTGCTGTGAACCAGCTACTGCTTCCCCTATATCAGAATGAAGTTATATGCACAACTAACTTGTCTGAATACACATGGACTGTCATTACCATGCCCTGACAGTATTCAATTAGACAACAAGGCTCTGAATGAAGCCACTGTAAATGTCCTCTTCTGAGTTAGTCATCCACTTACAACTGAGGACATGATCTAGGGCAGAGTTCTTCTCTTCCTAAAGCAAACATCTGAGAAGGTCAGAAGAACCATGGCCTAAAAGTACTTAATTTTTTTTTTTTTTAACCAATTGTAAATAGCCACAGATGACCAGCTTAGACTAGACTCAAATGAAAACTATTCATTTACCCAGATAAATCCCAATCCAGTTTAAAAAAAAAAAAAGTTTTTATTTCTGTCTTTGGTACTTCCCTCAAAACTGTATTATCTACATGTTTCAAAAAATAACTTGTCTGTATCCTGACAACACCCTTATATGACAGGGAAATATCCCTCCTTGTGTTATTTATGCAAATCTGAGGCCCACAGGCTATGTCTATACTGTACCTTACCCATAGGCTAAGCTATATTTCCGCGAGCAGCAAAAACTTGGCTTGAATTCAGGTTGCATTCAAATGTCATCTTCTCTTCTGGAAGAGAATGCCTGGCCTCTTTTAGGAAAGAGTCCAGGCTATCTTGTATCATGATACGTGACACTAGTGCAAGGACAGCTAGAACACAAGGCAGCAGCTGGGCTGGGCACACAACGCCTGAGCCTGTCCACAGAGCAGTCCAGGGAGCGCCTGAGTACCAGCTGGGTTGCTTCAGAGCCAGCCCAGGAGCTGTTCCAGATGGTCAACAGTCTGGATGACTCACAAATTTGGCTTGAAACTCAGCCCTGGCGTCACTCTTAATTGTACTGCCTAAGACTGTATTGCAGGCTAAAGCCCAGACAACCAAGAGTACGCAAAGAGCAGAGAGATGTATAAGTATAAATTTAGGTGCAAGGACATACTTAAATTGCATTTCATCAACCCAAAAGCATCTCATTTTCTGCTGCAGGAGCCAAGACTCCTATATACTGGTACTGCCCCACAATCCAGCTTCAGAAGCAGCTCTGGAGATGGTGAAACATGATTTTCCAAGTCAGTGTTCCTTCATCCAGTCTTTTAGAATCAAGGTAGCTAGGGGCTACCAAAGGGAAAAAAGCCCCCTAAATTGCCAAAGCAGGAGCTGGACAAGTAGAAGAATTTGAATCCAGACAGTAAAATGCAAACTCGTGTAAGAACAACAGTGCAGAGATCCATTTTTAGGAATTAAAGCCTGAACCTGGAGCAAGTGTTAATGCAAATCCATCATTTGCACACATTAGACTAAATTTGGCACTTTCTATGGGGATTGGTCTCCTCTCAGTCAGCACATTATAAACTGTTTAACAGGCATGAATCAAACATTACTCTTACAAATATTTATTTGTTGTAGTAATCAGGATCTGCATAAGAAACATGTATTTGCAAACACTGACAGTGGTTCATTGTGGTTCACTGAAAACTAGAAGTAAAAAATGCAGCATCTGTTATAATTTGAAAATACTCAAATGAACAAAAGCAAATAAAAATATTTTAATCAAACCGAACACAGGAAAAGGATGCTTCTAATCAAAGCAACGAATGCAGGTATGTAATAAAACTGCAACTGTTTCAGTTAAGTTCTCACCCTTCAGGAACTTTGAAAAGTGTTATCTTTACTTGCTATGAGTGTGTTTGCCTGCATGTACTAGATAAACAAAGACAGCAATTAACCAAGCATCTACAGCAGGCTCAATTACACTCTGCGTTCTAATCTGTACCTACTCAGACCACATCCAGGATGGCAAATCCCTTTCAAATGCCTGTTTTGAGATATATGTGTGTGTGTGTGTGTGTGTGTGTATCTATGCACATCCATCCATACAAATAAATACAGAGAATATAAAATTTAATATATATATTTTTCATATACTTGTACATAATTATATGTACACATACGTCTAAATAAATACAGATAATATAAAATTTAATATATATATCTCATATATTTATACATAATTATAGGTACACAGAGTAGAGGTGAATGATCACCTCAACCTATCTGTATTTATATAAAATGGAAATACAAACATATAAAACCAGCAAACATTTAGATTTATATAAAAATATATAGGTCAGGGAAAGTGAATACCCCCCTCACATGGGGACAACCCCTGGAATGCTATGTATAGTTCTGAGACACCAGTACAAGACTTCCGTGTGTTTGGCCCAAAGAAGAGAAAGCAAAGGAGGATCTATTTGCACTTCATCCAGTGTTCAATAGGTAGAGAGAAGAGCGAGCCAAACTCCCTTTTGAGGTATGCAGCAAAAGGAAAAGAGGCAACAGACACAAGTTGCAGCAAGGGAATTTCTGATCAGATACAAAGAAAATACTCTTCACAGTGAAGGTGATTAAGCACTGGAACAGATTCCCCAGAGAGGCTGTGGCATCTCCATCCTTGGGTAATTTCAGACTTGGCTACACAAGGCTCTGAGCAACCTGATTTAACTTTGAAATCAGCCCTGCTGCATCACTAGGGTCCTGCCTTACAGGAGGGAAGAGAGAGGGAAGGGTTCATAGTGGCATACATGGTCCCATATTCTAGAAATGAGGGAAGAGAGGGGATCTTGTCAACCCTATCACCATGGCAGAGTGATATTTTTTGGTATCACTACCATAAAAGATTCCAATCATACCACCCATTACTAAGCAAAGGTAAGTCAGTAATATTCACAGAGTCATTGATATTAGACCATCAACAGAGAGACAGAATACAAATGCAAAGCTAAAAACTATGATCTAGGGAACCAAGCCAAGCAATTGCCTTCAATATTAATGTTGGGGAAAAAAAAGACTCCATAGTGTTTAGAGACAGCAGGGACATGCAAAACCCTTGCATGATGAGAAGAGTAGCTTCTATTTTTAGATTTATCTGATGTTGCAAACATCTATTTAATTTCTGGTTTTTATTGTGCCTTAGATGCTATTCATATGAGTTATTTTAATTTAATAGATCATATCTAGAGAGCTTTATTTGGACTTTCATTCCATGAATCAAGAAAAAAAGAATCATCAAACCCAACAGGATTTTTTTCCCAAAGTACAATCTGATCAAAAACAAATTAAGACCTCAGGGCTTGAACTAACATAGCTAAGGGTATTTTTTCTCTTCTTTAGATAAGGCTGAGAATTATGAAAGAAACCCATGAGGGTCTATTATAAATCAGAATACTACAAGTGAACCATGAGGCTCTAGATAAGGTCTTATTGGCATAATGGACTGAAATGTGTCAACATTTAAAAGTACAACAAAGTTCTCCCTCAGCACTTTCTCTTGAAATGCAAATTCTGTTTTATAACAGGATTCTAAGTTTTCCCTAGAATCTTACGATCTCTACAGCTAATGATTTTTTCATGTAACTAAACCTCTCGAGTCCCACAATACATCCTTTCCTTATACAGTACCTGGGTTCTGTTACACTCAGCTCAACTGCTTGCCAGATTAGCTCATGTTTTTTATCAACTGCACGCTTGGCCAGAACTGATCTCCGTCCCGCTCCCCTGTTCCTCTTCAGAGGCTGTTCAAATTTTCTCTGGCTAGTTTAGAAAAATATAACCTATTTTACAAAAACTGGTAAAGTTAACTGATAGCAAAGACAACACCCCAATGAGTTCTGGAAACTCTGGGGAAGTATCTAAAATTCTGCTTTTAGGCGCTAATTTAAAACATAAGAACTTGTTGCAGTCTGTTAAGTATTACAATTAAAAGTAACCATTACAATGAGTTTCTGAAATATGAACTATTAGCGTTTTACCAGATTTCAAACGCAATAGTGCACTTCAGGGGGCATTTAAGTTTGCTTCTGGCTGCAAGATGCTTTGTGTGGTTCAGAAGTTCCCCAGCTAATCAAGCGTGGAGAAAGTTTTCTTCATATTGCTCTCCTGCTACCTCTCCTGGCAGCTGAATGGAAGAGCATCCAGTTTAAACACAAGGACTTGGTAATTCTACCTCAATGCTAAAGCAGAAATAGTCATTGTAAACCTAATTTCATAATGGAGAAACTGAAAAGGAGAAGTTAGCTTTGTGTAGGTAAGAGAAGAAAGACAGATCACAGCTCTTTAATATAATGCCAACACTTGTTCCCCTGTCCTCTCATTGGGTTTCAAAGAGTATCACAGCCTTACACTGCAATGCAACAGGACAGCTTTAAAGAGCAGGGAAACAAGGGAGAAAAGTCTCTGCCCTTTAGTCCATATCTCCTGGAGTAAAGGGATACTAAAAGCCCTTCCATTATACTTTATCTCAGTTCCCTGCTGCAATGGAGCAGGCTAAAGCACCAGTTGTGCTCTCAGGGGCAGTGCTTTCAGCTTCTTCCCAGAGACTTGGCCCTGGCACTTAGATTTAGGGAGCTTCAAAGAACTGCAAATATGGGACTGCAGAGTCAGGGCTGTATCAACAACAGGAAACATAGAGAGTTCCTGCTAAAGCCCCTTCTTGGCTGGAGGCCATATCACTGGCCAACCCATATGGGAATGACTGGTCACATGATTTGTGTATGGACGGGTTGGCCCAAATCCTACAGCATGTCAACATTTCATCCTCCTTCCCTCCTCTGCCCCCCGTCCCTTGTCGGGAGCAGTCTATTTCATCAATAAGATTAATTATTGATGTTGGTTTGCAAGTAAATCACCTTGTTGCTTTGGAAATCTCTGGATTAGCTACTCTGAAGAACAGAGAGAGGTGACTGGAGAGATTAGTGACAATGTGGGAGAATTGCCTGTAGAACAATTTCAGTTAGTTGGTATGACTTTTAGGAATGGGCCACAGATACTCCTGCACCTCTACTAACTCTAAGCCATCTTTGCAACAGAGTAGTTTAGCCCCCACACATTTCCACATTAAGACAATTTATGCAGCTGCTCATAGCACTCAGACCAACTTGAGCATCCTAACATATGCACAGTGCCAAAGAGATGATTGCAGGAGTAGTCTTGGTTTTGAATATCAGTGCTAGTAGTAAGGAACCCAGTCTGTGTTCGATGGCTAGAACATGGCACTTAGAAATAATGACACATTTTTAAAGGTGTTCTCACATCTTTCACTGCAAATTGAGTGAATACTGAGTGTTCCTATTGGGTATGCATTAGTAACCAATGCAATGTCTACTCCCTCATGGGATCTTAGCTTCTGAGAAAAAAGGAGCAAGAGAGCTTCACACACCATAAGGACTTGTCTTTTCTTGTTTAAAGCTCACATAAGACAAAGAATAGAGTTTAGTCCTGAGTTTCACAGCCTGTGTGGTGGCAGGGAGATTAGCTGCACCTTGCCAGTGACTCTGGGTGCAACCCTTGCAGTGTCAGCGTTCTGATCCACTGGGGAACGTTGCAGTTGTCTTACACCAGTGTCAGGATGTCAGGTCCAGTTAGGCTTAGCATTTGTACTCTCCCTTCAGGACATTATGGCATGCAGGATATAGAATAACTTTCTTTAAATTTAAACTTCAGTTATTTTAAAAATAGAAAGATATTATTCAGAGAGAAAAACAAAACTCTTCAACAAAACAGCCTCTACAGGACCAAAGACCACCCTATCTCAGCGTTTACCATCATAATAGTAACCTAAGCAGGCCTAAGTTTTTCACTAAGGCATCTACCACTTACTTGGTTCCCTCAAACCACTTTCTGGACAAGTGCCTCCTCTGTCTAAGGCAATATATACTTTATAAACTCAACACATTCTTTTTTTCTTCCTTCCCTTCCCTGACTCATGAGCATGTTCTTGTTCATCATTGCCCCTTAACAAGCCTTAAATGCTTCTGGAGAGATTTTGTTCATTTTTAGTTTGTTATACTTTACAGCCCCATAACAAGGCATATCAATCCATTCGTTCAGTAAATATCTCAATATCTGTAAAATACAGGATAGCTACAAATTAGCACAAAGTAACTCCACACCTGTAACACCATGATATTTGAAAATGTCCGGAATCTTGACTGAAGCCATCACAGAATACTAGTCAAGGTCCTCACTATTTTCATTTAGTAGGACTGAGATATTAACAGTGTTAATACAAATAACATAAAAGCACTTGCAAAAGAAGGAATCCTTCTTGAAATTAGGTCTACTATTCTTGTGGAAACAGTGAAATAATCTGTACAGTTACATATGAGTCTTATCAATTAGGTACCCACTTACACACTTATTTGTGGCAGTAAAAGTCCAAATAACATCCAAGTGCACTGTACGTTCCTTCCTCAACAGCAGAACATAACTTGCATTGAATGCAACATACCTAAGCTTCATTTGTGTACCCAGCCCTCAGAAATGGAAGACATGAGCCCTCATGCTCATAAATAATTTAAGCCAGTGGTTTTCAACCACTTAGCTTTGTCGGTCTCTTGAATTTTTAAGTTATAGTGGAAATTCCACAGTTTTTGTGACCTGCAGCAATTTCATGTATCTAACTTGGGATATAGTATCTATGAATCTACTATTCTTTTACAAATTCTTTAGAATTTAGAAGTCCTCCATTGAACTGTCATGGCTGAAAAATACTGATTTAGTAAATTCTTTATCTATTTGTTGGGTCATGCTGCCTTTTAACTGCTACATTATACTTTCCCTTTCTTTCTAGTTCCACTCAATTTTTACTTCTGATCTTAATTAAAAATCCCTTCAATTATTCAGCAGTTTTGTTTCTTCTATTGCGTTTAGTGAATCTAACTGAAAGAGCAATACTATTTGGTCAAGAAAAAAGTACTTAAAAAAGGAAGCTTTGTATAAAAATGCATTAAAATGAAATCTTCCAACTCTGAAGCAGCCTCTGTAGTTTTTCTGTCTTGTTTCAGAAAACATTCCCAAAGCTTTCCAAGACTTTTCAAAATCTCCTATGAGGCATGAAGTATTAATCTTTAAAATTAAAGCTGCTAGAGCTGAATTTCCAGTCTTCTAGCAACTACTGGGTGGTGGTGTTTTGAGAGAAAGGATAATCTTGTGGTCAAGGAAGTGGAGCAAGAAGAAAAAAATCCCAAGTCAGTTACCAGTATCATCACCAACGTCCTGTACGATCCTTGAAAACCAACCCAGACTGACTTTTTTCTGTTTATCGGAATAAATATAAAAATGGGAATATAAATATAAAATGCGAATAGTGGCATTTCTGAGTGATGTTGTAGGAGAAGGCATAGTGAGTACAAGGTGCCTGCACAAGAAAAAGTCATGAACTGAAAATGCCCCTCATATTTACTAAGGACTAAGTCCCACTAGACATATAATGTCGAAAGGTTTCAAAAGGAACTGTGTGTAACAGACTGTTTGAAATAGTATCATCTAGGCTAGCGCTCATGTGGAGTGCGCTGTTTGGCGGAATAGTGGAAAAGATGGAAAACTTGCTCCTGTAAGTAGCATATTTTGGAGAGAAAAAACTGACATGAAATATACATCCATACTTCAGCAAAAAGAATCACCTAAGGCATATTAGAGACGGCCCTTATGTTTCTGGCAATGAAGAATGGGTGCTGGTACAAGCTATGCAAACCTTCCTGGGGTCCCTGTCTGTGAGGGCAGGTGGCCATTGCTGAATTGTGTGAAATGATACCTTTACTGCCCTTGGTATCGGAATTAGACAGCTAATGATAACGCTGCTAAATCTGCCTATACTGCAGTCCCTCCTCCAAGTACAGTCCATTTATATCTACACAGTGGGCTCTCTCTGGCTTAACTTCAGCTGCCTACAAGTCAGGCATCCATCCAGAGGACACAAACAACTGTCTCAGGTAGACTGAATGAGCTATGCTTTGGAGATTCCAAGCTGAATAGTCGGGTGATACAGTCCAAAGCCTTGTTGATATACTTACTCATCAGCCTGCATTTGTGCCTTTATTTGAAACATAGTATCTGTAAACGGACATCTCTGCCAAGAGTATGGAGCTGTCCTGACTCTCTTTAGCCAACTTTTCTGGAGTTTCCCACAGAAAAGCCAGATGTCCTTCTAGGTTTCATCATTAGGTTTTCATTCATTTTTCAAAATGCCCCTTTAAAATGTGATGAAATTTTCATTTGGTCTGTAAGTTTTCTGTTCAAACATGAAAGTAATTTGTATAGATAATATATTCCACTTTCGTTACATGAACTGTCTAATCATAAGATGGAAATACAGGAATATTTCCTAAACTGTTTTTACTTTAAAGATGTACACTCAGGGCATATTACAATACAAATATTGTATGCATACTGTCTATGTCTGTACAGTCACATTTATATATAACCATACGCTGTGCATAACATTACATGCCCAAGTACCACATACACATGCAGGTACTACCTCTTACTCCATTTTGAAGAATGCCCAGCATGATGGGAGAGTCATCCTAAGCAGAGTTCCTAGACACCAACATAGTAATAGGATGGGTGGGTGGCTGGAGCTGGAAGCAGTAAAGAATTGCACTGCTTATTTGCTACATTTAAGTAAGCTCTTCTGATTTAATTTGTGCTCTCAGGAAAAAACTCAATTGTATTGTGTTCGCATTTAAATAAACTACAAATTTTAAGATTAAGTATAACCTAACGAATCATAACTTTTGCATAACGATTAAACTGTCAAAGTCTGCCTAAATAAAGCCAATTGGTTTTAAATTCCCTGCAAACACCAACGAGGCTTAAATTATTTTCAAGACCTATAAAGACAACAGAAAACATAAACAGCCTGAATTATTTAAAAAGAGTGTTCCCTCTAATTAAATAAGAAACATCTGGCTTGGGGTTTTGGAAGTGGATATAATCTATCCACACTGTGCCTAAATCAGTTTGCGTCTAGCTTCCAATGTTCTGAAATAAAATTCTTGCTTTCTGAAAAGAATCAAATAAGCATGCCACAAGAGGTACTTCATCCATCTGAACAGACGGAAACCCCCTTGCCTTCTGAGCACTCAAAATAAAATGAGGAATCTGCCACAAACACCTTTCATTAAAGCATAAAAAAAAAAAAAATAAAGCCGTTGTTAAGATTAACTACGCACAGATCCTGACGGTCATACTGCCGTTATTTCTCTGGGGACCATTAAACCCTTCCTGCAAGCGCCCATGCATACAGGCTCCCAGGAGCGGGATTTCTCTAGCGAACTGCGGATACTCGGATCGAAGTGACACAACTAAAGCCAGCGCGGAAGAAACTGGTGCCGAAGGGGTACCCGAGCACAGCAGAGCAACACACACAACGCTGCGCTACGAGACTGAGCAATTCACTTACTGGTATTGTCAAAGGGTATCTGCCTGCACTGGGTGGCGGGCCAGGCGCAGTAGTACACCGCTCCTCCTTCCACTATGTCTGGCTGCGTGGTGTTGGCTTTGGGAGCTCCCACCAGGACACTGACTCTGCGAAACACACCGGGAAGTCACCGGGGCGATCGGCACCGACGGCCGCCGGCCCCGGCAGGGCGGGCCAGGGGCTGTCACCCCGGCGCCCGGTCCGAGGGAGGCGGGCGGGACGCCGCTCGTTTGCCCGCCGCCTTCT
>JAVJGG010000073.1:22336632-22349585 GCA_035590195.1 Aviceda cuculoides
CAGAGCAGGTTCCCTGGCAGGACTTGTGACCCCGTGGGGGACCCACGCTGGAGCAGTGTGCTCCTGAAGGACTGCACCCCGTGGAAGGGACCCCTGTTGGAGCAGTTTGTGAAGAACTGCAGCCCGTGGGGACTCACGTTGGAAAAGCTCGTGGAGGACTGTCTCCCATGGGAGGGACCCCACGCTGGAGCAGGGGAAGAGTGTGAGAAGGAAGAAGTGGCAGAGATGAAGTGTTATGAACTGACCACAACTCCCATTCCCCATCTCCCTGCCCTGATCAGTGGGAAGGAGGTGGAGAAGTTGGGTTTGAAGTTGAGCCTGGGAAGAAGGCAGTGGGGGAGAAGGTGTTTTTAGTTTTGTTTCTCACTATCTCTATTTTTAATTGGCAAATTAAATTAAATTAATTAATCTGTTTTGTCCGTGATGATAATTGGTGAGTGATCTCCCTGTCCTTATCTCGACAAGGAGATAAGGAGCTTTTTCATCTGTTTTCTCCCCCTGTCTTGCTGAGGAGGAGGTGTGAGAGAGCGGCTGGTTAGGCACCTGGCAGGCAGTCAAGGCCAACCCACCACAGAACTATACTGTTCACCCATTTCCAGATGTAAATCCAACAGATACATTGTTATGTAACAGATACAACAGAGGACATATCCGCAAGTGTCACACAAAGGATGTTCTCTTTCTACCACTACTACATGATTTACAGTGCAAATTCTTCAATGAGGGTTTCTCCCTCACGCTTACACACCTCATTTTCGACCAGATCAGTTTGTTTTCCTGCATTATGATCATTCTAGAGTCCTATTGTTATTTACACATGAAAATAAACTTTTAAAAATAAATAATTCTGAATGTGAAATTCAGCCCTGCTGGCAATAGCATAGGCTCTGCAATCACAGTTAGAGGCAATAAATTATCTTTTGTTGTTTGTTTTTTTTCCCCCTGAGATGTGTTCAACTCAAAACCTGACATTTCTAAACCCATGTTCCCTTTTCATCATCTTAGAGAGGAAGTAAACAAGTTCGATTAAAACCAAACTTAAAACATCATGATTCGAGGAAAAGATTTTATTTTAGGGCTAACAAGTTGATAATAAATAAAGGAATATAATAATGTAATAACAGATGTTCTCATGCACTTAACACATCCAATAATGTTGGCTTACACTTCTTTTTGGACAAATTGAGAAGAGGTATTTGGCAATATAAGTTTGAATAGTTTAAAGATTATAGAACAAGAAATTCTTTCCGCTGTTTTTACATTTCTTTTATACAAATTCAAATAAATATTAATACATCTATTTTTCCTCAGATTTTCTGTTCACTTTTAACATGCCCGATAACTAAGCCACAGTAATATACAACTGCCAAGAAAGAGTATTTATGAATTATACTTATTAATTTTCCTAAAAATGTATCATATTTATGTCACATTGTGCAAGCTCTTTAGGTAAAATTAGATTTTAGGAAAAATTGCAGAAAATTTAAACTCATTAAAACATATCCAGTGCAAAGGCCAGTCTAGTCCACATATTATGGTACTGTAATGTAAGCCAATATAATTTAAATAATAAAACATGCCTATATGATTCAGAGGAAGCTGAATATGTTTTATGTTTTAAAGATCTGGCATCTAATATGCAGATTCTGCAATATCAGACATCTCCCAAATCTTAATGAGATGGCAAAACAATGTTAAGACTTTATAAGTAGGCTTTTTTTTTTTTTTAGAATAACTCACATTAACAGTACTACAGTGGCCAAAAAAGACAAACTATTATAATAGAAATCAATCTGATTAAAAAATTAAATATTCCAATTAACACTGAAAAAGTGTTTGTAATCATTATTTACAATTCATCAATGATACCAGTGTATAACTTCACACAGTCAAAGTATACCACTTTTCAAGCAAATACCAATCCTTGTATCCCCATTCAAGGATTCAATAGTAGTACGTTACTTATGCGCAACATATCAGTTTAAAGAAGGAGATCGATCTGTGGTCCAAAGTAATTCTATATATGGCCATTTGGTTTGCAAGCAGCGTTTTACTGGAGTGTCGTCGGTCTGTAGCATTGGTTCTTCAAAACCCATAACAACAGCTGTGCCTTCTACATACATGACCTGTCAAAATAAAACCCATTATGTCAGCCTATGTTTTTTTTAAAAACTCTTAAGATGAGATTATTGTTTTCACTGGGTTAGGAGAGGATTTATTATGATACATTGGGTTTTTTTACTACAAAAATCAAATCCATTAAGTTTTATATACTTTTTTTTTTTTTTTTAAAACAAAATGAGGTATGAAATTGAAAAAAACTAGTATCTTTGACTCAAGTGCCTGAAAATCCTGATCAGGCCACATTCATTTGACTGTTTACTTCAATAGACAGTAAAGGGCAAAACTGGGGAAAAAAAAAAAATCTAGGAAATGCCATGCAAAAATTCTGTGACAACAGATCTTCTACTACTGTTGCAGTTGCAAAGTTTGATATTGTTATTTTATAAGGACAGTGTTCTTTAGACTTAACTTTATGGAATTAATTTTCCATAAAATGGAACTTCTGTTGCAAATCAGCTCTATTCATAAAACAATATTTAAAATGCTATAGGCAGAACCCTCTGAAAACAAAAATTTGTTTAAATTTTCTTGATTATGTAAATATGTTCAAAAGTAAAGATAAACACATCTTTGAATGCTTTTGCCTACATTTTGGGGCATGCTGGAGATTTCACAGGGGTAATTTTAAGGACCTAACTCCAAGCTATTCCGAAGACTGAATATATACGTTTTCTCAAAGAGTCTTCTTACTTTAAGTAATTTTTGTTCCCTATGTCTATTAATGCCTTATACCCTTCTACTGTAAATGCTAATTCAGGAACTAACTTAGAAGCAGTCATGGGTATGTCATATGACATATATGTCACCTCCTTCCAAGAAAGCTAAAAACGAAACAGGTCATTTTCGTCCCCCACTAAATGGTTCCAAAAAATACTGATTGTTGATGCAAGACTGGACTACTAAAATATTTCATTAAAAATTCCAAACATCTCAATTTAGATGTAGGGTTACTTGTAGAAGTTGCAGTTTGTGTTACATCTCCACTATATAAGCATGAGAAGTGCTCTACTCAAAATGCATAGCTTAAGAGATGCGGTCTAGCCAACTGATCCAGCTAAAATACGATCAGGAACACAAAGCAGTTTCCAATTCCAAATATATCATTTTGGAAGAAAATTATCAAAATAATAGTTTTGTAAAAAGTCTGTTTCAAGTTAAAGTACTTTGCCTGTAACTATTGTCAGTTTGGCATACTAATTGTTATTAGGGCTAGATTTATGTTTCTTAAATCTTACCTTTTCATTATAGTTTGATTGCTTCAGTCCATTGTAATGGTAAACGGTGAATGACTCTGAAACCCTAGAGTCCTAGTAGAAAGAAGACAGTTAATTTCTTGTGACATATACATTATACCTTGACAGCCTCTTCTCTTTACAACTAGACAGATGCATTTAAACAGGAAGACTCAAGGAAATTGTAAAAAAGTACATTTTCTTTTAGGTGACATCATCTTGAAGATTTTGTTCATTTTACCTTTCTCATCAGAAAAAAAAAAAAAAAAAAAAGATATCAGTAAATTGATGGGTAATGCCCCCAAGAGCAAGTAATGATTTTCTGTGTTCATCTGCACATTTTGAACTACAACTTCAGCACTGACCATGTAGAAACTGTCCTAATTTTTAAAGTCAGACACCTTACGTAGTAGCCATATTTGTATGTATTTATGACTGTATGGATGCTATAAAGTTAAAAATTTCCTAAGGACCAGATCCAATCTCCAACCCTCCATTTGAGAGCTAAAAAGTAATTTACACCCAGACCTGCCTAACTGTGAACTAATTGTGAAGACACCTATTCAGCTGAGGCCTAACAGCAGATGTGCTGCAGTTGTCAACCTTTACCATTCCAGGTGTTTAAATGCTTTAGTCCTAAAACGACTGAAAAGCTTTGCATTTCACTGAATCAGGAAACACAAATCAGGTGTAATATCATCTCTTTTACGGCTACTGGACCAGGCACCAAACAAAAGCTTATCCCTTTTTTAAGTACATGGAGGTAAAGGCTGGAATCAGAAGAAATCTGCTCAGGTTACAGGACATCCATCAGATTACAAAAAGCCTTCATTCATTTTTCTCCTCTTAAATGATTCAAAAACCTTATCTCTGTATGGGTCTCTCACAGCAACCCAGGCTATTCAGCGGAGGGAAGGTGGTGAAAAGAAAGGTAAGCGGTAACTCTACTTACAGAAGTTGCTTCACAGACATAAATAAAATCAAGCTTTGCTGGGAAGTAAAGAGGACGCTTACTTTTTTCTGTGAGGAAGGTATGCTTACACTGAGGGAAAGGAAGTGCTGCTTTCCAGTTCCTGTCCCATGGATGTTGGAGATTTTTGTGCAGAATTGTTTCCCCAAAAAAGGGCTACCAGGGAATTCAGGAATGCCCCTCTCCAGGTGACTGCCCTAAGCACTAAAGAGTCAGGCTTGCTCTCTCAGGCTGAATGATCTTTGAATATTTCTCTTCTAAGCCAACAGCTTTGAAAAGGAAAGCTGAGATACCTTCCTGCTTTTGAGGTGGAGTTTAGCACTTTCTAGGAGAGTAAGAACAGGGGTTTGAATATTCTCAGCAAAGAAGGATCTCTTGAGCACTAGCTATGTGTTCAAATATTGTATAAAGGGGAACATCAACAATTCCAAACATCACTGGCATCTGCTATTTCCTCACAGTATTTTAAAGAAAGACATTAATTTCTGCAGAGTTTCACTTTCAGAAAGAATTCTGAATGAGGTGTGAATACAGGTAAGGGCTCCTGCTATGTCACCCACAGAGCACAGACAGACTGGACAACCTATCCATGCCCTCAGCATTCATTAACTGATACTGGCAGGTCCCAGTCCAAAATGTGCTGATTGTTCAGACTGCACCCTTAAGACAGGAACACTTCCCACATTTTGTGCTGGAGCCAGAGAAAGTTCAACAGCACAGGCAAAACTGAGTGGTGGGGAATCACGTGCAGCACGGAATTAGTACTTGACGGACAGGCATTGATTGACATGAAGGCTCCAATTTTGCAGCAGGTGAAGAGTTCCTCCACCAACTCTCTAGGTGACTAAGGCAGGGATCTGCCCATGATGCCACTATGCTCCCTTCTCCAGCTGCCCTTCTTCAGTCAGTGATGCCCTTCAGCAATGGGCAGCAGAGGCAGCAGCCCCATATGATGGCTCTTTTCTCCTCCAGCTACCTACGGCCCACAGTACTGGACAGTTTAGGCACAGCCAATTATGGGGGATGTGCTTTGGCTTTCTGAACTTCATTCTAACCATCTGGGGCCTAAAATCAAGCAGTGGAGTATTCCAGATTTGCAAGTGTAATATAATTGTAAGAAGAAAGATTAAATTATATCAATTGTATAGGTATTTCCACTTCTGGATATACAAATGAAAGGAAGAAGAAACGGCTGGCAAATACACAATGCAGATGTAATTCTGTAAATCCAGAGAAAATGAACACTTTAACTCCTCCTTCTTCCTCTAGATGATCAATCATCTCTGAATGATATATTCAGTCCCTACCATCTTATGCAGTGCAGTTCTAGGGTCTTCTGAATGACCAGATTGTTTCATGGTACAGAATACTACACCCAAACAGTGCTGTACAACCCTTAACAAAAAAAGTCTTGCTGAAGGCATTTAAAAAATACTAGTTTCACATTTCCTTGGCTGAAAAAATCAAGCCACATAGTTTCAATGACATGTTAAGCTACAAAAGCCTCCAAGGAATTGCTCGTCTCAGCCCTTGCCTTGCCTCCACCAGCCTATCTTTCTGTCCCCAGGGAAACCCTCTCTCTTCTGCCAATAAAAGCATTTGTATGGCCATGGAACAAGCCTCCATATACCAGCAAAGAGAGCTCTCATCGGACCAGTTCCCTGTTCTGGTTTACGACATATCTGTACAAAGAGGCTCCTGGTGGCAGGAAGGAGGCAGCATGAGGGCACGAAAATGTGACCCAGGGCAAAGGAAGAAGAGGACAGCAGTGCCAGGTTAACACATGCTTCTCAGTGCTGGTGCTATCTTAATGAATATATGGAACAGATTGAGAGTTTGAAAGTAAATTTCTGTTACCCTGGTAGATACTGAATTCCACATATGCTAAACATAACTCTAGCATGACTTTCTGTTAAACTGTCAAAATTTTACATTAGAGATATACATAAAAATAGTTTTAAATATGTTTGTAACCTTTTCCCATTTGCTAGCAATTACAGCAGACATCTGTAGTATTGATAAAAACAGTATGTTCATTTATTCTCAGAAAAAAACAAACTCAGATGAACTTTCTGTGTAGGGAAGCTGTTCAATTTCATATGCAAAATGTTTATATATTTCCTGAAGGTAATTTTAGACCTTGTCACTACAATGGAGATTTCTTCCAGTGTAAAGCTGACAAAATCATGGAGACCTTATGCAAAATGGAAGTCTACAGTTTGTTGTGTAATACAAGAAGTTATTTGGAGGGCAGCTGTGTCAAATGAATGCAATACTTATTATTAAAAATAGCTCTGTGATATCAATGGAAGTGTTTAATAAATCTCAAAGACAAGCAGAATAGACAATGCTCTGCAGCAATAAAGCTATATTGATTACCTGCTCAGGGAAAAATTCTTGCAGAAAGGGACCCAGTAATATGATGCCCAGTCCTTCTGGGTCTAATTTGGTCTTCATGAGGTTTACACTATGACAAAAACATTGAATATAAAAGTATGAGTAAGACTTTTTATTCTTGCATGACTAAGTTACACTGTGCTACCACAGTACTGGCTGCCAAGTATAGCAATACTATTCTATTTTTAATCGTAAGTGACAACTGCACCAGAATGGCATGCAAGTTGCCAAAACATAGTTATTTTTAAATAAAAGTAATCTGTTATTTTAATTAAATAAGTGATAATTCTGAAGGATCACCATATTTGGTAAAATAATTTGAAACCCATATAATCTAAACCCAGGTTTACAGCCCAAAAGGCATTTTGCTGTCTTGTAAACATTCCCGAAGTTAGACATGTAAAACAGTCATCTTTTAAATACAGCTTTGTAACTGCCAAACAACCTGTTTTTAAATGGAGATTTGAAAAGCCTCCAAGATTTTCTACGTACACTGAAATAAAATTAACAGATACATTTCTTATTTACATCATGTCCTTGATATCAAAGAAGCCAAAACCAATAAATTATGAAAATATTAACAATACTAATCTGAAAGTCTTACTGCATGAATATGGTATAATTTCAGGTCACTACAAATGAATGCCAATTATAACTTTATATTTCTATTTAAGCAATATATTTCTACAGGCATCAGATCGCTTAAACGTTTAGTTGCATCTACCTGTCCTTTTGCCTAAGTTACAAGTTGTACCGTATACAAGAATGTCCTCATTGGATCAAACCAACAGAGCGCCTTGCCCAGTATCCTGTTTCTGACATTGGTCAGTAGTGGATGCTTACGATAGAGTACAACAGGGCAAACATACAGTGATATCCTTAGTTTACCCTCCCCATTTCCAGCTGTCTGCTGCTCAAAGACATCTTCAGTGAGAGGCAGTATCTAAAACACAAAGATATATATTTTTTCTTTCCATGCATATGCCTAATTGGCTTTGAGCCCATATACACTTGTGGCATTTAATAAACTCCACTCACAAAATTAAAATTCAACGATGGATTCTGAGAGTAAGTAGCTCCTTCTGTTTTGAAGCTGTCACCTGATAATTCAGTTTGATAATACTTCATTTTTATATTGTGAGAAGCAATTAACAATCATTCCCTATTTATTATGAAACTCCTGGTTTTAGAAACCTCTCTCACATGTGAATGGTTGTCTCTCTTTTCCAGGTCAAACAGTCCTATCCTACAATGTTCTTTTTTAAGATGGAGTGAAACATCATGCATTTATACAACGGTGTAATTCCTAGAAATCCCACTCCATATTTCTGTCTATCACCAATTACCAGATCTGTTCCCTGAATGGTGGTATCTAGTTGACAGCCCAACAATGTGTATGTAAAATCAGGATTGTTTTATCCCCTGTGCAATCAATCTACATTTACTCTACTGAGACTTTTCTGTTACCCTATCTTCCAGTAACTTCTGCTGCTCTTCCACATAATTTTTTAGTATCTCGAATACTTTTGTATCAGCCGTAAACTATCATATTAATCCCTACCTTCAAATCCTCACCGGTGCCATGACAAACTTCACAGACCTATTACAAATTCCTGTAAAATTCCTCTAATGATCTCCCTCCATTAAGAAAAAATGACATTTTTGCCCTTTGGATCAGTTATTTATCTACAAGAAAACCTTCCTTCTTATCCCATGTTTACACATGAAACATTTACATGTGAATTCTTCCCAGCTTGGCTTTCAAATCTTTTTCTAAGTACTGTCGTCCATTTGTCACCTTCTCATTCTGGTTCTGTCTGGTACCAGGACAGTTTACAGTGGTATGTAACCTAAAATAGTTCAGCAATTTCATTCTGATATTTCTTCAGAATTTGGGGGTTTTTACTTATCTTGACACTTCAGGCTCTTAGTTACTCTAACCACCCATAAAAAGGCTTAAGTGTGGAAACCTCCCTGTAATCTTCCCCGGTGAAGACGAAGAAGAATTGACTACACTTTTCTTACTGACTTTAAATACTTTTTAATATTGGGGATCACCTACCAGAACTACAGACCCCTCTCAAATCTCCTGGTTCTGATAGGCTTAAAAAAAAAAAACCAGCAAAACTATTAGCTTCTATTTTATAACTTTGCAGATTAGTCTTCAGAAGATTTTAACTCTGCTTTATTTTGTATTTACATTTAATGTTCCATAAATGTAGATTCTTCTCTATTTTTTTCATGCAGGCATTACATTTGCCTTTCAGAAGACAGTCTGAGCTTCTCATAGCTGCCTCTTCTAGCACCTAGGCCTTTAAACACCTAGGTCTCTTTCATCAGGGGCTGCAGGCAGAAGGTGTCTTTCTAAGGTCTTCTTGATTATTGTTGCAGGTAAGCATTTTATCCTTCTGGCTACCACTTACGTGTCTTCATTTTGAAGTAGCTTCCTTTCTTGGTCCTAACACAGTACTAGTAGTAAATTATTTGGCTGCTTCTTGTTTCTGCCTCAGTACACACAGAATACATTATGCAATTCTTAAGAGAGTGGCTCTGTTAAGGCCCTTGGAAGAAGAATTTTAAAATTCGTAAAACTGAATGTGATATTAAATTAACATAGGTTATAGAATATCTTAAAAAAAAAAAAGAAAGAAATTTCACTATTCAAGTGAAACTACAACTGAAGATTTCCAAGATACTGGACTTTAATCCTTCTATTGCTCGTTCTTACTGCTCTCAAAGTACAAAATTTAAGATATTTCAGTAGCTGTCTGAAACCTGCTCAAATTCTTGAAATACCACAACGGAGTTGTAGAAATATTGTGCTTGTAAATGAAACCAAGGCAGGTTTAAGTAAAGATAATTTTGAAAATGCACTTAAAATTAAGTAATAAAATTAAAGCAAGCTCTATGCTCACTAATGAAATACAAGAACCGTTTAAAAATGCAGAGCCATACTAAGTTTTTAATTACGGACAGTGTACAAAATTAAATCAATTAAGCAGGAGAGGAGATTTAATAAAATTTGATTGCTGTGTTTCAACTGAGACTTTTTCATTCAGCAAATAGCTAACACTGTTCAATGTTACTGATATTACAGCAGAGCTACCAAAACAAGTGTGAGTACATGCTTCGTCACTTCAGCGCAAAGTCTAGCGTCTTAACTGAAGAGGTTACGGATGTTGGGGTGATGATACCAATGGTCTTCGTACTGTCATGGCTGCGAAGTGCGTGGGGACAAAAGCCTCCAGCACTGGTCAAACAGACCGATAGGATAAAATATTTTAAACCAGCTAAACCTAGATTGACAGGTACTCAAATTGGTACCCTAAAGAGTATCAGATGGTTTTTATAAACGAATGGACAAAACAAACAAGAGAGCTGAATTCTTGGATGTATTTACTAAAAGACTAGAAAATTTTACTAAAATCACATGCAGTGGCATTCAGTACTGGAATGGCTAATTCACCTTTTTAATTCACGTCTCACGGCTCTACAAAGTTTTCCCCTCTATAATTCTTAAACTCTAAGCAGGTCTGATTGTTACTCATCTTGAGATTCTGAGAAGCTTAAAGCTTTGGATTAGATGATCACAAAGAATTTCCATTTAGTTCTTGAAGTAAAAAATGTAAATAGTACTCTTGGAAGCAATGCCTTTAATTTTACTTAAAAACAAGCAAGCAAGCAAGCAAGCCTGTATGGAATGTGAAATGTGTTATTTATACTTGTGTTCCACATTAAATAGATGGGACATCTAGAATCAAAACAGACTAGGTCCTCGAGACAGTAATATTAGACATTTTTATTTAAGAGGAGATGATTCAAGACTGAATATTCCATGGTTTGATCAGGGCTTTTCAATATAGCAGGCCTCCTGACTGGCTCTTCCTACATCAATTTATATTCGATGTGCCATGAACAATAAAATAGGCCAGGGCTATGCCACAAACACCCTGAAGGCCAAACAGCCAAATGGAAAAACTGCTGAGTGCAGAAAGAGGTTTTTTGCAATTTCTTGAGGCAGCAGAACAAAAAGGCCAAAAGAAAGCTTCAGACCTATTAAACTAAGGCTTTTTTCTTTCCATCCCTTTAAAAAAAAATCTTTTGCAGATTTCACCACTTACTGACTCAATATGAATGCTAGCCCTCTTGTCTCATATTTTCTTTGGTTTTAGTTTCCTGGGTGTCTTCTGATTTCGATTTTCACTCCTATTCTCCACAGAGAACAGCTAAGTAAACTTTTTTGCACTTTGTAACATTTGAAAGGACAGAAAATGGCATTAATCACCTTTCAGATGGCTGTGGTAAGTAAACTTGCATTCTCCACAGTCATTCTACAGGAACAATCAATTTAGACCCCAATAAACTAGACCATATATTTACAAAAGAGCAGAACCATCTTTTGGAGATGTAAAAACCTTCAAGCACATAGCTGTCCTTCCTGGGTTAAGCATTTAGTGGCAAAAGGTGGTAAACTTTGACAGCAAAGGTTAACTGCTGCCACTGAATATTACTCCTGTCTGTCCACATAAGATCTAAAATAAATTACCTTTTTCATTTGATAGTTTTAACTCTAATCCTAGAAATCAAAGTGTCATTTCTGGAATCAAATGACAATTATAAACACCACAAGGTACTGAGTGTTGGTGGAAACAAAAGTGTAACTGAAGCAGTTTCAGGTTCAAACTGTAGACAGATCCAGCGGTAATCCAATGCTAATCTGCCTCTGAATACCTTGATGGTTTGGCTCTTTTGTCACACAGTCTCACACTCGTTAACATACAGAAATATATTCACAACTATCTCCTCAATATATAGTAATGCAGTAGGTCTGAGGGTTTTTTTGGCTTCTACTTATCACTACCAAAGTTAGAGACATTTTCTTCCATTTAATTTAAAGCTGACTTAAACACTTCAAAATAACATTCTGTGCCTGGCATGCAAGCTAGAAAAAAAATCCAGAAAAAACCCTAAATTATAATTGATATGTGGGTAATTGAATCCAGACACCACCCCCCCCAATTATAATTAATATGTGGGTAATTGATACTTTTGTAGTATTTAAATTTTATTATACTTACTATTCAGGATCTGAAACAAGGTCCAGAGCCTTCATTACATCTTCTAGCAGAGTGTCAGGTATAAAACCATTATCTGAAGAAGCAGCAAAGCTTCTCATTAGCAAAAGATCCAAAATGCTTTCCAGAAATACAAATTTTACTCAAAAATACAAATACTGCATATCTCTAAAATTTGCAAACAAACGGTGAGGTTCTAGAAGGAACATAGTTTTCAAACACTTCTCTCCCACTTTAAAAAATGAGGAGTGCAATACAGAAACCGTGGGTTTATAATTCATGCACTTAGAAGCTTAATACTTGCTAAGAATTCAATCTCTTTATAGCAATCTCCATCTCTACTAGATATCTTGTGATAATAACTGTACAGTTTTTCCCTTTTGATTGGTTAAAATAGTACCTGAATGTTCGACATCCTCTGTTTTCCAAAACATAAGAAAATTTTCTGTGTATGCCACATACATTCAAGAACAAAATTTCATGAAGAATGTGATCATGGTGAATCAGTTATTTTATGAAAATGTAATATAAGAGAAATCAAATTATATTTAAGCTTTATGTTAATTACAAAGAACATTACAAGGCTGAAAAACTTATGCTCTAAGAACTCTACTTCCTATTGTGCAATGTCATACTCAACTTCCCTTACTACAGAATTCTCAGAAAATTTCTTCATATCACTTGTAGATTGACTATGGTATTGAAAATTTCTGGTCTTAAGCATTTAATTACTCTCTTAATCAGCTCAGGTATAAACAGCATATTACCCTGGCATGGAATTTGAAATGGATTTGAAAGTGCAGTATTTGGAACAAATTTTAGAAGATAATGGTCCTATTTTTGAAGGGATACGCTACAAAATGAAGTATTCATTACTGTTTGGGATTTGTCTCTACTCAATGAGTACATTTTAATTAAAACTCTTATTGCAGCAGAAGTACAGCCCTTACCCTCAGGGTCATACGTCTGGAAAACCCTTCTAGCTTGTTCTGAAGGCGCTTCAGGAGCAACAAGGGCCATATCCTTAGGGGGAAAAAAAAAAAAAAAAGAAGGAAAAAAAAAAAAGAGAAAACTTTCAGAATATTCTTAATTCAGATACAGATTACTAAGGAAATATTTAGCCATATTACACAGGGTTGGACCTTATATTAACGA
>JAVJGG010000073.1:22349628-22365024 GCA_035590195.1 Aviceda cuculoides
TGATAGTGAAGCAATCAAGAAATGTGTTAAAGATTATTACACAAACTTCTAGACAAATTTTATGTAAGTATTTTCATGCAGATGTTGTGGCACAAAAGCTAATTGGAGACTACATGTATTATGTGGTGATTTACAGTATCATTCTTTATATCTGAAAACACACATACATGTACCAGTGAAATTTATTGAGTGTACTGTACATACACTGAAACATATAAAAATTATTTAGATAGAAAGCTGTGATAGAATGTTTTGAAGTCCATTTCACAGACTGGCAGAACATAAATTTGTTAGCTGCATGAGAAAGTATGATTTCAACAGTAGCTACTGTAATGCTTTTATTTATCTGTGACTTTTTTCATATCAAATACAACTATGCTTTCCAAAACATATGGGTAGGCACATGTCTATGGCCTATTGTAAAACCAGCAAAAAAGCATAGCCCTCTGGTTTTATGACAAAAAAATTATTATAACAAAAGTGAAATTTTAAGTTATTCACGAGAAATGAAAGGTAGCATAAAGCGTAAGAAATGCACCTATTCAAGACACCCTTTTGTTTAAAAAGATACAAAGAATTGTTGTTCAAATAGAACATGAAACTCCAAAATAGAACTCCAAAACCTGCTCGCTAGGGGTACTTAAAATCCTACATCTCCTCTTGCAAATTTACAATCACCTATGTTGTTTCTCACATAGAAAGGAAAATGAAAAACTTGCTCAGAGGGAAACACTGCATTTGACAATAGCCCCTCTATAGGTTTTCTTCCTGTCAAAGTCAAAACGTACTGTTACCTGCTATGCTATCAACAGTAAACACAAACCCCCAGAAGTAGCAACATTAACATTACTGTGAATAACATTAAACCCTGGTAAACCTGCTTTTGTTCATATTGTATTACGTAAATTGATTTGTTGCAAATCAAAAAGTTACCTTAAACTGATTTATAAAGTATACATAACCTTTTTTCTTTTTATTTCCAGTTCAGCTCAACTTTGCTTTCTGAGGATGACTTAGATTTTCTTGAAAGACAAAATCATGACAACATCCTCTCATTATACCTGTATGCACTAACAGTGAACTTCGGTCTAAACTGTACAAATCTGTAATACTTCGTTTGAGGTAAGGCACAGAAAAAAAATCAGAAAATGTAGAATTAAAAGATGCCTAATGACCTACTGTTCTTTTAACAGATTAAGAGAAATACTTCAGGGAAAGAACAGAAGCAAATCATACATTTGACCAGAATTCCACTCTCACCCAGTTTCTCCTAATAGCTGACTCCAAATCAGTCAAGGATTTTAAGTATACACCTAATGGCATCCAGCATATACTTAAAAACCTTCCTGAATGGAAGCCAACTGCCTGGGAGACACCATCAGGGATAACATGGAACACAACATACGCTTAAAATTAACAGGCAACAGTTTTACTTTGAACAGATGAATGATGCAGCAGGGTTCAATTTGCTGTGACGTATTAAGGGGTATCCACATTGCATCTTTACTGACAATGAAGTTTGTGCCAAACGTCAGTCCTAGAAGCACACTATGCAGAAACAGAGCCAGCTGCTGGAAGCCCTTGTGTCCGCACGGCAGGCAAAGCACTCTGAAAGGCCTCCCAGTGTGCAACTTCAAGTTTTGGCTCCACCAGGGGAGAAAATGCTTTCAGCACATCTGTAGGACACTTAATTGCATGCACCAGGATTCCAAGTCTAGATGCAATGCAAATTTGCACCAAAAAGCAGCTCTCCAACATGCTAAGTCACTAATACAGGTGGATCTGCTGAATCACATCTGCTAGAATTCTCCTAGTTCCTGAGATGCAATAGATGTATCAGGACTAAATTACTTCTGGCTCCAGCCTACTGCCTCTCTTGCTGCACAAGAGCCACCTTTCGCTGTGACTGGACTGCAGAGCCCATCTTCAGGTCAGAAGCAGGCTTGCCTGCAGGCAACCTCCCCTACTACGTGACTTCTCCGATCACCCTGTACCCAAAAGCACCAAGCGAGAAAGCGTACAAAAGAAACTCATTTGAGAGAAGTTCCTTTGTGTTTCTAGTCTCTCCTAGTGAGAACAACTTGTTAATTGCTTGCTTAATATACTGGAAATATAAACCCTACATGTTTATATTAATTCGGTATCATAATAATGTAATTTTAAGGATGTACAAACATAACTAATTTGGAACAAAAACACAATTTAATGAAAAATATTCCAGTGTTTTTATAAATGAATGATAACTAGAACACTTACAGAAAATCAATGCTTTAACAGTGTATCTTCACGTTTACCTATGTTCTAATCTTTTTTCAAGTACTTGGCAGATAAAGAGACCAAACTGCTTTAATAACATCTACAGCTCAACACAATTAGTTTCATGATGCCAAACGATGTATGAAGTTGTGCAGTTGTTGAGTATATACTCTGTTATAATGGGTAACACTTATGTGATCATATAAGGTACATGCATACACTGTAAAAGTTGATAATATGTGACCAACTCTTAAATAATCTGGAATACTCCAGAATCGGAGAAGTTTCATTTGGGGGGGGGGGGTGTCAGTATTACAAAACATACTAAGAAGGAGTAGATTTCACTATCAGTGAATTACAGTAAACTACTGCAAATAGGTCTCAGTTTAAAACTGAAGATGCTATGGCATATAGAGCTTATTAATAACACAATGATCAGTGACTTCAATACTCAGGATTTAACTCTAAAGAGGGGATATTTTTACGGTAGACTCTTACTAACGAATTAGCAGCTCATGGAGCCAATGTAACAAGGGAGAACTCTTAACATTTCTATGATATGGAAGGACATAACCAAAGTCACTTCCAACTGCACAGACATATTATTTCAAATGCAAACTACATAGTTCTACTTTGGTTTATGAATATGTAGTTCTTTCCATAAATTCTTAATGTAATGCAAGAATAAAGACTTGGATCATTTGTGTGGTCCTCTACCCCCTCAAAGTATCTTGTTAATGTAGTACTTTCCAGTTTAACGTGATGCAAACCAGATTTTTTAAAATAAGTCTCCTGCAACTACCAACAAATTTTTTTTTGATAGTCCAGTTGCAAATAGTGTGTATTCCTGTTGGCATTTTAATTTTCCAGGTCCTTAGTTATTTCAGTGCATGTGTACATGGGAAGGACTTAGAGAATAAGTCACTGAATGCATTACTCAATACTGAAAATTCTCCATGTCTTTCAACCGAACTTTTAAATATGGTAAAGCCTCCCAGTTATTACATGTTAACACTTTTTATTCATTAAATGTGATTTATTGATGTTCTAAGCAAGTCATTTCACAAGGAAACTTTAAAAAGTTTCCTGCCTTGGAGAGATGACCAAAAAATCCACCCCTCTTATTTCCAAAATAATTCTAACTTTTCATTGAGACCATTATCCTATAAATAGTTAAAAATGCAAGATTTTAATCCTGTATATACAAATCCAAGCATTCTCTAACTTAGCATGTCATTAATTTCCAGTACCCAGAAAACTCTGAAAAGTTCAACTAGTCCATATATTTGTATCTAAGAAAAAAAATAAAGTAAAATACCTCCTTCAGGCAGCAAAGCTGAAAATGTGACAAAAATCTAACAAAAACATACTTCAGCTGCCCAAGCTGATATTTCATCATATGTGCCAAAATATATCCCCCACCCCAGCCTTATGAATTGTATTTTGATGTATCCCATGCAATGAAAGTTCCGCATAAGGGAATCCCATCAACAGTTAATTATAATTATTTCCAATACTAGGTACAACATGTCCCAAAAATCATGTTTCACTCGTTGGCTCTTGTGATACACAAACAAATAATTTTATATTACTTTGAAAAGTTATTCTCATCAGTAGTACCAGTTATTTTAAGATCCCATGTTTACCCTCAGAAGCAAAAAATACTCTTCATAAGTTTTAATGAAAACATTCCAGGAGTTTTCATTCTACAAATCAAAAGCAGAACATAATGGCTAAGCCACACTGAAATTCTGGATATGAATTTTTACAAAGATCCCATCCTGCAAGACCTGTTGCCCTTGAAAATAAAATCTGTTCACATATGGACAGCTTTACAGTTCTATGCTACCAGTGTTGATGGATATGTGTAAGAATTACATATTGTAGTACTAACTTCCTTCTTTAAAATTTGCCTAAAGACAATTTAGAAACACTGATAATTTAGAGACTATTTAACTTGCTAGAATTTAATCAAATCTGCAAGAATGAAGATTATTTAATCCACTCTTATATTACCGAGAAAAGTGTGTATTTTTTCAATGCTATGATCTGTGGCTTTCAAGCCAGCAACTTTTCCAAAATGGTTTCCTAAGAAAACAAGGTTGATGGGATCTCTGAAACCGATTCCCGTCTCTCTAGCTGACTTCTGCATCTATTGCCCAATTTCAGTTTTAATTGACAGCGGGACTAGAGTCTCACAACTCGTTGAAACTGGAAGCCAGGCAGGGAGGAAACGTACAGGTTTGTGTTCCCACCAAGAGGGAAGGCAGAACCCTGCTGCGAATCGCTGTGTTTGGCAATAGGTAGAGACCATTCAAACACCACGGGCACAAGCCCGGACCTGTGACTGCGGGCCTGGCTGCTGCTGGGTGCACCATCACAGGAGACAAGTGGTGGGTTACTACAGCAGGTATTTGGATGTGTGGGACAGGGAGAAAGAGAGGTGCAAGACCGAGATGGAAAGGGAAAGAGTAAAAAAAAAAAAAACAAACATTTAAGAAAGGGTCTAGGAGAGAAGCTGCTGGAAGACAGACTTCAGATGGTCTGCGCTTGCATCACATGCTTTAACTTAGAAGCGCTTCCATATGTAGTTTTAAATTAACATGACTTGAAGTAGTTGTACTGTTTCATTAACTACACAGAGGAGCAACCTTAAATTTCTTCAAAGAACATTGCTTTATTAAGGTTCACATCAGTCTTGGGGGCTTCAGAGGTGGCAAAACATTTGGTGAAGGTACAGACAGTTCTAACAGATGTTGGGGAGGGAGGTGGCAGGAAGAGACCAGACCAGAAATCCAAAAATCATTTGGTAAAAGCGTAAGTCCAATAAAGAGTAAAATAGTGGACTGACTCAGTATAGACTTTTGTTTATCTCTTTACTCAACTGAAGTGGATATTTGAAAATTATTGCTGTTGATGTGGAAGGAACAGATTGCTGGTCAAACTAAGATGAAATTTTGACCCACTAGGAGAGTCGAAAAGAGTCTGTTATACGTTCCTATCATTTACGCTGGAGGGGAACAGAAGTCCTTATCCAATGACACACATCCACAATTCAGTGTTGTGAAGATTTTTGAGTCTGGAGGGATCAGATAGTTTAATCACTGTTCCTGGTCCAGATTTAATGGTGGGGACTCTGGTCAACCTATTGAGCTCCTGATAACAAAACTGCCATAAACATGTCAAACCCACTGGTGTCCTGTTCTGTTTTACTCTGAGTGGGACTCAAGGGACAAGTTAAACTGGGCGAAATACAACATCTGTCTCTTCAACCACACATGCCATCAGAAACACAACCAAGAAACAAGTGGCAGTTTTTAACAGTATAGCAAGTAAAAAGATAAAACTCAGAACAATCCTAATACTGTGAGACTACCCAAGCAATACCTGAGGCATGGTGTAGAGGCAAGAATGTCAGTCACTTAATCTCACGGTGGAGTTGGTTCAAAAAGAAATCTGATTTTAAATGTCAGTAAGGTTCTTTTGGAGATTATCTTTTGAAGAGGAAAGACACTTCATACAATCCTACTGATGTACTACGTAACTGTATCATTATCATTTGGGTGCATAGGTCTTTCGCATATGACCAGAATGCATTTCAAAATGGATAGTGCTCTAAAATAAGAATGTGAAGCTTCAGTTCCTCCTGTGGCTGTAATCCATTGGCAACAGATCTCTAGAGCTGTAAGAGCCACATCCAGTGTCAGTACCCCAGAGGACAGAGAGACACAGAGGTTTCTTCTTCAAATGGTGAAGGGATCCTGCTACTGAAGCCAGAACTGATGAAATGCTCTTTGCAGCCTGAGAAATAACCACCCACTTAACTGAGGGAGAATGGACTGAATGCAGCTTTATTTGGAGGCAAGGAGCAGAAGTGTCATACGTATCGCCACATATACAAATGAGGTTATGTGTCCTAAAGGTGTCAGATACTGTTTTACTTGCAGAGACTGGCTAGGAAGTGAACCAAAGAATAAAATTTAACATGGACTACATCACTACAGAAGTAAAAATAGGTGCAAAGTCTTGCAGTGATATAAAATTTAGTTGTTGGTTCTCACTGAGATTGAGAAGATCAAAGAGAACCTGGGCATTGCTTGAAATCAAATAAAAGCTTTCTTGTAGGTCTTCCTAGGAGCTAATTATCAAATCAAGGAAAGAGGCAGAGTCCTTAAGATCTGAGATCGGAGGGTGTTCTTACCATCATGCAAAGAACTGAACAGATATGGAAAGGCCATAGATCTTGTTTCCTCTTAGGCACCACTGAATAGATGTTGAGATTGCTGAGGTATGCAGTTACTGGTTCTAAAAATACTCACCAACATTGCATCTACTGTTAATTTAGGCAGACTATTGCGAAGGGTCCCTGAAAAGGGACAGAGTTGGAGAATTATGCTGTGGCAACAAAGCAAATCAAATCCTAGAGCCCTTACCTGTGAAGTCCATACTAAAGCATTTGATGCTATTTGACATAAATGTAGTTTAGGATGCATGCCACCCCCAAGATAGCAGAGTTCTTATCACACGTCAGAAAATAAAATACAGGCCTTGTAATTCAGACCAGCAAAAGATGACACAGTTTATCCTGAAAGTGTTCATCAAGGGGTAGAGGTGGTGGTGGTGGAGAAACATTCATGGTAAGCAATTTCTTTCAACAAGGTGGTTGAAGGGAAGCAAACTTGCTCTAGTTGCAGTCTGCCTTGTGAATAAGAGTGAAAGGATTGCATTTTGTCTACAGTACCTGCAGTACCTTGCTGGTACTGCAAACGGAAGAGAGTTCTCAATAGGGCAGAATGAAAACCTACATATGGACTACTGTTCAAATCCTTCTTCACTTTCACCCATACTGCCCAGACAGAAAAGGGACCCTACTTGATCCAAGGGTGGGGTGAGGCTGTGGAGGAAAAGCAAATACAAACCAAAGAGCAAGAATTAATAACAGAGGAATCTACAGTGAGCACAGTGTCAGCCTATCCATCTTGAAAGCAGGGCTTTTAACATGCACTCAACTAAGTTATGGAAACCACAATATATGCTGCATTCCTGTGGGAGAGGATGGTTTAATGAGACAGCCAACAAAAAAAGCCACAGCATTGCAGTTTTTAAAAAATAAGAAAAACTCAAACTACAGTGAATACATGTTTAACAGTTACATTGCCACAGATGTTGGTGGTTTAGTTCAAAACATTACAAGAAGGCAACAATTCACTTGTTGACATGTAAAAGAAAAACAAAAAAAAAAAAAAAAAGAGCTTCTTCACCACATTCCCTGCTTTGAAAGACAGATTACAAGAGATTACTGTAAACCAATAAAGACTAGGTATATAGTCTTTTTTTTAAATTCACAACTACTAACTTGTTTTCCTCATCATCACAGAACAAAGCCTTTATTTTAAAAGCAAAAATACATTACTGGAATTATAGACCACGAGTCAGCAAATTGGAGTTTACTGGAATTCTGATCTAATTCTTATCTAATTACTAAATTACATACTACCCTCTGGTCACAAGTTTAATCCAAAAGGGCAGCTTTTCAAATTACCTTTTGTCTGCTATATTTGGATACTTTTTTTTTTTTTATTTGAGGACAGAGTACAGTGCTATACAAACACCAAACTTTATTCCTAAGAGAAACCAAACTGGAAGTGAGCAAATTCCAACTTCCAAAAACTTCACAATATAATTCACTCAAGATGAATGGTAGCTTCTATTATCATGCTACTTTTTTCCTACTTAAAAAAATTAACATCTGTGTTAAATACTATTTCTATATCTAATACTATTTCAGCCTATAGACATGAAGTGTTTGCTATACAACTCGCGATGAGCATTAACATACTAACTCTATTCGGCAATTACAATAAGGAAGTGGGAAATGAACAAGTATGACAGAAACATTTGATAACAGAGTTCAAAGCCAGTGAAGATGTACTGCAGAAATTAAAATCTTCCTATGTACAGTTCTCACAGTACTGAAAGCTGTACTTAATGTTGGAAAACAGCTTCAAGCGTTCAGTTTCCCAGTTAAAACCATGTAATTCTCTCTTGGGATGATGAAAACCCTCTGGTTTGCTTCAATCAGCATGATGAAATGTTTTTGAAAATGGACCACATTAATTATTTTATAACTTACATATGACAAAAGTGTTCCTAAAAGACAATTATTAGCCTGGTTAACTATTCTAACAGTAATATCTTCTGGCTTTACATGTGAAATGTATGAGCTCTATGAAGTAATTAAGAAAATGATATATTAATAATGCCATGTAATTCACTTATTTTGTACTGATAAGTAGTATTTTAGGGAATCTTTATATATACATGTGTTAAAACATGTATGGAGAAAATACTAAATATTCATGAACTTTACACATTTTCACTTATTATAGAAGCAGTATCACCTTTTATGTTCATATGTGAATTTGGTATTTCAGGTAGCTAATTCTAGTATTAGCAGAATAGAGTAATTAGCTTCTATGAAAAACAGTATGTTTATTCCTTTAATTAATACAAAACTTGTGATATTTTTCTCTTTAAAGCTGTATTACACCATAAAGCCCATCTCACATCACATCAATTACATTAGTTTTCTTAACTATGCATATGCAGTCACTGAACTTTTTTTCTAAGTACATCCACATTGTCTCGGTATTTCCATACCAAAGTGTTTTTAACTTATTCAAGTCTTAGACCGACAACTTTGGCACTCCTCTGTAACACAAAACAGTTATTTTTAAAGTACTTATATAAATGTATATAAAGATTCCCGAAACTATCAACTGGTAGACCAAAATGGCATTGGACTCCCTATAATACAAATTAAAATAATAAAATATATTACTATGTTTCATACCCTTATGTAAAACAAACTAGAAAAAATGCACTTAAATACTGAAATGAGGTTACTTCAGGTTTAGAAACAAACAAATATATTATTCAGATAGCTAATCAAGTGTGACTTCTGATGTTACTTAATGGGAGAAATAAAGATAGAAAATTAAGGTAATGTCTTAAATTTCACTAAATGTGCTTCATCTCTGCTAGGGAGAGTTAAAAGCTTCCTCCACCATAGACAGTCCCTGCTTCCCCTTTTTTTGTATTTTTTTCCTTCTCCCACATTTAAGCTTTCAATTCATTCATTCCCATATCCTAACCTGAAAGTAGAGCTGCCTTGTCAAAAGAGGTTAAAGATGTTACTCTGTACACAATAAAGTTGCTATCAGTATAAAAAGAGACAATAAAGGGATGAAAAACTCATTTTTGAGTGCTTCGCAAAAAGCGGTTAGAAATGGATTGCTAAGGGTATTTGTGATTGTACTTGTACAGGATGAAATCAGATGCTGTATACAGATTCTCTCTAATGTTCCCAGGGGTTCAACAGCTGTCACATACATTAAAGTTCTCTGGATCAAAGAACAGCTAAAACCCAAACTGATTTCAGGTTCCTGTCATTTATAAAATTACCTGAAGTCTCCTGGAAATATAAAGATTCTCTATACAAATTCAGTCTGTCATGTCACATGTTATTAGGCAGTTGGGGAGTTTTGCAAAAAGGAGAGTTTGGCATAAAGTTTCAGAACAGGACTACAACAGTTACTATTTTAAAGATTACTTTTATTATTGAAGCATATGTTGTCATGTTGGCAGTTTCATTTAGTGTTTCTAGTTCCCGCATCTATCCCAGTAGGGTTTGGGAACATGGCAATAAAGCAGGCTGAACAGAGAATAAAAAAAAAAATCTCATCTTCCACTTCCCAAGGATACATGGTGCCCTGCTCAGAAAGAACATCTGGTCTTCAGAGGTTTGGGGGAAAAAAATGCATAAAGACAGAAAATGGCCACAAAATAATTTCCTTGTTGTTTAGCCCAAGAACACCTCACTTTAAAATACCTTTAATACACATTCAATAACTGTATTTAAAACTCTCTATTTCATAAGCTTTGTAATACATTTATGACTTCAGGACATTTTTCTTTTTCCAGGAAGAAAAATTCTAAGGGGAAGAAAGAATCTGAGGAATCAGTCTAGAACATGTATTTCTAACAGGCAAGCACAGATTAATGGCCACTCATATAGATTCATTTTCTGAAACGGAAGAACAGTGGGTATACCATCAGTTCATACACTGATTCTGGAACTGCCATTTGGTCACGTAGTGAATACTAGATTTCCAATAAAATAATATTCCCAATATCATTATCTGTAAACAATTTCTGCAGTTAGTAGGCTGTAATTAGAAGATAGGATAAAATAAAAAGGAAGGTGGCTTGTAGAGCAAAGAATGGATGGCGTGAGCCATCATATCACAGTTTATGATTTCTACCTATCACCCCATACAAGGAGACATGGAATATGGGGCGAAGTTGTTCATCCTACTTATCTATCATGTCTCTTCATTGTGATACTACAAGCATAAATTTCTTATTTTGGAAGACAGTGGGTTAGATTCTGGGACTCTTAAAAAAAGTTCTGTGTGGAAATGACTCAAATTTCTCTTTTAAAATTCCATTTCTGGAATGATTCTATGAAGATAACCCCTGACTATGAATATACTATTTGCTGGCCTAAACTGATTTATTTACTGACCTGCCTTGGTTTAGAAACTTTGACAATCATGCATATATACTTATTGAATAAAGCATAGAAACTGAACTCAGCTTTTTTCCCCTGCCATGTACTGAGGCTGCATCTTATGACAAACAGTATCTCCTTTATAAATACACAGTCACGCCAAAGCCTGATGTGAACATGAGCACACCACTGCATTTAAATACTTTCTGGAAAGGAGTATTCTACTGCATGAAGCTAACATCCTTCTTTTCATTTTTCACTTGATGCCAGATTAACTGTTAAGAAAGCTAGTATTTTCTTCCTAATTGTTTGCATACTATTCAATGATTGGTAAACCAGAAGGAAATGAAAGCACACTAAACTTTTCAAAGTTAAAGCTTTTTGGGCTAAGACTTTAGAAGATCTTTAAGAGAATAAAAGAGAAGTTCATGCCTCTCCCCTCCATCTACTCGCAAATACTGAATGAACTACAAATTGATTAGGGTGTAATAATACCTGCTCCACTATGAAGAGGTCTCAAATAAAAAGGATAGTAGTATTATTCTGGGGAAATTTGAAAAATATCCAAATACATGCAGAAAGCTAAAGTGTAAAATCATTTTGAGCACTAAAAAGCCAAGGTATAAACATGCAAATGAGAAAAGGGCTTTTGAAGCAGAGTTGTGCTTTTCAGGCCAAGTTCTACTGTGAGCTAACCATTAATGCATACACAACTTGGAAGCCATCAGACACTGGAAGGATTCTAAGTTGTGCTGTATAATGTTCAGTAGAAATGACCCAAAAGAAGGAAGGTGTCTGCAAATCAGTTATGCAAAGACATAGATATAAACAATACCTAATTTCAGAACATCACCAGCATAGCGGAATAGCTGCAAACATAGCATGTGCCAAATGCAGAATCAAGAAAGCAACTGGTAAATGTTAATGCATTAAATGAGGCAGATATGCTTTGTGACCAGCAGAGAAAAAAAAAAAAGTAATGCAACACACAAGAGCACATTACATTAAAAAAGGTGTGTTTAAAAAAAACTTCAGGTCAGTACTCACTGGATGGCTGTATCCTATTGCATTGCTATCTGAGCAATAGCATAAACAATACTTCACTATTTAATATAGCTGAGAACGGAATAATTGTGGCAGAATTGAGTAGCACTTGTACCTGGAAAGGCCAGGGCACCTGACTAGCAGAAGCAGCAAATGATGGAGTAAAAAGCCATCAGCATTTAGTTTTTCATTTGATTTGGAATTAGGAATAACATTTTTTTATGCAACATGTTTCTGTAAATATCAATGTGATTGATATTTAAAAATCGCAATAGTATTAAAAACTCTATCAATTTATTCATCATATTTTAACAATGAGCCAGGATGCCTATTCCTCCAAGTTTGAAAAACAGAATATCTACCCATCATGTGATGACTCAGGCCCAATGTCTTCACTATTGTATCAAATATAGCTGGAACCAACATTGGTTTCACACCTAAAAGGGATACAGAATGATACAATGATGTTCTTAGCCTTTGTTTCTATGCAGTATGTTGACTTTCATAATTTACTTGATACAGTGACTTATAAAATTGCATTTAGCAATGTCTTTGATGCGTTTACTATTTGCAAGCCACTCTGCATATACTAAGAAAAAAGAAAGAAAAAACTAAAATATGTTTCTTTAAAAATCAGCCTTTCATTTGATAGGCTAGCATACATACAAACTAGATGTTGCTCATACCCTCCTTCCTGAAACAGGAGGCTATAACTCCTTCTAGATGTTAGTAAATACTCTTACAGGGTAGGACCCAATCCATTACCTTCCAGTCCCCAGTTTCAGTTTAGATATGAAAGTCATTCATTCCAATACAAGGAAAAGGAAAAAATACTCCTCAGGACTGCTCTGCCTACAAATGGACAGTAAATGACCCACCATACTGCTCTGTGCATTTTTCACAACAGGTGCTTTACACATTCACAATCTATTCCACTAAAAATATAGCTAACTAACTCTCAGAAACAATGTATCATTTAAGTTATAGTCAAAATATTGTTTCATGGAAATGACTGCACATTAGTCTCAAGTATGTTCCCACAGCCTACTGCTAATCTTTAAAAATCAAGACAAAAGTTTGTTTCTTAACCAACTGAAATGCAAACTCAGCAAATGAAAAATAACAGCATACACTTTGAAAGTAACTAGCAAGTTGAAAAACTGAATAAATATATGACTACTAGAATCACTTTTCTTCCTAATTCTATTTAAAATAGACTTGAAAAGATTAAGGAATACAATTTTTCTAAAAATGGTCAATGTGATCTTCATGGTCATTACTTAAGCGTAATTTCTTTGTAAGTTTTCCAATTCAGAAGTGCTCCTACAATATATTAAATTGAGAGCTTAACAGTTCATGGGAAATTCCTTCATTTTTCATTTGTGGATCTAGAAAAGGTTCTCTTCCTTGTGCTAGCTTTCTTTCCTTCCTTCTTTCATCCCTCCTTCCTTCCTTCATTTCAAAGGGCATCTCATGCAACAAGTGGCAGTGTTTTATTTTCAATTTTTAGATCTAAATTTTGCTGGATCAAAAGTTCCTATTGGAACTGCTAGAACTACTCCCCACACCCCATTTTACAAGTCTTCATCTAGGCTTGGAAATAAGATGCAAGGAACTGGTACAAAATCATTCTCTCATTTACCTCAGCACAAAACAGTATCAAAATGTGTAACATTCCAGGAGAAAGAATTCAGTGACACAAAAATTGGAACAACTCAAACATAAACACATGAAAAACTGTATCATCTAAGCAGCTGTACTCTCAACTACTTCATATATAAAAACTGAACCTCCCCCTGTGAAAGAAAACAGATGGACAAGAAGTCTTTTCCCAAAAGGAAGCAATTTGCTTATTTGCTTAGGGGCATATACAATTACATTTCATGGTCTATATCAGCCAACCATGAACAATGTCCTTAAATGATCATTCTGAAAGCTGTATGTAGTGGGATGAACGTCAAAAATTTTCTAAAACTTTAGAGAACATATAAATGTGACTAAATGGCTGAAATTAGTCAGAGAATTGGGGTAAACACAGTGAATACAATTATTTTAGGATGGTAAATCCCAAATAATTGGTTAGACTAACATTCAGAGTCTTATGTCTCTCAGTTTAATGACCTCTACATTACAATTTCTATGTCTCAATTTTAAGAGCAAATAATGCAAGACCTCATGACTCAGTTACCTCTTTGTGATCTGAGCACTAAGTCCTCATAACTGCTACTCATTATTATGGGATGCACAGCACTTCTGAAAAGAGCAATACAAGCATTACAGGACCTTAACCTAAATGTTCTCACTTCACAGTTTTTGCCACAAATTGTCAAAATGTCTACCACTGCCCAAAGATTCATTTCTCCAGTGTTCAAAGGACATCAACTTCTTTACCGCCCAACCTCAGGAACTGGAAGACCACCAGAATGCTCTTTAATACTTTTCACATGCAATTTCCTCAACATGTATGGGTATATTATTGTACTCCAGTCTTGATAAAAGTCAATCATGTGATATTAGATCCTATGGTTATGACCTTCTCGTCCTAGCTCAACATTTTTAGTTAGTGCACTAGGCTAAAAAAATAAAATCTGTATAGCTGGATCTCCACTTCAAGGCCTCTTTATAACTGTGTGGCAGGGACACAAACCACATTCCATTCTTCTAATAACACCTGAAAGACGCCAAAATCCTGAGTAACTAGAGTCCTACCTGACTCTGGAAGATGGAGTGATGATCCTGTATCACCAACCCCAAAACCAGAAAATCCAAGTCAGGCCCACTAAAATCCTAAAAACTTTAGTATAGTCTCTTGACTCTCTTTGATTTAGCATGTGATAATGTATGTCGTAATCACAGCATTTCCAGTCTACTGCACTAGAATATGATTTGGCCTCTGTAACATCTATTACTGGATTTCTTATGGCAGAATGATCTATGAGCCCTAACTGTCTAGCTCCGCGGATCAGCCCCACTTGCCAACAACAGACATGTACACCTCAATCTTCCTGCTCAATCTTTCTGTTATCGTCTGGATATCTCTGCTCTTCTTGCAAGTCCAGAGGTCTCCAAGACATTTTGTAGGCCTGAAATGATGCCAGGGACATGGCAAAACCTGAATTAGTTCTTTATCTCTCGGATTGGAGGTGGCATACCTGGCTTCTTCACAATCTTTTCTTCTTTCCCAAACCTTGTGCCAGACATGAAAAAGACCATGTCCTGTAGAAACTTGGTATAGCCACTCCAAGGAGCTTTGGTTTCTCCACTATTTAAAAATTCTGTTAGTACCATTGAAGTACAGACCATCAAAAACTAAGAGGAGACAGAGAGATCCAATTTTTCTTTGCAGTTATCAGAGCTGACTGCTCATTCCAACAATGTAGGAAACAGGAAAGTAAAAGGAGATAGAAATGTTTCTCCTGACCAAAGCCAAATATCGTATGATGGCTGAAGTTTCTCATTAAAGCTATCTCCACTTAAAGCCAACACTACACTTCTAATGAAGAGGGGGGGGGGGGGGGGGAGAG
>JAVJGG010000073.1:22373203-22398481 GCA_035590195.1 Aviceda cuculoides
TGCAGGTGGGCATCTGCTCCACCGTGGACCTCCATGGACTGCAGGGGGACAGCCTGCCTCACCATGGTCTTCCCCACCACGGGCTGCAGGGGAATCTCTGCTGCAGCACGTGGAGCACGTCCTCCCCCTCCTTCTTCACTGACCTGGGCGTCTGCAGGGCTGTTTCTCTCACATGTTCTCACTTCTCTCTACTGGCTGCAGTTTCTACTGTGCAGTTTTTCTCCCTTCTGAAATAGGTTATCCCAGAGGTACTACCACTGTCACTGATGGGCTCAGCCTTGGCCAGCAGTGGGTCCATCCTGGAGCTGGCTGGCACTGGCTTTGTTGGACACAGAGGAAGCTTCCAGCAGCTTCTCACAGAAGCTGCTCCTGTAGCCCCCCCCACTACCAAAACCTTGCCATGCAAACCTAATATAGTAGAAAACAGCTTACCTTACAATATCTCAGAGATTCCATCAATGTCAAAAAGCCTACTGTTGCCTGTTTATGTATACCAAGAAGTTCTGTTCAAAACAAAACAGAAAATTTATTCAAGAAAAATCTGTGAAGCCTCTTTTAAGCCATTTTTTTCTTACTTTCAAAATTGATCAAGTAAAAACAGTTTTAAAAGTAATGCAGTTTTAGCAACAATGGCAAATCATCAAATTATAGTCAAAAAACGATAGCCAACCTTCCGCCTTTGAAATCTATGGGTCACATCCTCAGTGGGTATATTTTAGCATACTACTGTTGAACTCAAGGTCTAATAATTTCCCTCTCTATAAAATAAGAAGAGCCAAATGGATGGTTAAAAAGTTTGCTGTTCATAGCTTCTTTTCAAAAATTGTTTGATTTAGTAGATGAAGTACTTGTAACTTACACCAAAAGTATTCTCAGAAAAATATAATAAAAAACCAGCTATCTTAAAGGGGGGAAAAAAGTATATATGCATATACGTATTTTTCTTTCCTTCCTCCCTTTTTTTTTTTTTTTTTTTAGATTTCCCTGGGCATATTTATCTTAATAATTTCACATTCTAAATAATAAAACATAATTTTGCCAATAATAGTTTCGTTACTAGGAAAGAAAGCATTCACTTAATTTGATTTTCTGTACCGACTTCCACTTAATGTATCATACAGCTCTCAAACACACAGAGCTGTCAGGAATAGCTGAAATATTTATGTACTACTGTTTGGAAGAACACTTACAGAGCCTTTTTTGAGGCTCTCTAATAAAGAATGAGAAAGTACTTTGAAATTCAAGCTTAGAAACTAGTTATAATCATAAGCATTTGGAGAAGCTCTGGGCTTACATATACATCTTCTCAACAGTGCAAGTACTGTCTACTCGGAAGGGCACTGCTAGGTCCCCAAACATTGCCTAAACAAAGAGCAGCACATACCTGATCCTGCAAATATACATGGGAACATACACCATGATCAATTAACAAGCCCTGTATTTACTTTTTTCAAAGAACATTGACTTTTGTATTTGAAAATTCCCTCTAAAACACTAAGTCTCAACTATATTTTTTTAACATTGATCATTCATGTACAACAGCATAAAACTATGATGTCTTTATCCACGGGCTAAAGCTTCAGGACCATAGCAAGTGAAAGAAACTGATCTAAATTTATAAGATTTCTGGCTTCCAGAAATCAACTCTGCATTTCATTGTAACTCACAGCACTACGCATGGTATGCCATGCTCCCTTCACCAGCTTCCAAGTTTACCTCACTGAATTTTGCAACAGTGCAGAACAGTTATTATAGTAATGGTTTAACTTTTTCCTCTAATGTTAAGCAAAAAAACCCCCAACTCCAAAAAACCAAACCCAAAAAACTTACAAACACTAGCTTGTTCACTACCCTTGTGGCCTAGAAGTACAACTCCTTCCTTAGAGTTGTCAGCTATACATATTAAAAGGCTGTCTGCAGTGCAGAGTTCTTTGATCTGAAACTGTGCTTTCAAGAATTATCTTCAAACCTGCTTGGAATTAAAACATTTGGGGGTGCATAGATAATACTTTGCAGAACCCCATTATCTCAGTGACTTATAGCTGTGTTGCTATAAATTGCCATACGCTGAGACAATTCATCTTTTCTTTGAGCTAAGGGCAAGAGAGCTAGCCCAATTCAAAAAACTAGTGAAGAAACCTTCAAACTAGGGAATAGCTATTGTTCAGAAATAGCACATTTATATGTGCTATGAAGGGAAACAAATGGCAGAAGTAAGTAACAGTACATTAAAGAAATAATTTTAACATATCACATGTATTTCTTAAAAATCATTAACAAAAATCAATGTAAAGTTCAATCTGCTAAACAAAGGCTTCAGATTTAAAAGTTGATGCTTATTAAAGTAACATACAAATCATACTTACTATTCAGAAAATTATTCAGAAAAAAAATCAGATTATTAAGTATTTTATTCCCCTGATAGATAACTAGATGAGAACTCTGACTGATAACTAGAGAGAGCTGGGATCCTGGCTACGACAGTAGCCACAGAGTGTGAATATCCTGCATAGCTAGTAGTCAAGCTACATTGATAGTGTATCTGAAAGCTATTAGGTTAACTTTAGCCTGTAGTCACTGTCTACCCACGCCTCCTTCAGAATTAGTCAACAGAGAAGACAGACACAAAAGCAAAAATCACTCTCAGATGACTTACAAGGAAACAAACGGACACTAGCTGCCCTAAATCAAAGTTCATCCCTGTGAATATCCTCACCCCACAGAAAAAAGAAACCTACCCCTGGAAGAGATCTGATAACACCAAAGATCATCTAAGAAAATCAATATGTATGCCTCTGGTCTGAAAGTTAGTTTCTCTTTTTTTGAAAAGCACTTTTGCAAAGTATTCAAATTTCTAAAAAGGGAGAAAACTGGAGCCTTTAAAAAGCAAATCAGGCCCAGACTAAGGATGGCTTTGAAATATAAGGACAGTTACCAACCGTATCAGAATACTGCCACCTAGTGACAACATGGAACACCACGAATTCTTGGCACTACTTGGAAAATGCAATTACAGCATTATTTGTATTCATACTAAATTACTACGCTTCACGTAAGAATGACAGTCTTTAAAAAAGGCAACAACAAGAAGAAAAATCTACCTCCCTGTATCTTCCTACTGTGGATTACTGTGGCAAGACAAGAGATTAGAATAAGGAGAAAGGTTTAAAGGTGAATATGTACATAGTCAAAGAGGGGTCGGGTCATTTCACTGGTATTTGTACCAGTGGTGGCCAAGAACAATTCCAGTTAATAACCCTACCCTATTTGGAAAATATGCAATACTGTAAGAGTCAGAGCTCTGAGTATAATCTGCAAACCACCTGGTAATTCCTCAAGTTTGTAATTCAGCATGTTCTTTGTCACTGATAAAATTACTGACAGTACCTTTAAAAGAGTTTTAAAATAATTTTAAAGATTTACTTATTAATTAAAAATTGTTTATCTAAACCGTTGAACAAGACGTAAATGGCTTTACATAACTTCTGAATAAAAATGTAAGGCAAGTACCATTTTGAAAATTCAATTTAGTAAATGTGTTTACTTATGATAACAACATCACCTATCTAGCACTTTTCCTGTTCCTGCATTGCAGCTGAATCTTCTCACTGTTGCTTCATTGCTGCACCTGCAAATATGCCATGAACCCCATCCATCTATTGCTTTCTGCAGTTCCTTAGCGCCACCTTTCCCCCATGCCCAGGGATACCTTTCCATCCCCCAGTTTCAGAACTTCGCCTGCTGATTATACCTAATCACAGAAGTACCTGAAATCTCTTTCCATTATGTCTACACATGGAAAAACCAAGCAGCACTGGCAATCAACACTGTACAATACTAATGTCAAACCTTCCAACTTGCAGTCACTTGACCAGAGGAATTTAAGGCAAGTGACCAGTAACCAAACCAGAAAAACAAACAGAAAGCCAACTTCAGAAAACAGTCAGCAAACACATTCAGTTCTTGTTATTTTGACACCTGCAGCCCTTCTACATGAGAAACTTATCACATTGGCAGAAAGGAAGCTGAAGGCTACAGCCAAAGAGAGTCAAAATGCAGGAGAAAGGACTGAAGGAGAAAAGATGATGGATTGACAGATAAAGGAAATGTGACAATGTATCCAAAATTCTGTCTTGCCTAAGAAGCTGTGAACAGTACAGGCTGTTCTTTGTCCTTTTTGATAGACTACACGAATTACTTTGTAACAGATACTGATTATAGACTGAAGACAGTGAATAAGCTGGTTTTGACTATAATTATCCCAAAGACTTGAAGAAAATGGAGGGCTCCTGATAGCAGTTAAATCCAATTATTTGACTGGCGAAAAACTTACAGAACACATAATACCAGATTCTTAAGATGTACTAAAGATTATTTTCCGCTCCTCCTCTCCCCCCAAGAAGAGACAGATGTTTCTGTGGGAGTTCTAGTTCTGGATTTTTAGGGCAGAGTTTACCAAGAACCTAAATGTGGATTATCACTGTGTGCAACGAGAGTTCAGTATTCTCAGAAAAAAAAATCCAACTTGGATAACTAATGAATAAGGTCTACCAGAAAGATAATCTGAAAGACAAATGACAGAATTAACTGCAAGATTTCAAAAAAAGATATATTAAATTGCAGAACAGAAAATTATCCCAATGTAAAGGAAAGCTGCAAGAACAATTCAGATTGCTTGATTACAATCTAACAATTCAGATTGATAAATCATAATTTAAAAATAAAAAAGAGAAAATTAAAAATACTGAAGAGAGCATACAGATAAAACTAGGAAGGCTAATTACAACAAATTTCAGTTAGAAAGAGGGGGCATAAATGACAAAAAAGTTCTACACATGCAGCATGAATCAGGGTAGGAATTTACAGATAAAACACAAAATTAAATGATACAAAGAAAATACAAGTATTCAAAGCCATCTTTGCTTTAATTCACAAAAAGGTAAATGATGTTGTATAGTCAATATTAACAATGAGATAATGGTGTCAGCTGTAAAAAATAAACAAAACTGGCTAAAAAACTGTGAATAAGACAGATGTGTTCAAGTTTGCAGATCCTAATGAAATTCATTATGTAACACTTAAGTAGCTAGACAAAATAAGTCTCTGAACCATTAATGATTACCTTACGTATCAAAGATAAAGGAAGTGTCAGGAGACTGGAAAAGGGAAAACAGGGTACCAAACCTAACAAAAACAACAAAAAAAGCTAGAGGAAAAACCCAAGAGAAAGGACGACTTTAACTTCCAAAGGGTCTTGAAACAAATCAGTAATCAATTTGTATGCACTAGGAAGGACAAAAAAAAAATTTAAAAATCATCCAACATAGGCTCATCAATAATAGACTGCAATAATGGGATCTAAATGCCCTGATAAGAAGTCTACCAAGTAGGGGTGAGAAGAGTTAGATACAATATCCAAATGACATTCTGAGAAGTCTGATGCTGAAGCACAGCCTATACGGAATCATAATCAAGTGGAAGGTTAAAAAGTCTCAAAGGAGATTAAACTACTTGTTCATTGTCAAATCAGAGCATTTTGAATCAGGTCTTGCATGGATCTGTCTTGAACCTCAGTTCAAGTCAGTATTTGCAGTGATTATTACGATGATGGAAAATCCTTGTAGAAAACATGCTGATGAACCTGAGATGGACTTTGCAGCAGTGGGAGAGAGGATGTGAACACTTTCAGAATTCAAAGTGTTCCTGCTTTCAGATCATCTTCTCTAAGATGAAATGCAAAACCCACAAAAGCCCCCTAATCACCTTGGTGGCCCTCCACTGGATTCACTCTGCTATGTCAATGTCTTTCCTGTACTGGGGAGTCCAAAACTGGACACACCACTCCAAAGGTGGGCCCACAAGTGCCATGTAGAGGGAAAGAACCATCACTTCCCTCCACCTGCTGGCTATCCTCCTCCTAGTGTAGCCCAAGATGCAGCTGGCTTTCTTTGTCAGAAGGACACACTGATACTCGTGCAACTCACTGCTCACAAGGACCTCAGGTCCTTTTCTACAAATCTGCTTCCTAGCCAGTCAGTGCTGCCCTGTGCTGTTGCACGGGCTTATTCCATCCCAGATGGAGGACTCCGGTGAATCTCATGAGATTCCTATCAGACCACTTCTCTAGCCTGATGTGGCTGCTCTGAACAGTGGCCCTGTCTCGAGTGTATTGACCAACCTTCCCAACTTGCAGAGACTGCACTCCCTTCCATCATCCAGGTCATCAGGTATCTTAAAATTTCAACCTGTAGCTGACAATCCTGTATTTGCTGATAATTAACATCAGCAATTTTTTGTGAAAGTATGTTTTCTTTCCATTTGAGGTCTGCTTAAATCCAAGGAGAGTAAACAAGGAGACTATCAAAACAATAATAGAGCATATTCCAAATCTGCAGGTCAGCATCGCAGAGTGCATAAAAATTATGAACAAGCATAAACTAGAAACAACTTACTCATTCCTGAACATTCTCTGTCTCCATCCCACACATTAGAAACAGCATGCCCCGTCAACAGGAGGTTAATCAAACTTTGGCTACATAACAGAAAGAAACAGCCTATTAAAAGGGACATACAATTTATTTCTGAAAAAGTGGTTATCTCTAACAAATGAAAAAATTATTCTATTATGCAAACAGCTAAGCAGACATTCTCTATGTTCCTTTAATCAGCGTGTATTTGTAATTCAGCGACACTAATATGATCTCCACTCTTTCAACCAACTTGATATAAAAATGTAGCACTGAATTTAAGAATTATTCCTTTGAAAATTCAGCAATAACAGAAGCATTTCCTCAGAACTGATGCATTAAATCAAGTAAGCAGTGAAAAAGACACACTATGTTAAGTGTTGCTTTTAGCTATTATAAAGTTGTAATTGGATCTTTGTCGTAATGTCAATAATTTCCTAAAAGAATGATCAGTTACAGAACCAAAAAGTTAGCCCACTAATCTATTTTATGTGGTAACAACCATATACTGCAGCTTACCTTCCATGACCGTAAACAGGATCTATCAATGGCTCAGCTGCATCTTCAATTTCATTTTTTATGTTTTCAATACCCTGCAGAAAAATTACAAACATTTTTGCTCTCTTAAGGAATGAACTGCAATATTTATAACAGAATGCAATAGTAAACCGTTAGGAGGTTGATATTCTTAGATGAATTGATACCTAAACACACTTCTTTCTCTTGATAAGAGATGTTAGGGATATACACGCAAGGATGTTTCCAAAATCTGTAATTTTCACAGATCAGAAGGAAAAAAAAAAAGACCAAGTTTTTCAAGTTTTTACCCTGGAAATGTACTGCAACATGAATGAAGACACCATTCTATCCATTCATCTACACTTTACTTAGTTTAATAGTTTAGTGTTCACCTTTGACAGAAAAAGGCTTACATGACCAAACTTTCTCTTAACAAAGAAACAAACCACACAGACAAAAAAACATCAAAAAACCCACAAACCTTTGTCAGTATTACAGAATACAGGAAGAGCAATACTCCAAATCTGTTTGTCCACACTGAATATTGATCCCAAACTGCATCCTTCAGTTCAGGGAAGCTTTTGAATGCTCGTTTGCTAAAGACAAAAAAAAACCAACAGAAAAGGAGATTGTATTTAGATGGAGCATTAGAATAGTGTCACAAAGCAGAAACAAGAACTACTAATATCTAACATGGTTATGTCCAAGTAAAAGCAGAGTAAATCTGGTATTATATACAGAATGACACAGCAGCTCTTGTGGAGTTATTGTAACTGCCATAGAGTCATCAGTATTTACCCATCGGAAGATGATAAATAATTTTGGAGCAATGTGCAAAAATAAACAGTTTTTATATGCAAACACTAACCATAAAGTTACATACATTTCTGAAAGAGCTGAGTGGCTTGAACCAGTAATTCTGCAAAATACAGTTACTGAAAATGTGAATAGACTGTATGTCACCAAAATAATGTTTGCATTATATAGTGTTCTGAAAGACAGTCAGTCCATGAACAGTGGAGAAAAAAACCTTCCACTTAACCAGGTAAGACTATCTTTCAGGCTTTCAAAATAATTATTACATTTCCCACAAGAAATTGATTTTTTTAGACTCTAGCTTTGGAAAAAACAAAATGTTCAAAACCACGAGTGGTACATTAACATTCGGGAGACTAGCTGGTTGTATAATAGGGTTGCTGCTTGGATGACAAGGTAACACCAGGTGATCATATGTTTAAAAGAAAAAAAGTAAAATAAAACCAGAGGAAATGAAAAGATCCATCAAGATTCCAGTGCAGTAATACACGTTCTATTTCTTGGGATATTTAGAGCTAAATACTGCTTTTCAGAACACGAACATTAGTTTTTATTAAATAATTCAAACTAGATCACACTCTCTGCTTACCTTACACAAACTTAGGTGTATTACTTTCTTTTTGATTTCTTGCACACTTTTAGTAAGTCTTGTTTAAAAAAGAAACAAACATCTGCAAAAATATATCCATAGATGGGATTACTCTGGCTAACACTTGAGATTTTTAAACCACCTTTCATTATCAACAGACTATACATGGCATACAAGGTATGCAAGGCAAAGTCAGTTCTGAAATCCATCACTCAACTCGCTGGAAAGGCATATGCCAGAGCACTGATTTCCAGTGAGAAAGACTGAGAAAAACTGAAGTGGGTACCACAAGTCCAAAGATCACGGGGGTGAGTGGGAAGGAGGGGGAGGGCAGGAAATTAGTGTTTTGATCAGATATGGTTACAAAAATTTTATATTCTCCTCTTTCTTCTTTCCTCATATGACAATGGGTTTAAAGAAAAAAAACTATAATTACTAATGATATAATAAGCAGTAGTTATTTCAGTTCTAATTAGCAACATTTTCCATCTCAAGTGTTCTTTGAAATTCTGTTGCTCTTTATTTCCTCTTTGGGGATTTCTTTGTAGTACAATGATTACTACTCTGCACTGTGAAAATAAAAGGCTGTTACGTTTAAAGATAAACTCAATAGAACTGTATACTATATACTTACACCCCGAAAAGAGAACGGTGTTCAAAGTATGAAACAAAAATCAGTCTTGTATATGAAACATTTTTATAAATGTTTCTTACATTGTCTCAAATCAGGTAAAATAAGAGATGACAATTTTTTGTCAGTATATATATCACAAGTATTTCAGGTAGAATCACCTGTGAAGACTGTGTATAAATATTGATGATTAACATCTTTAACTTAAATATGCATCTTTATTAGCTGTATTCATATACTCGAAAAGCACAAGTTATTTAGCCAATTTAGCACATCACACTGCTCCAGTTTTATTTTAAAGCCTGATGCTTATGGTCAAAATGATATTCCATTTTAAATGGTAAAATGCAAAGAAAAAACACCAAACCCCCAAACCAAAACTTGAAATCCAAGTTTAACCTGATGTGTAACACACACAAAGTTCCTCAAGATACCCCTTTAAGGGCTGTGAATATTAGCGTAACTTCAAAATATTGTATTTCAAACGTTCCAACATATTACTTACTGAATTAATGCATGAAATCGCTCAAAGCCAAGCTCTTCGACAGCCAAGGCAGCTATACACAAGAGACACTTTTCAGCACTACACATGGCAAAAAAATGACACAAGATACACACAGCAAGCTAGTATACTTTCAAGCTTTAATTATATTTTTAATTTTTAATCCTCCCTTGACATTTAAGTTTTTTAACTGATTAGTATAAACTAATTTACCACAACATTAAGATTCCACCATACAAATTAGTGAGAACATTTCTATTTGGATTAATCAATTTATTAAAAGCACAGGGCCACTGGAGTGTGTAGCCTTGAAAATATTTGTCAAATACTAAGCTGTTGATTTTGTACAAAACACGGCTGTCACAAAGTCATCAAGCATATGCATACTATAGGTATAATTTTGCAGGTCAACAAGAAGTATTATTTCCTAGAAAAGCAAGCATGATTATTTGGATCATTTTATCAATGTAGGTATGCTGTATTTTTTCTTCAAATATACATTTCTGTTACTGAAATTTTGGGTTTTTTTTTTCCCTTTTAATGCTTATTTATTACAAACAAATAAGCAGAATTATTCTACATAGTGTTACACGTCCTGTTTTAAAATAAACTTTCATTGTTTTCTTTTAATAATGGATAAATAGCCTTTCAAATAAGTGTCGTGTCCAAGACAGAAAAAAAATACAGCATTAGTGTCTTCCCAAGTTCAACACAGGCTTTATACCTTTGTTCCCCTCACAATATTTCCAGACCAAGATGAAATGAACTTTTAAAATCAAATCTTCTTTTACCAACAGGAAGTTATACTCACCAGTTGTGTAATTATCAAATTCTATAGGAATTCAAATATTAAGACTGTAGCAGTCTTTAGTGCCCTCTATGTCCATAAGGACTTTATCTTCCTGCTAGTAGAATAATATACAAAACAGATAGATCTGCTTTTTTATAAAGGCCACAGTGCTGAATATTTAAATAATGTCCAATTATCTAGCTACTGAATTTGACTTCATACAATTCATTAAAGACCTGAAGCCATTAGGGCTAATATTACTGATCAATTCTTCCCACAAGAATTCCAGAAAGGGCTTTTTATGCCCTTTCTGATTGTATCTTAAAAGATGCACTTAATTTGCCTATGTGCAAATACAACTTATTCTCCAGCAATAGAATGCTTTCATTTTCTGCTTCAGAAATAAGGCAGCAGTAGGGTTAAGAGTGTTAGGTTTTGCCTTTGAAAAACTACAAGGTATTGCTAAAATTAGGTTACCAAGAGCAAAACTAGACCTGAGAAAATGTATTTTTAAGACATTTTAAAAAATATCAACAATGAATCTAAATTGCAGAAAATGCTACAGGAACTAACCCTGCTCCACAAACATATGCTTTTGTAAGCAGAAAGTTAGAGGGACTAAATCATATAAAGCAATCTTTGAACCTGGGAACTCGCACTACTACAGCCAACAAGTCACTGGTATACACCACAAAAGCAGATGAAAAATGCTATTGCATTCAGTAAGTGTGCTCGAAACCACATTTTGTTCACACAGCAGGATGATAGGCAGTTTCATTCTGTTACTACTGAACAGAGTGAAATGGTAAGAGAACTACTATTTGAAACAAAGGGAAAGAAGTAGAAATCCTAAAGAGAAGTATAGCTATACATAACCCAAACAAGGCTAAATAAACACAGTGCTTAGTGGAGAGGAAAATAATGAACAGCAGTAGAACGTGAGCTGTATGAGAAATACAATTGTATAGAAACTCTTTAAAATGATACTGTCATGCTGTGTCTAATCATATTTCATGGTTTTATTATAAATATATTCCCTTAATCAATTCCCAAATATCAGTAGCCTGCCATGTGGAATTGTACCTGTAATACTCTACTGCACACATAACTCATCTCTTGAAGTCCTACCAACTATGACAATGCCTGTTTCTATTTTTATTGATTACAGCACCAAGCAAGAAATAAATTTATTCCTTCACACTAGCAGTAACAGAACTCTGCATTATTAACAATACCTTCTCTCCACATCTTTGTCCCAAGTCTAACCAGGCAAGAGGCTGGTCTACAGTTAAATAGTAGGACAGAAAGGAAAAAAAAACCCACCAGCTAACAAATATATCTTAAATCAGGAACTGTATTGCATTATGCATATAAGGTAAAATTCTGTTTGAACTGTAGAGTACATACAAGAGGTACATTCAGTGTCTAGCAGGGAACATAGAATATGAACAATGAAAGAGATTAACGTTGCTCATGACAAAAGCACACTGCTCATGGTAAATGTAACCTGCTCTTCCTAAGCACATTCTATGGTATTAAGGACAAGTCAGGCAGAACTTGTAGACTTCGTACAGAAATACAAAAAATGTAGATATATAATAGAATGAATTAGTTCATTAAATGTCAGTGTTGAGAGTAATTATTAACTGAGTGTGTGTTTAAAAAGACTTTCTGCTGAACATTTTCTACAGTTAAAAGTTCTTTAGAATAAGGCCATATATTAATAAACAGGACAGTAAAAGCCTATTGATAACTAGGTTCTGCTTCACTTTTTCTTCAAAGGAAACTTCATAATATGAGCAAGAGCTTCAGAGACAACTGGAAAACCCACAGAAATAAGGAATTTCAGAGTTACAACTGCCTTATCATATTGGAAAGGAAGATTCTCTTTTTTAAAAACAAACAAACAAACAACAAACCACAAAAGTTGTAGATACCACTTTCTGTATAATACCTTTTTTTAATAAAAAACCCCTGCTCACTTTGGAACTCTTACGTGGTGACCTTCTGTTTTTTCAATTAAGTAACATTTTAATTATTTAATTATTATTGTTTAAGCCTTCTAAAGCACATGGAGCACTTTATAGAAGCAGATGAAGATGGTTTGTAACATAAAGAGCTCCAGCACTACTAATTACTATAGCTAGCTGCACACATATGTATCTACTTGTACAATTCTTACTTTGTAGTTATGTAACAAACTGCCGAATAACATATTCCTTCCATCAAAAGATGGCACCTTTATAAGTATGTTCTCATGTGAAGAGTTTTTCATACTTCTTAAGGGACACATTGGGAACAAAAACTAAAAGAAAAAGAAGCTTATCTTTTAACATGTTAGATATCTCCTATTAAAAGATTAATAAATACACATCTCAATGATCATGTGTGCACAGACAAACTTTCCATGTCACTGGCTCTGCAGCAGTTAGATATGACTAGATGCCATATCTTAATGCAACAGATGTTCACTAGATCCTTGATGTCAGTAAGTAATGAAGGAATCAAAACATTTGCAAAAACCATGTAACCAAAAAATCCTAATCTACAAAAAAGTTCTGTTAATCTACTAGAAGGTGATTTGATTAAGCTGTTTTGGTGCTGCATAGAATTTAACAAAGGGAAAAAGCCTATTTCTCCATAACAGGGGATCCAGTATGTTTTAGAACAGACAAAGCTTTGCAGAATTTCCTACAAAAGCTCTTCTCAAATAAAGCAACAAGTGACAAATTAAAATATTCCTCCAGTGTTAGGAAGCATGTAGATTTTTCCAAATTAAAGACATATCAGGTCCCAATAAATTACAAAATAAAATTGAAAAGATTATAGAAATTGCTCAAATTCAAGAGAAACACTTATGTTAGAACTGCAGTGATGGATAGCATATTCCTTTCAACAAAAAGGATCAATGCCTCTAATTACAGCAGACAAAAATCCACCTGTTGTTAATGGGATCACAAAGGCAAAAACCCCATCTGTGTCATAATAAAAAGCAGTGGCCCCTCAAAACCAATGTAATACTTCACTAAGTGACGTGTAATTTAGTATAGAAATACATCTTACAAGGTTGTTCCTCTTGACGACTAGATTCTGCAGGACTTTCAGAAATACTAGCAGTTTCTTCAGTTGTTTTTCCTCTTATCCATGTTGCCAGAGAGTAAGACTCAGAATTATCAGAGCAAGCCATTTCCAAAATATCGCATAATGTATGACAGAGAAGGTTCTTCTGCTCCTCTTCTGAAAGATCAGAAACCTAAATGAGCTCAATTGTTGCTAATCAGTATTTTATATAAGCTACTAGTATCTTTTGTATACATTAATGTTATCTAAATAATTGAATTTATTACTTTTACCTTATTAATTATTAACATTAATTGCTATTTCACTATACTGGACCAAAGAATTATAAAGCTGTCTTCAGAAAATGTCTTTTAATATGATTTCTAATCCATTCCCTTTCCTAATAATAGATTTCAATCAAATATTTATAGAACAGAAATACTATGGACAGGCACAGGTCTCACAAATGGAAGTTGAGAGACATGTAGCATACATACTGTATGCCTCATAAAATGGCATGGGAGCACACTTAAACAAAGTGTAAAATATTTTAAATTCTTTGTACTAGGACATGCTTTACAAATACTTAAAACTGAAAAAATAAAGAGAAAAGAAAAAGGTCACAGTACCTGGACAGTCTCTCCAAGTAGACTTTTCACTGGTAAAAAGCCTCTTCAAAAGGAATGCCTTTGTTATCAAAGCATAAAATAATATTAAAATACAACACAACACCAACATTTACATTATGTCGCAAGCTCTATATCAAAGCATTTTTGCATGTTATTAGAAGGGTTCCAAGCTGCTCATCATTCAGTAAGAGACCCTGAGCCTGCATTTTTTACTGATTTTTCCCATTCAAACTAACTACAAATGTGGTCTCGCAACTACGTTCAACATTACTGAGTTTGAACCTCAAGTACGCTTCAAATACACAAAGTGCATATTTACATAAACACCTCCAGACTTACAGGACTGCAGTAATGGAGGCACAAGTATTTCTGCAATGTAACTGATGAGTAGTACGAGACAACTCTAGTCACTCAGACAAACCCCTTTAGTAGTTAAAAACCCCATCTCTTTCAACCATTGCAAGTCATAATTTGCAGATCAGGTTAAAGAAAATCTATGCATCTCCATATCCCTGGTTTGCTTTCCATACACACTAATGTTACTATTTAAAAAAAAAAAAAAAAAAAAAAAAATGCTCTAAGTTACAGAGAAGGAACAATGAAAGAACAAATTTGGGGAAGCAGACTCTTGGTCATTCTAATTACTCTATTAGATGCTGTTTCAGGTATTTTCAGCACCTTAAAAATAGCTGCTTCAACTTTCACTTCTTCCCCAACAGACTTGCCCTGTTCTCCCATCACAGATCTTTCACACACTTCTTTTAGTAACTCACAGCAGCAGTAGGCACTGCAAGATCTGTTTGATCCCTTCTTCCTTCCCTAGCTGGAACTCAGCTCACTTTTAAACATGCTTCAACTACTTAATTTCAATGAAATTGAACTACATATAAATCTGGAAGAACACTGTCTACAAGAACATTTGATATGGTAAAGACTTGGCATTGCCTTTAAGGAGCTGGCTGGTCCTATTCTTTACTCTCTCCACTCCTCCCCCAAATAAAAGACTTGTATTTCTAACATCAGAGACCAGACAATACATCTGGTTTTAAGACTACAGAACTAGACAGAGCCATGTTACAGAGTGCAATTCATAATAAAATATTTTCCTACTGATTGTTTACAACCTAAACAAGTGGTGCTCCTTCCTGTGGTACAAGTCTTTTCATTGGACCAGCATCTAGAGTGTCTTGAAGTGACCAAACAGAGGTTTTATGACTACCACATCACACACACATCAGAGATGCAAACAGTTCCACAACGTCAGTTGTCTGACTCGGATACCTTCCAGTTCATCACCAGATTAATTCTGCTACATGTCTTTAGTATGTCCCCTCTCGGTGGAAAAGGCCTGAATTCAGACCTAGACATACCTGCAGAATTTGATCTGTGTGTAAGAGGAGTCAAGAGCAGGTTACCAGAAAAAGTAATCTGTCCCATGACTCAATGTCTGCCTGTCTCTACGATGCTCCTATGAGAATGAAGAGCAGTCACAGATTAGACAAACTGCTCTAGCAAAATGGATCCAGCCTTCAGGTCATTATCTAGATAGCAGTGAGAACTGCCCCAGAAACAGCATCTCGAAGAGTATGCAAAAAGTAGCCTATAAAATACAATGGAGTAAGAATACAAAAAATCACAATCACAGCTGGTTGAGCATATTGGAAGCACAAGTGAAATCCTAAGCACTTATCCAGCATAAAATATATTCACCTGACATACTTCAATTATTCTGCTAACTAGGTCTTTGAAAGTATAACATTTCTCCTTTTCTTACATAGCAAACCTTGCTGAGTTTGAAAATTGGTTACTTCAAATATTTCTAACACAGTTTGCTAAAGCAGCCATTGTGACACAGCTATTACCCTTCTAATGGACAGGGAATTTGAGAGACGAGAAAGGATTAGGATTACATTTATAACTGATCTTTTACTTTTCTCCTTTATCCTGCACTCCCCACTTTAAAGTTACCTCTGCTTGGATCAACCTGCTGCACTTCCTCAAACAAATCCCCTTCTGCAAAATTATAGTTCAAAATTAGCCCATCTAGGCCTTTTTACTGAGTTTTTTGTCTCTTCCGCACTGCAATTATGAAATCAAAAGACAACTCTGTGCCGGGTTGACCCTGGCTGAACACCAGGTGCCCACCAAAGCTGTTCTATCACTGCCCTCTCCTCAGCTGGACAGGGGAGAGGAAATATAACAAAGGGCTCATGGGTCGAGATAAGGACAGAAGAGATCACTCACAATTACCATCATGGGCAAAACAGACTCAACTTGGGGAAAATTAACTCAATTTATTACCGATCAACAAGAGCAGGGTAATGAGAAATGAAACCAAATCTCAGAACACCTTCCCTCCACCCCTCCCTTCTTCCTGGGCACAACTTCAATCGTGGATTCTCTACCTACACCCCCAGCGGCACAGGGGGATGGGGAATGGGGTTTACTGTCAGTTCATCACATGTTATCTCTGCTGCTTCATCCTCCTCAGGGGCAGGACTCATCACACTCCTCCCCTGCTCCAGCGTGGGGTCCCTCCCATGGGAGACAGTCCTCCACGAACTTCTCCAACGTGGGTACTTCCCACGGGCTGCAGTTCTCCACAAACTGCTCCAGCATGGGTCCCTTCCACGGCGTGCAGTCCTTCAGGTGCACACTGCTCCAGCGTGGGTCCCCCATGGGGTCAAAAGTCCTGCCAGAAAACCTGCTCCAGTGTGGGCTCCTCTCTCCACAGATCCACAGGTCCTACCAGGAGCCTGCTCCAGCATGGGCTTCCCACAGGGTCACAGCCTCCTTCGGGCATCCACCTGCTCTGGCATGGGGTCTTCCCCGGACTGCAGGTGGAGATCTGCTCCACCGTGGACCTCCATGGACTGCAGGGTGTCAGCCTGCCTCACCATGGTCTTCCCCACAGGCTGCAGGGGAATCTCTGCTCCAGCACGTGGAGCACGTCCTCCCCCTCCTTCTTCACTGACCTGGGCATCTGCAGGGCTGTTTCTCTCACATGTTCTCACTCCTCTCTCCAGCTGCCATTTCTGTCTGTCCCAGCAGCTTTTTTTTTCCTTCTTAAATCTGTTATCACAGAGGCGTTACCACTATCACTGATGGGCTCAGCCTTGGCTGGCGGCGGGTCCATCTTAGAGCCAGCTGGTATTGGCTCTGTTGGACACAGGGGAAGCTTCCAGCAGGTTGTCACAGAAGCCACCCTTGTAACCCCCCCTCGCTACCAAAACCTTGCCACACAAAGCCAATACAAACTGATCTGCAATTTTTTTAATATTTAATTTAGTTCCACGTATATAGAGAAGAGAACAAATTTTGGGCTTAATAATTTTAAACCATTCCTATAATAAACGCATCTTACCTGTACAGGTGCAATCACTGCACAAGGGCCACCTTCAAATTGCTCTAATGCAGTCGATTCAGATTCACTAAAGACAAATCCTGCCAAATCAAAAAAGACTGTATTTAGTGAAATATGCAAAAAAGCACATGTTTATGTATACTCCTTCCCTAACAGAAATGACACCTGATTTATTCACCTTTAAAGGTTAGATAAGTTCTCAGGATTTTTTTCCCCTGATAATGCAACAGAATGTGGTTAAACCATCTGAAGAAAAAAAAATCATGAATACAGATGAAAGCACAGAAATGAATTATTTATCTCAGCAATGGAATGATGACCACAAAGGGCCAACAGCTAGGGTTTAAATAAAAGGATTTTTAACAGTAAAACTGTCACTAGAGCACACATGGCTGGATACTTAAACAATAGTTTTTGTTTTATTATGGTTTATTTCTTATAAATAAATTAAAATTTGTAAGCGATAATATTTTGTCTTACATATGTAAAAAAAAAAATCAACCCAATCTTTGGACCTCCACTGAACATGCATAATACATTTGTATTCCCTATGAAGGACACAGTATGCCTCCCACTGATGTTATTTTTGGCCTATCCGCGCTTCCTCTTAAGACTGAAAAATGCTGAGTAACTCAAATATTCACTTGTAAGCACTGAAGCAAGCCTCTTAATGGTGTTCTGTCACAGAAGATACACTATCTTTACTGAGATGCAAGATCACCTATTTTCCCCCTCCATCTTCAATGTATTTGTATTTCAGAATTACCTTACAGTAACATAATAGAGCAAACACTTGAGCAATTACTGCAAAATTGTTTGTTGCCATCTTGCCCCTAAACTTGTCTTCAAGATATGGTGATTCATAGCTTGCATTTCTCATAGATAAATGCATATGCATGGACAATTACCTTGATGAAGCTGACACACGGCAACTTACAGTGAATGATATTTTGCATTGTTCTTTTAAGTGCTGATAAGATTCATGCTGAAGTGACTCTAGTTCAGTGTAATCTAGAAACCATGCAACTGTAGTCAGCAACTAAACAGCAAGCACAAGCAAGTGGGGGAGGGAGAAAGAGGATACACATGCGTGTTTTTGCAGTAGGGTCAGTCTCAGTGGAAAGAATATTCAATGCTTTTTTCCCCACAATTTCTCCTTTTCACCATTCTGTATCATTACACGCTGCCATATCAAAAGTATCCCTAACCCCTGGATGTGAATTTGAACTGGTGAAATGCATCCCCCCAGTCCAGACTTCCCCACTACTGCATGACAGCTACACCATCCCAAGCGGCACAAGAGAGGACTACTGCATGTTCTGTAGGCCATATTTCATGATAGAAATTACAGCTGTTGAACAACAATGTGAATTTTTTTTAAGATGGATCAATGTAGCCGTAGTTCTTAAAAAAAATGGGGTTTCCCCTGTATCTGATAGAAGGCTGCAGGTTTTTTTAACTGAATGTGCAAATGTGCATTACAAAGATGTATTTTCTATCCAAAACCCAGATGCACGTCAAGCCTATATATTTAGATCAGGCATAATGTAGCAACAAAGCTCTATTAATCCATACTTCGACCAAAGTTTGCATTAGCATCATTGCACGCCCCTGTTAACATGCCCTTACAAGAAATATCACCAGTCCTTTAAACTTTCTGAATTAGTTTGTGCAGGCTCATCACATTAAAAGGTAAGTCTTCCTCTGCTTTCAAGCATTACTGCATGCCAGCTAAACACACTGCAACAATACATTGTTTTTTAGTTGTTTTAATGATTTGGCCACTGCAGAAAAACAACATACTTGGATATGGTGCTATTAAACCACAGTTAAGAAATCTTGAATTTGTTTCACATTCTTCAGGCTTCTTAGAGAAAGCATGAACTGTCTCAGCTTAACCCTGCCCTATTTTTCAAAATTGCTTCCTAAAAATAAAGAAAATCGAGTGTGATACACCAGACTGAATACAAATGTGAGACAGACAATGCAAAATTGGTATTACACAGAATTTGACAGAATACAACCACAGGAAAAAAACACTTATAATACCTAAAGGAACACTTCATTTCTTTTAACCTAAATGCTGCTTAATGGTTAATGAACATCAAGGTTCTAAAAGCTGCTAAGCAAAAAAATGGGCTCCAGGGATTTTGGTCTTGCTCTCTTTTTAAAAACTTTTACAAAATCTGGAGTCAGCTCATGTAAAATTTCAGAAACCAGCAGTTTCAAGTCCAGCTAGGTTCAAGTCTACCTCAGCCTGCAATTCTACCTACTTACCTTTTTTGCCCTCCACAATAATCACATCTTGGGCAATCTCTATAAACACCCATCAACCCCACGCTCTTCCTTATGATTCGTAGGAATGGCCTGGCCACTCTTTAAGCTACCAATGAAGACTTAGCATCTCTGATCCAGATTAATTTCTACTTACTCTCGCTCTTAACTAGTCATATCTACCATACAGCTCTTTTCACTCAAGATAAAATTTCAAGAGCAAACCAGATGTAACGCAGCCAAAATAATCTTTTTTTTTTATTAATATGCCTGCCTTTTACCCATGAGTATAATTATCATCATTTACCTATAAGAAACATAAAATAGTATCATTATCATTCATCTTCCTTGTCATTTATAAACCTATTAAATGCTCCATTGACCCCATTTTTTCAACATCACTACTGCTCTAACTTTTCTGGGCGGGGAAGTAGATCTAGATTCCTGTTGGTAATCGTTGTATTGCCCAGTATTTTGAGTTATGGTGACTACGATATTCCCAAATCTGTCTTTATATCCTTTGTCTGCTATTAATCACACAACACAAGTTTTATTCTCCTTATTTCCCCAAAACTTAGCATTTACCAGGGTCCATGTTTCTTTTCTTACACCTATTCTTAGCTCTTCTACATACAGTTTGCCAAAATGAACATATGACTTAGTTACCTACCCTCTTCTTTCATCTAATACTCCATATCATGGTCCAAAGCACGACAAAAACCATTCATTCTTCTATTATGACCATCCCACTGCTTTCCTGCATCATTTTATTATTTGCCCATTTCTAAAAAATATATTTTTTTTGCATCCAAGACACTCTAGATATTAGTAACACTGTCATTTTACAAAGGATGCTGTACACCTTCAGTGATTTCACTCTGTGCAAGAACCAATTCTTGCTGAATGAGAGACAAGGGGAGTAGCTAAAGAGTATGTAACATTAAACACATGAGAAAAAACCCCTTGCTCTAGCCCTGATCCCATCTAGCTACAAAGATGCTGCACTATTCAATTTTCTGTCCTGTTCTCTGCTGAGCTGGCCTCTCACCATGGAACTTTATTTCTTTTTCTCTTTTGGGATACACGAACTGCTTCACAGAAACACTAGAATAATCTATTATTACCCAAGTACAAAGTTTACAACATGTCTTAATGTTTCCTTTCTCTAGAGCTGGGTGTAGAATGATAGATACATTTTGCCTATGCCTTTGTGTTTTCAAAGTGTATTTTTATAGTAAAATGGAATTTCTGAAATTTTTGTGGGAAATTTTCTTGAGCACTCCTCAAGACCTATTATCTTCTTTGAGCCTGTCAGCCTTATCCAAAGTAAAGAATGGACTCACTAGCATCACAGCCTTTCTTAAAGTAAGGACAATGCCTTTTCAGATCAGCAGCAAAGAGTTTTAGGGTTCACTAGTTATTTAGATAATTGTGTTACAGGCCATTTCAAATTCTTACTGCTCTATGTATATTACAACTACATTAGCCACTAAGCCCATTAGCCAGAAAATACAACCTTCTTAACAACTTATGTGTTCACACCCAATTCTTTTCCCCACAGTGAATGGTATCTTCTATTCTCCTTCCAGTTGAACAGTGCTGAAACGGCTGTTACTTATACATAATGACACAGGTAGTCCCTCTGTAAAGGGAGGGACTTTAATATCTGTAAAGACAGTATCACTACCCCAAAACCAATATGCCAGTCCAAGGGAGGAAAGAAGAAAAAAGTCTACCAGTATAAAATTGAGAACAGAAATTCCTCCCTAGAGAAGGCTGTTAGGTAGCTCTTTTCAGCAGCATGTCCCTGCTGTTTTTCCAAAAGCTACTGTCGTCTCACATTTAATAGTAGTATGGCTTGTGTTAGCAAGAAAGACCACTTCCTACTGGCAAAATTAGCAATATCTACTTAAACTGAAGCAACATCTTCTACTTGAACAGAAGCTCTAAGTCGGCAGTCATCACTACTTCTTTGTTGGAAAATCTCAGTAATTTTTCCACACAATGTGCAAATTCCTGGCGGCAGGTTTGGCTTCTAACTTCTGACTTAATTTTTACAGATGCCTTAAAAGTGGTCTACAGACCATGACTTGAAGACCACTCACCAAGCTTTACTTTGCTAAGTGAGACCAGCATCGATAAAGCAGAAGCTTCAAAAGCAGTTCCACCAGAAGACTTGAAGAGGTAATACTTACAGCAGACAAGCAGCAATAAGTAGGCAGAGGTGGGCCAATAGATGTAACCACTTCCTCCAGCTGTTCGCACAATCAACACTTGTCTATAACCTAATTGTGAATATTAAATGAAAAATGCTTTTCTTTTCTTCCTGATCAACTGTTTGCACTGAGTAATAGGGAACTCAAAGAGATGGAAAGCATACAAATGCAAATATTCTATAAATCACAGTCATCAAAACACAAAAAAAATTACATAGATACCAATGATTATTTCTCTCCCATCTCCCAAATGAATTAAACATTATTAAATTAAACTCAGAGGAACACTTTTCAAATTGCTACTTCTATTTAAGACTTTGAAGAGTCACAAGTGTATTCCTTTTGCTCAAAATGTATCTGCTGGTCTGGTAAAAATATTATTTCCTAGTAACCCTGCCTTGATCTTGGTCTAACAATATTACAGCTCCAATGACTTAGAAACAATACTACAGGATCTAGCTCCTCCACCAAGGATGTAATAAAAGCCAACCAGGTGATGTTCAAATGTACTAGACCAGAAACAGAGTTCCAGGCATGTAAAAAAAAAGAAACCTGGAAAGAAAAGGGGAGAACGAAAAGTAGTCAGTCTAGTCACCCAGCTCTCAACCTGGAAGCTTGAAGGCGATCCAGATAAAACAGACCTTTTTACATTGTACATTATACAAATATACGTGAACTGTAGTATTAATACCTTCATGCTATGCTTTTGAAGTTATTTGTTTTGAAAAGACTGTCCCGTATCTTTCTTTCCAAAGACCAGTGAGAAAACCGCTTAGGTAATACTAAAAGGATGCTGCGCTCAAACCTGCCAGACATTCATAGTTGTGTAGACCTGATGCCCCATGCCTTAGGGCTGATCTGAAAAGCAGCTTTATGAATGGAATTTGTCTTTTGGATCAATGAAGAAAATCACTCCTAACATGGGTATGTTTCTTTAGGGTTCAGTCCTCCTCCTAACTCCTTCCCAAGTCATCTTATCTATGCCAGGAAACATCGAAATGCAGATCAAGCCTTGTGCTACATTCCTGTGTCCACTTTGAGGATTCTGGCAAAAGGGATTCACTAGGTTCAAACTGCAAATTCTGCTGCAACCATAAAAAAAAGTTTCCTATAAAAAAACCAACAGAAAAAACCCCACACCAACTGCAACAGCTTTGCAGCCATGCCTTTAAGTCAGGAATCAAAACAATATATTTAAAGTTGCCAATGCAGCAAACTTGGGGAATTACTGTCACTAACTTCAAACAGCATATCCGCACTAGCTAGGTCAGTTCCGTTAACTGCTTGCAGCTTAGTCTGTCTTCAGTTTTGACCAAACAAATATGATGGTTAATGGGTTTGGTGCACGATGAGGATTCCCGGAACACTGCTATCTTTACTGAGAAACTGACTGGTTTGAGTTTTAACACTCCTCAACACCCTCTCTACTCTTCTTTCCAAATGTAAATTATAGTTCTCAACTTCCAAAGGGTTTGAGAAAGGATCAGACAATATTCATTAAGTATCTGAAATAAATACCAGTGTTGGCGCTATACTCCAAAAAAACCAAAAACCCCCCAAACCACAAAAAAAACCCCAACACCAAACTAGTTGTTTGATACTTTCTGCACATATGATGGGAAATAAGGGTCTATCTTTTAAACTTTGAAGTCTTTGGAAATCATAAAGCTTGATTTTTATGGTTTTGGTTTTTTTGTTTGGTTGGTTTTTTTTAATCTTGATGAGTTAGTGTGGACAAGACTCCTTTGCAGTAGGTAAATGCTGTAGAACTTTTTCAACAAAATAGAAACTGAAAGTTGGGTAAATGTGTTATGCTGCTACACAACATAATGGGCTGAGACTGACTTTTTTGATTCCCAACACAAGACCTCCAAACAATACACTAACTTACTGTCATGTGCTTTTATTACACAAAATTCACTATATTAAAGAGAATATAGAGAAGGGAACAGATCTACTACACCGTATAGTTACAGGACTTTACCCTAAAGACAAATAGGAAATAACAGCTTATTCCCAAGAGCCACCAAGAACATGAGAGACCTTTTCCATTAATCTTTCACAGGTTCACAAGTGTGGGGCATTATAACATACATTTCAATAAATTTTGAAACTGCTAAAATTTCATACACAATCAATCTTGAAAATGTCAGTTTTGGTAACCTAACATTACCGTACTGAAACAGCACACTCTACTAAAACTTAAAGAGATATTTCAGAAAGTAATTGTATTTCCAAATACAAAACCAAATCACTAGGAAAAGTAATGGCTTTACTAGGCCAGCTTAAATTCTAGAACTTACAAGGAATTTGGCATTTTTTCCTCAAATATTTCTCACTGAATTATCTGAGCACAGATAAACCTAGGGAAAAAAGATATGAGAGTCTGGTAATGCTGTCCTGGTAGTCCCAAATCAACATCACACATGCATCTACTGAAACTATGCAGATGACAAAACCCATGTTAAAAAAAAGAGCAAGGAATGGAGAACACTAAGAACATCCTTTTGTTTCAGCCAAATTTACCCTGAGACCTGAACACTTTAGAATTTATTTATTTTTTTAAATCTATGAATTCCACTATAATTTGTGAATTTCCTCCAGGAATTAGGGGTGGTTTTATTACGACCTTCATAACCACTACTAGAATTCTTCAAAGCCTGTAGTAAGTTATAGAGAAGGCTATTATTCCCTTCTTTCAGCCAGGAGAGGTACACAGACTGATTTCTTGCATATCATTTTTATCAGTAAGCCTCTGTACTACACCTTGCGATTGCAGCTCTGAAAGAATACCAGAAAGTCTCCATCAAGAAGAAACTACGTGTAGGTTGCATAATTTAAATATGGAAAAAAAAAAATCTTACAAACACCCCAGGTTCCATGGTTGCACCTGCTTCAATCACCAAAGAACCAGTTTAAAAAAATCTGTGGGTCTCTGTCCCAAGCCTGTCCCCATTTTTTCTAAGTCTATTTGTGACTCCCATGTTCGTCACAAAAAAAAAAAAAAAAAAAAAGGAAAAAAAGGGCAACTTATGTTGATGTTTCCGTGAGCTATGTAAAATAATAGCAGGAGGTGCTACTAAAACATATTTAAGAAATACGTTTCCTTCCCTACTCCCCCTTCGCGTTCCTTTGAAGATTGGTGGCGAAAGACGACCAAGCTGCAAAAAACGTTATTTAGCAAGTGAAACTGCTGCATCATTTTCCCCGTGGGCCACACGCTGAGCTGCCGGCGACCCAGGAACACGAAGGCGAACGACGAGCGCTGCCCCCATCCGCAGAGGCGCGGCGCGGCCCCGGCCCCTGGCAGCGGCGCCTCCCTCCCCTCTCAGACACGGACACGGGCGGACAGGCGCCGCGGAGCCCCGCGGGGGCGGCGGGGAGAGCTGTGGGTGTGTCCCAGCAGGTGGGCCGAGAGCGG
>JAVJGG010000073.1:22398881-22417622 GCA_035590195.1 Aviceda cuculoides
GGGGCCGGGCGGGGCGCTCGCGTGGGGGGCGGAGCCTGGCCGGCAGCCGCGCATGCTTGGCGGCCTCTTTTCTTCTTCCCCCTTCCCCCGCTTCCCCAGCAGGCCCTGGTGCTTCCGCGGGCGCCGGAAGCAGGGCGGCGGGAGGCGGGGCCGGGATTTGCCGGTGGTCGGCAGGGAAGGAGGCGCCCGGTGCCGGTTAGCAGTGAACCCAGACGGCATCCCGCACTGTCAGCCACCCGGGTGCGAGACCGGTACCGTCAGCCAGCAGCTCGCCTTGGCCTTCCCCTGCCTTCCGGGCCTTAGCCCTGCCGCTGCCGGGTTGGGTTCTGCTCGGTACGGGCTGGCCCAGGCGCTGTTTTAAAGGCTGAGCGGGACGGAGTGGCCTTGGTGAGGAGCTTGTGGCATCAGAGGAGGCGGCCTTCAAGGCTGAGCGTGAAGCAGGCGGGAGTCAGTGTAAAGACTCCTGGTCTTGCACGGGGGCTGGGTGTACAGGGAGGTCTCAGGAATTCGTAAGCATACCAGTATAAGTGTTTGGAGAGCTTCCTTTATGTATTTGTTGTACAGTGTCTTGTGGAAGCGCTAACCTAACATATAGGTAAAATGTAGTGCTTGCATATATAAATGAAATATTTTTACTGTTTTAGAAACAGCTCTCTCACCTGGCAATGCCTGTATTTAGACAATAGTTTGAAGTGAAGAATGGAAGGTAGCCATACGATTTTCTTAAAACTGTTTAGGAGTGGTGGTAGATGGACATCCCGTGAACTTGAAAAGATTCAGATTTGGAAAATAAATTCTGTTTATCTAATTCAGTTATGATTTTTTTGTTCCAGTAGAGATGCTAGAAATAAAGACTGGGTATTTTTATAAAAGATGATTGCTATTTTTTCTGAAAGATAATTGCCATTCTAATAGGAATTCTTCATGAAGGTTTTGTGACCAGTGTTGTGTGCAAGATTAACATAGACTTTATTAAACAAAATACTTCAGAAGGGTGGTAACCATTACCACTGACAAAACTGGATTAAGGATGTTCTCTTAGAGAAAAGTATTTCAATCTAAAAGTTTTCTAGGTGAAACTATTGCGTATGCCACTTGGAATTCTTCATGTGGCGTACAGGTGAAATTGAGCTGTACTATTGTGCTCACCCACTTCATCATACACTTAATGCTTTTATGGAGATTGCGCACATATTGAGACTGTTACATGTGCAATCTTTCTGATTAAGTATGAAGATAGCCAATATCGGGGTGTTTGTAAGTTTTCTGTTATGTCATACCACAAATTGATCAGAAGGTGGTGTGGTTGTACTGATTTTTAAGCCTTTTCAAATACTTGCACAAATAAGCATTTTCTGAATAATTACTGACAAGCCATCAATTTCCTTCAGTACTGATAAAGAGAATGGATTCTGGATTTGTATAAGTAGTGCTTATAATGGACACTTTTTGATTTTTAGCATAAAGAGTAACTCCAAACAAGTGGAAAGAATTTAATTAGAATTAAAGGTATCATGACAACAAAATCGTGTTCTGTACATACCATAATGTTAAAGTATTTTCAAATCGTGGGTTTCTCTAGGTTTGCTTTATTAACAACTCAGAGTTGAGCCACCACCACAGTGAATGGCAAAAGATAACTCAAAAACGCCTTCTCTATATATACGATTTTTCCAAAACAATACGCAGTTGATAATTTGTCAAAAGAAGTTCTAGGTGTTCTTCCACAAAGTCTCAGTTCTCTATTCTCCAATGGTGTCAAAAGTCCAATACATTTTCCTGTCTCAACTGTTTCTTATTGTCTTGTCCTGGTTCTTCTGAAGTTAGTGGTCATAGGCAGAAGGTCTCCGGTCACCACAGTCACTTATCCTCTTACACATCAAAGATCGCCTTTGAATTTCTGAAAATCACTCGGGTTATTCTATTAATTCATCTTGCTCTGAAGTTAATCACTTATTCTTAGGTCTCAGACATATGATTCTTCTGATGATGATTCAGCTTGACTGGGTTTTAAGCCAGCCATGGTGAGGGCTACACATGGGACAAATAAGTAGCTTATGCATATTGTTTTATAAGCACCTGCATTCTATTAATCACATCTAAAGCAATCTCTAATCATTAGTTATATGTCTGATATGAATAGTCCTAGAAACAGTGAGGCTTAAGGCCTAGTTCCCTTTACACATAATAAAGGCCATCATGTTGTTGGTTCTTGTGTGTTTTGATTCAATTGTGCACTAAAATGCAAATTTTTTTGTAGTACTTTGAGCTTAATACTCAGTAAGGGACGCTTGAAATTGTAATCATCCCATGAGCAGAAGGAAAATTTCAAAGTATATATATATATTTAAAGTGTATTTCAGAGAAGTATATATACCAAAATGGTGTGACGGTGCAAGCATAAGTCAGCTAGCTCAACAAAGTTCAGACTATCCATTGACAGGAAGGCTTTATGAGGAGAAGGAAAGAAATGCAAGTTTTAGCCCATCTCTTCAAGCTTGCTGGGTTTGTTCTGAGGAAGCAAATGTACATTGTCATGGATGCTTGGGCTGCAATCCAAAAAACAATTCTGTGCAGAAGTGGAGAATTGGGGGGAGAATACACTGTAAAACGAGGATGCTGAATCTACAACTGGACAATGGCCACTGCTTTATGGGATGTCACCACCCAGAGGCACCACAAGGCTGGAAAATCTCCTCCTCCACTTCCCTCTCTGGTGAATTGGATCATCATTTGGGCATTGTTGAAAGGAAGTTAATTAGAATGAGAGTGCCCTTTGATCTCATGGGTGCAAATGGGTATTCACACTGAAACAGATGTAAGGAAAAGTTCAGTCACAACCTCGGGAACTGTAAGCCAGAAGAGGTGCTACAGTTTGATGCGCTTTAAATAAGGGCAACAGGTTTACTTTCTCATCCTAGAGTGGAAGGATGCTTATCAGCTGCATGGCTGTGATTATAGATGCACAGGTGAGCTAGCAGCTAATACGCCGTAAAGTCACAATATCAAGTTAAGTCGAATCTATATTTCTAACCTGAGTTAGAATGACAAATACCGACATTTTGGTGTAGAAGCAGTTTTGTTGTGTAGCAGTGACAATGAGGTTTTAGGCTAATGCCCTGTGTTATGTAAAAATTATTTCACTTTTAAAATGTCTTGCCAGATACTGACTGTTGTACACCACTGATATTGCTAATTTGCTCCATATATTTTGAACACATATGAGAAAACATCTTCGGAGTTACTCACTATACTGACAAAAGCAAAGACAGTAATGAGAGACATAAGATGTAAAGCGATTTGACCCATCTTGATTTGGCTGGCATACAGCACATGGAGTTCAATATAGACAAATAAAAATTAATGAATCTGGGAACAAGGGAGCAATTTTGGGCGTATGTGCCAACTGGAACAATCTGCCATGTGCTGGTTAGGAAAAGCATTAGGAAATTATTTTGGAAATACCACTGAAATCATGTGCCTCACTAATGCAAATGGTAAAAGGCAAACTGTATAGGCAGCTGTAGCAAACAACACTGAATATGAGTGAATGAGACTATGGATGTCATCAGTTATGACTTTTGATCTCTCACTGATCATCTTTTAAGTTTGGGGCATTCATAAGCTAGTAACATGTTGCATATGCATACCAAAGAATTGGACTGGAAGATAGGTGTGTGAATTTGTGTAGGTAGTTGGGTTGCAGTTAGTGAGGAGGAAACTAAAAAAGGAGGATTAGGAGAAAAGGATACGAGAAAACTGGTATTTTGGAATTGGGAATGTTCTGGGACTTTCGTTTTTTTTCAGGTTGCTGGTTTTGTTCCCTAACCGAGAAACTAAGAGCTCAGTCACGTCTAATATCAGGATGATTTATATATACTGTATTTCAGAAACAATGTATGTGGATTGGAGTCTGAACAAAGTATGTGCATATCACACTAATAAATGGAAATAGTTTCTAAAGTATGAAACAATGGTGTTTAACTCTTGTTTCTGTGAACTCTGGGATGTACTAACTATTATAAAGTCAGGGTTTCACGGAAGATAAATGAAACAGCAAACTTCTTTGCCTATTGGGTCTTTACCTCCTTAAAATGTTTAGCGATATGCCAATCAAGGAAGATTAAAAATCACTGCTCTACAGCATTGTTTGGATGTATTCTGAGTAGTATGTACAGATTTGAACTACTTTTTCAGATAGTTTCTATTAAATGGAAAAGTGTTTTTCCTTTTTTTTAATGTTGGACTGCCATCATGTGGTTGGTTTTGTGACGTAACATGCAGTTTTAAAAATACCTGCAAGTTTTCTTTTTTCCTCTTAAATAATACTTACGATTCACTTATTTTTTTCTTTGTGAAATGCTCTTAATTCCCTCTGCAGGCTGATTTGGTGGTTTTGGTTTTTTAGGAAAACATAGCAACTACCATTTTCTCCCTTCTAGTCTCTAATCCAAACTCACTTGGTTTAGCTTGATTCTGTTGATTTTAGTATGTAACGTCTTAGAAGAGTTCTCCACCACACATAAGGAGAAGCTAAAGAACGTAAGCATATACTCTATATGTGTGCAGCCCCTTTTGGTTTACTTCATGTACTTTTTAAGGGTTAAACCTATTTATGAAAGGTTTTGGATTAATTGAGAGTTTATGGGCTTACTGCTATGAACCGTTGACAGACAGCAATAGAAGTTACAGACATTGTTCGTTTTTGCCAAACAATGCCAAAACAGTGCCAAACACAAATCTCAATAAAGTTCGTCTACACTGAAATCGCTTTGTCTTGTCTTTAAAAATGCATTGTCTGCCTTGGATGGTAGGAAAAACCAGTATATTAATAAATGCCAAGCTACTTAGTGCATACAGCTCCAAAGGGAATCATAGTGGTGGTGTATAACTGGATTGATCTGACATTAGTGAGGAGGTAGAATTGAGTATTACAATTAAAGTTTTCTACAGTCCCCTTTTCTGTTTACTGCCTTCTTTTAATTACCTACCCCCCCCCAACCCTCCACCCAAACAAAACAAAAAACACACCATCAGGTCTATATAGAAAAAATGTTAAGAAGTTGAAACATTGTGGTGGGCTTGAAAAGGCCATTGAACCAAATCACAGAAGTGTTTAGTTTTCTATCTGTTGTTTGGATACCTAACTTCCTACTGTTGCGAATGTATCTGGACTTTGTTTATAGTGCAACGTGAATGCATACCAATTTGTTCTCAGGATGATTTTTGAGAATGAATTTTGATATAAAAAATCCTACTCAGAATTCCATTTGTGTCTGGGGAATAACGAATGTTACCTATTTACAAAATGCAGATTACTCCCTCTGTTGCAGCAGAGGTAAGCTCTGGACTGTGGCTGACATAAATTCTTTCAACTTGTTCTCAGTTAAGAGGTAAAGATAATTGTAGTCGCAGTGATGACAAAGTGGTGGGGGAGAGAGACACTGATCCCTGTTTTTTGCTTAGGTCTGCCAGTGAGACACTATATGGAAGTGACAAGAACACAATGTCATGCTTGTCAGCTCAGTGTCCCCATCCTGAACTGGGGTAGCCCCACAGGGTTTGTTGCCTGGCGAAGGAAAAGGGCCCTCATCCAGGGAATGGGCAGAGTAAGTTGCTTTCTGCCAGCAGGAAGATGGGGAGGGAAATTGGGACACAAAAATGAAATTCTTCAGGTGCCAAGGGACATACTATGGCCCTGAGACTTGCATGGTTCATTTTTTCTCTCCTTAGGCCTCTGTATTTTGAGAAGAGGGTAGAACTTATATTTTGACCTGTGCGTCAACACCAGATTATCTGAGAAGGTAGACTCCAAGTCTAAGAAACAGAAAGCTCTGATGGCTCTTATTTTTGCTTTTTAAATGGTGAATTAGTGCTAGATTTGAAAAAGTCCTTAGAGGACTAACGCCTACTGAAGTTATAAAAAAGAGAAAAGGGGCAATTTCTTGGTAGATACTTGCTCTCAGAATCTGCCGATGAGACTAAACAAGCTGCTGGTTGTCCTGAGCATGTTAATGTTTGGGATTGTCATCCCTGTCGAATGGGAAGGAATTCCTGGAGAAACACAACTTTCTGTGATCACCAATATAGCAAGTTTAAAAAGAGTTCTTTCTTGCGTATATACCTTGTATATAGCATCTTAATGCTATAGACAGTAGTTTAGTTTTAGGTAAGCTGTTTAAAACTGCTGGAGCTGTAACTCCATCATTTGCAGAAACACCAATGAGTGAATACCCTCGTATTCATAGTACAAGCTACATCAGAACATAACGATTCTAATCACTGTTGCATTTCATTTAAGATTCGTAAGCGTAAGTGTAGAAAAAAGTATGACAGAAAACGGACTATTTTAGAAACAGTCATTTATTCACTTTTTGCAAGTTACCATGGCGCTTTCATGTTGTTTAAAGATGAGTCTTTTTTTCCTTTCCCAAAGCATACTGAGATTTTCTATTATTTTCAAATAAAATGATCTTACAGAGACAGGTAAAATTTAAACATCCATTATCCTTATATGGTCACCGAGCGTATGACTCACAGCAAACGCCTTTGGATTATGGACTGCAGGTTTTTGGGAGAAAAAGGAAAAAGATTTGGCATTGTAATCAGCAAGAAAAAGTCTGTAATTATTAAGACTATTAGGGGTAGAATTAAATTAAGAATGTCAAGTACCAACACAGTGATGCTAATACTATATCTCTGGCATTATTACTTACAAGTGTCTCAGAAAAGTTTAGTGTGACATGAATGGGCTAATAACTTGCTGGGCAGTCACTACCCTCCACTTAATTGCAGAGTTTACCTAGCAGTGACAATGCAGAGAAGAAGAGATAAAAAGAGCTAGTGATGCAGTTAAATTTTTAAAAGGCATATTTTCATCAATTTTAGTGCTGTGAACTACATTTCAAACTGAAAAGTTATTTGAAACAAAAGACTGAATTATTTCATTTCAATAAGGCCGAACTGAAATATATTAATTGTATTGAAATGTTAAAAGAATTAAATATGCATAATTTAGTCAAAATTGGATGGGAAACTTCCAGTTTTGCAAAAGGACTGCTTTCCTGCAGAAAATTCCATCAAATTATTTAGACCAGCTTTACTTTTTATCATGGAGAGATTGGGGAAGAGTTAGGTTTACTGGGGAAGTTTTGTTTTGAAGCAGATGACGTGTTGGAAGGATGTGGAATGAAGAGCTTGTTCATATTGCTGATGGGAGAAAATGAAGATACTCAGAAAGTGGTCTGTACTAAGGGGACAGGAACCTCATTCTCTGAGTGTGGCAATCAAAACCATTTGCCCATTTAAATGTCTTGCTCTCTAAATTCTTTTTCTTACTTTCTCAGGTTTTCTGTTTCAAATTCCTCCTTTCTAAATGGCTGACACAATGGTACTCCTCTCTATGTTCTCATCTCCTTTTCATCTACAGTACTTGTATTTAATGACATTTGCCTTTTGTTTAATCTTCCATCCTTAAGCATTGTTTTGTCTCCTTAAGTACTAATATAAATGTTACTGCTTTTTTATTCTTGGAACGATTATTTCTTCCTTTATGACATTTTGTCCTTCAGATCTGTTATGAAAATTCATTATTTCATCTCTTTTCACATAGGTGGCTGAAAATCCCATCAACTTTCATATTGATACCCTTTCCGCAAGAGTCTGTGAGTTCCTTGGGCCTGTGACACATTTGTGTCTGCAACGCATTCTGCAAAAGTATCACATACTCGTGACATTTTAAGAATACATAAGGAAGAATGCAAGGACAAAAGATTCACAGGGAGCAACCATGTTGGGAACAATGATTTGTTCAGAGGAGATATTGGGCAGTACTGAGAAAAGCACCCATCAGGTGAGAAACCTCAGGGAAAGGGAGGTCGTGAGTAAGTTACTGTAACTTCAGAATTGATTTGAGTCTTTTCTTTCATCAGATGAATTCCTACTTCCTCTTTATGGAATGTTATCATCACACCAAAATAAGTCATAGGATTTTATACATCATGATAGCTTATATATAGTTTATTGTATAGCCCGTATACACCCAAGCTTGACGTTTTGAAGAATGCAACCAGTGGTTGCTGCAGATCATTGAAATTAACCGATTTACCATATTTGAATAAAAATTCTTTGCCCACTAGAGGGTGTTGTAGTTCTTAGAATAGCTAGAGTAATGTACTTACTTTTAACTAAATTCAGTGCAAAAAAAATCCTCGGTGCAATCCTGTGGTTAAGAAATTAAGGGTCAGGGAGCTTTGCTGATTTATAGCAGCTGAACATCTGCTGTGGAACACACAAAGTGACAGATTTCAAATTTACGGTTTCCCACAACAACCATGACTTGTCCCTGTTTTACATACTGTTGGCATTTTTACTGACAACTTTTATTCTTGAACATATAAACAGCTTTATTCTTTTTTTTTTTTGCTTTTAAATTTCTCCACCTACAAAATAATGCTGAAATTTTTGTTTGCTTCACATTTTCTTACTTTCTTTATAACAAAAGAATAAAGAGTAATAAAATCTAATATCCTTTCTCCTGTCATTCTAAGTAGCAATTGATAGGCATCAAAGCTTCAAGAGATGATTGTGATCTAGAACTGTCTAGATGAATTAGGAACATATCCTCAATACTACTTGCCTCTCTTAGTTAAAAACTGTGTAGATGAATAGAAGCATTTCCCCAATACTACACTCCTCTGTTAGTTAAAACAATCTGTTCCTGAGATAAAATAGTTTGAATGATTCATGGACCTTGTGAACCATGGACCATAACTGCAAGTACTAGGACGGGTTTTCTTTAAAATTTTGCCATTAGGTGGAATGAAGTAAGTTTCCCTGTTTTGCACAAATTAATTTTTCTTTGGGTTTTGTGAAACTATCATTTCCAGAAAGGTCTGAGCCTATTAAGAGGTGGGGTTTTTTCCCTTCTGCCCGTTTGAAAGATACTAAATAGCTTCAGGTATTACATGCTCTTAGAAAACTATATGAACTCCTGAAAAGGCTAAGAAGAAAACTGCTCATTCAGCACAACAGTGGGACTGCTGCTAACACTGCTGTTAACAAAAAATAATCATCAGATAAATCTGGAGTATTATGGCAACTCTCAAGATGGCTGTGGAAAACAGAGGAGACATTCAAGCATCTTGTTGAGTCACTAGAAACAGTTGAAGTTGAAATTCTTGTTATTAAATTGTATGAAACTGGTAGTGTCAGAGCCTGTTCTGCAATTTGACATATGGGACATCCTTGCATAGTGTTCTACAAAACTTAGCATTATGTGAAGTGTGTATGGATGAGTTTCAAAATCCATTCATCTCTACTATCACCTCACCAATTTTTTTTGTTTTAAAAATCATCATAAGCAGTTACTGTTAGTATACTTTCAACGGCATCACCTATGCACAGAGAAATCCTAGGGCAGCTTTCCTCTCCTCTTTCTCCGATAGCTTCATTCTGGAGCAGTGCAACTGAAAGCGAAACTCAAGAGCTTGTCAGGAGCTGTGAGTGTAAGTTTGTGCTATGATGAATCACATGACGACAGGAACATTTTTGGCTTGGCACCTTTTTCACATGACATTGAAAAGAAAAATCGATGTGCAGCTTAACGTGGCAAAAATTTCAACAAGCTTTGTGTATTTCAGTGAAGAAATCTGTTCATTTCAGGCAACTAGTGATGAGGATGTATACCCTAAATCTTGCACCTCTGATCTTCCAGTGTTGTTGCATTTTCATGAGAAGTTGTTACACTGACAGAGCAAATGAAAATGCTGACTTTTTTTTTATTATTATTACAGAGGGCATGGTGTTTGCAATGAGCAGAACCCTTGGGGAAAAAGAAGTTTCCTCACAAACTTTCAGAAGAAAATAAAAGGCCAGCAGGGAGCTGGTTATGGCTTCCCAGATTTCTGGATTTTTATTTTTTTTCTAGTTTGCACCAGTTGGAAACAGTTACTGAACAACTGGTTCCTGCGTACTCTGGCCACTCCTCATCTGTGATGAGCTTTCTTTAGGTTACCTGTATATCCTCTGTGCCATGTCGTCTGGGAGGGACATCTGCGTTCCATTCTGTGGTGAGATGACTGGCTGAGCAGATAAGGGGAGAGCAGTACGTGTTGTATGCCTTGAATTTAGCAAGGCCTTTAACAGTCTACCTAGTATTCCTACAGCCAAACCGGTGAGCTGTGGACTAGATAAATAGTAAGGTGGGTGGAAAATTATCTCAACCATTGAGCTCGAAGGGTGGTGATCACTGGTACAAAGCTCACCTGGCAACTGGTTATGAGTGGCATGCCTCAGGGATTGATGCCAACCATGCTTGTCTTCAGTAACAGCTTAGATGACTGGATAGAGTGCATCCTTTGCAATTTTGCGGGTTATATGAATTGGGAAGGGTGGTCAGTACACTGAGGGCAGGGCTGCTTTTTTGAGCCAGAAATGGCTTGTCAGGAACCTCATGAAACTCACCAAAGGCAAATGGAAAGTCCTCCTCCATCTGGGATGGAATAAGCCCATGCAACATCACAGGGCAGCGCTGACTGGCTAGGAAGCAGATTTGTAGAAAAGGACCCTTGTGGGCAGTGAGTTGCACGAGTATCAGTGTGTCCTTCTGCCAAAGAAGGCCAGCTGCATCTTGGGCTACGCTAGGAGGAGGATAGCCAGCAGGTGGAGGGAAGTGATGGTTCTTTCCCTCTACATGGCACTTGTGGGACCACCTCTGGAATGGTGTGTCCAGTTTTGGGCTCCCCAGTACAGAAAAGACGTTGACATAGTGGAGCAAGTGCATCAGAGGGCCATCGAGATGCTTAGGGGGCTGGAGCACATGATGTACAAGGAGAGGCTGACAGATGTGTTTGTTCCATCCTAAGAAGAGAATGCTAATGCAGTGGGGGGAATCTCATTGCTGTCTATGACTACCTAACAGAAGCATGTTGAGAAGACAGAGCTAGACTCTTCTCGGAGGAGCAGAATGGAAGGACAAGAGGCTGTGACTAGAAGTTAGAATATGGGAAATTCCGTCCCAGTGCAAGGGGAAAAACTTTTGCCCTGAGACTGGTCAAACACTGGAACAGGTTGCCTGGAGATGTGGAATCTCCATCCAGGGAGATACTTGAAACTTGACTGGCCACTGCCTTCAGCAGCTGGATCTAAATTGACCTACAATGAGTAGGGGGTTGGTGTAAATGTTCTCTGGTGGTTCCTTCCAACCTAAATGACTCTGTCTAAGGAATTTATTACATGGTAGTCATTGAATGCATGTGGGCTAATGCCGGTAAGAGAGGTCTATCTCTCTTTATTCATATTTTTTAAAGTAGAAGGTACAGGTCAATGGAGTTTCATTTTGCAGGGGGCAATATAAAGATGAAAACCAAAATAAAGAAGAAATGAGTTATGACTTTTCATTTGTATAGTATGTTACTTAAGTCTTAGAAGTGCATGAACAATATTATATTTATTCCACCTTCTCTATGTCTTCTTGATATTTCATTTGATATCTTCTTTTCTCTCATAAGAACTTCCTAGGAATTGCATTCACTTTCTTGTTGCAGATAATCATGTCATGTAATTGTTTGCACACACAGATGGTGATCCATCGGAAACCCGGACTTTTTACTCCTCCCAGTCTAGCTGGAGGGCTTTTCTGTAACTTCTGATTCTCCAGCTAATTGTATTAATTGACATTATGGTTCTGTGTATTCCTACTGCTGAGAGGAGAATACTAGTATTTTTTGAAGGCTTGTCTTTAGTGGAGAGGTAAAGTCATTTTACTGAAGCTAAACTGTCTTGAGTCAGCAACTGTGTACAGAGATAGTATAAACTATATATTGAGTGCTTTGATTAACAGTGTAGCAGTTTCCTACTTGAATTGAAGTCTCTCGGTGCCTTCCCACCCCATTACTAGCTAGAAAATTAACAGGCTTTGAGATTTCCTCTGTTGACAGTCCAGTATTTCAAAGCTTAAAAAAGAAAGGCTTGTATGTAGGTAGTAATCAGCTACAGGATCGTCTTTGTTCCCTCAGGCTGATGCTCCAGAGAGCAAAAGCACCAAGACAAAACCAATGTGCAATGTACACTGAAATCTAAAGTCTGACTTCAGATAGGTTGACTGTTGCACATTGATAATTGATCTGTTTCTAGCCTTTCTTGGTTTTCTGTCTTGTAATGTTCCCCCACCCTCAAAGTTATATATTTCTTGCATCAAATAATTTTATTCAGAAATAAATGGTAGTTATAGAGACATTATAGCCTCACTATGGGATTAAATACACAGACAGTTCTGGGTGAAGACATATAAATCATAACAGTGTACTCCATCAACTTCCATTTTTATACCCATAAGATGAGGCATTAAGTACAGGTTTTACCTTGTAAAATCAAGAAAGGGAAACAATAAGGATTTATTGCACCCAATAAACAAAAGGAAAGAAAGGGAATAGAATTCAAGAAATAATGTGCTAACTCAAAACAATCCAGAGATGAATATTAAGTATATATGCTATATATCTAAAGCCATTCAGTGTAATAAATAACATGGAAAAAACATTGTAAATCATAGGACCTAGTTTAGTTTCCATGCATTGTTACTTTATGTAAGATCAACCAGATCTTATAGGAAACTATAGAGCCTTTTTTTTACAATGCACTCCTTTGAACTGGGTTTGTGTAGGTAAAGACAATGAAGTGATAATGTGCTGAATGTTTCCCATGTTACCAAATGTTATTGCTACCTCGCTGTTTGCCTATAGATCTTCCTGTAGCTGGGTCTTGTGCTCTCTTTGAACTTCTTAATAGGCATGGTGTGCAGTATTTGATTTCCCTGTTTGGCTCTAAGTTTTGATATGTCAAAATTAATATTTTAGATTACTGAACAGAATTAGGATTCAGCACAAAAATTTGTTACTCATTTGTTGGAAACTAGGTCAGGTCTGGAAGCATCATCTCCTGCAGTATGTTTTTGGAGCATTTTTCAATTAAAATTTAAAATTTTTAAAAGTATTTTCAATAAACACTTGACTAGCTCTTTCGCCAGTAAGGTTTTGATAAGCATGAAAAGTACATCATCCACTTATATCTGACTGTGCATGGTAAAGAAATACAGTAGTGCCGACTTATGTAATCAGAATCTTAAGTTTGAAGAGGCCTAAAGTGGATGGATTTTCAACAAATGGTTTTGAAGGGCTGCCATTTTTCTGTACCTACCTATGACTTCTCAGCAAAACTTTGTGTTATAGAGTGTTTTTCAAGAACCAAAGTGAAACAGCTTTCACAGGGGAAAGTTTTTTAAGATTAGGCACCTGGCTCCTATATATTCACTTTTTGTAACAGTCACCTAAACACCAGTAGTATTTCCCTAGATAGAAGAAGGGCTCTTTCCTGTCTCAGAACAAATGATATAAAAAGCCTGGGTAGAATGGGGTTGGAAATGTTTTGATGTGGGATGCCAAGTACATCATAAAAGTCATCTTCAATGCCTGCCCAAATTTCTGTTAGTATGAAACTTGGCACGAATGCCAGTGCCAGACCTTCAAACTTGTGTCAGCTTAAGGATCTGGCAGAGATTTGCCAGATGCTCTTCTAGCAGCTCACCTGGAACAGCGAAGGCATTAGAAACTCTGCTTCATCTTTTGAAATATAACTCTCCCTTTCCCAGTAGCTCAGTACAGATTCCCAGTGTTGAATGCTGTCTTCATCTATGGAGGCTTTGGATACAAATGCTTCCTCAGAATCAGCAACAGTCGAACAATGGGAGAGAGATCTGCTTTATTTCGCATCTAAAGCTAACCGAGAAGCTTTACCAAAATAATCACCCACATGCTATATTCAGTTCCAACAGTATGTCTAAAAGGAAGAGCTCAGGAGATCAGTCACCCAAAACACATAATCACCCTAAAGTGGTTGATAACTGCCAATATCTGGTTTCAAGCTGGAGAAAGCAATAAGCTATAATGCACTAGCTTCTTTAGGTATTTGTGAGTAGAAGGTCCACTGAAAAATACATTCCTCATTACACCTCATTTTTCTAAGTTCCTTACTAGGTGTAAGAGAAACAGTTACATAACTGTGAAAGGGAAAAAACTTTATTCTAACTAAAAGGTAGTGAAATTGTTTCATATTTAAGGAGAGAACAGAATTAAGTTGGTCAAAGGAGACCAATTTCATCAAAGAAGAAAGCAGCTGTAAGACTTAAGGTACTTCCAGAAGTGGGGAAAGAAAGCACAAAACCTGAAAACCGTATTAGCACCTTGTTAGGAGAAAAATAGGTTACCGGTGTAAAGGTAAACTGATTGTAAGTAAAGTAATAATAGTTATGTCAATGTATTGTGTAAACGTTTTTAACTGTATTATTTGTTCTGGAGGTCATGCTTTTTTGCATTTTATCTCAACCTGGTTTAAGTGTGATTTAAAGTTAACAAGGCATTCCTCAGCCAAGCAGGGCCATTTGGCATCTTATCGAGTGCCCTAGATGCCCAGCGCATTCTCCCCAGTGGCTAAAGTTTGCAGACTTGTTCCCTTATTTCCCTCTGCAGCAAACAGGCAGAGAGCGAGCACCGCAGGTCAGGGGCAGCAGAAGTCTCATCCAGGGACCGTTGGTGACACGGAAGGGTCTCTGACATGCAGTAAGGTACTGCTGTGCAAGCCAAAAGGTGAAGATCGTAGGTGTCTCTTTTTAACTCTTTTGTTTAACTTGAATTCCTAAAGCAACAAGACATATGCATTTATTCTTTTGGTCGGTCTGTACATTTTTCCTTCCAACTCTCCCTAAAAGCGTAAGTACACGTGGAACAGCTACATGTGCTGAAACAGAAACTGGCTGGTCAGGCACCATGTGTGTGATACCAGCCACTGCACCTTTGGCCCAGACGAACAGCTGGGATAAAAGCAGGAGCTGTGGCAGGCAAGCTCTGTGAGGGACGTAATACATAACCTGCTAGGGGAAAAGGGCTTATTAATTCTGTTGTTCATGAAAAAATACTTATGTTGTATAACTCTTGTTATATTTCAGTGAAATATTTGTCATCACAGTTGAAAATACTGATGCAGACAAATAGATTTATTCCTTGTTTTGTGATTAACTACTATATTATAGTTACACATCTATTTTTGTTTTAAATAACTTTTTAAAAATATGATGTTCACAGTGGGGTCCTGGCCTAGTCAACTAAGCACTTTTAATAAAATAGAAAGACAATTGGTTTTTTGCTGTTCACAAGTCATATGATATCTTCCCTAAGAAAGTCATATGCTTTTTTAAAAGTGCATTTTTGATCTAGAAAAATTTGATCTTTTTTTTTTTCTAATCACTGCAGACAATGAAACTTACTTCAAACATGCCTACAGTTCTGTCTTTGTTTTGTATAAAGATAGTTTGAACAGAAACTTCTTAAATCAGGAGAAGGTACACGATTTAATTCTATCACTTGCACTACTATAAACCATGTAATGATATAGTCTAGAACTTTGGTAGATATTCAATGCAGACTTCAGTTTGCAGAATGTATTTGTCTAGAATAACGTTAAACTATGGAATAGTTAGTGCAATCTGTTTGTAAGTTTCTTACTACTAAAAAGGAAGAAGAAGAACAAAACCAAGACCTTTCGCTATTGCTGTTAAAGCGATTAAGTAATTTACACTGCAGAGATCCATTTCCAAACTTAAGCCCTCAAACAAAACCATTGTTTTTGAAAACTGGGAGAGTACATACAGCTCCTGGCTTTGTTCTATTTTGATGAAATGTGTCATTGATAAAAGAGAATTCAAGCTTCCCTAAACCAATTAAAATGTTTTTGCCTCAGGTGGTAAATAAAAGCACATGATAGAACTGAAGCAGACTGGGAGAGTGGTAATCAGTACAGTAGTTCAGTATTGAACAATATTGAACACTGTAACAATAACACATAATAAATCATTTTGAAAGGTACATTGGATATATTTTTTTCAAGGACAAATAAAGTATACTCACAAGGATCAGAAGGACACCTTAGTTATTTTTATGTTCTATTTTAGAAATTATTGACAGTTCCTTTTTAAAGTAGCTTTAGCTTGCTTGACTGCAAAATATTTATGAGAATACTTTTGGGTATGGGTCAGTTCCATGTAAATATGTTTTATTGAAAGCTTTTTTCTTGGAAACATTATGCAACTGTAATGTTTCATTTTTAAGAGCATTGTCTTGATTTTTATACATTAAATATCTTGATCTTATAAATGAGAGATGTATTCAGCCCACTTATGCTTGTATCGTTCAAGCCAATGATAGACATCAGCTTGTAATGTTGCTGTACCATCTTTCCTTTATACAACTCATTCAGTAAAAGAAAAATCATATGTATTAAGAGAAAATTTTATTAAATCAATGACCATATTCCTGGCAATTCCAGCAGACTCAGTATTTCATCCAGAAGGGTAAACAGGAATCCAAACAGACTGTTCTTTCCATTTTTTCGGTAGGATCCTATGTGAGGGGTTAGTTCGATGCAGTTCATTCACCCAAGTCCATGAAAGATAACGGTTAACAAATAGAATGGTGAAGTATGCTGAAAAACAAATAGTGCATGTTTAGAATGGAAATTATTTAAGGAATGAGGCAAAGTAAAATTTACAGTATGACTTTTGTGTTCTGACCTTCTTGAAACCAAACTTCATTTTTTCATTTTGATTAAATTACTTTTGTATTTACATCATGTTCTCAAATATAGCTTCCTTTAACTAGATTATATCCTAATTTGGGATAATTATTGTCCATTTTCAATAAAAACTCATCCATTTTTGATAAATATTTGCATTTGCTGGTGAGGTATAGGCATTTAAGAAAATGACCTTACATGGTTTTCCTTTGAATTGTCAAAATTTCCTTATTTGAATACAAGCGTGCTGAAATACTCGGAGGCCATGAGCACAAGCCTTTACAGAGCCTAGCTTTTCCCTGGTCTCTGCAGTGGGACTGAGCTCTCCTGTTTTAAGCAAACAAATCTTTTACTTGTTTTAGTTGCTTGCCTAATGACTAAAACTGTGCTTTTCTTCCTTGTAACCCCTCCTAGAAGTTCTGCCATTGTATTTCTTTCCCACAGATTGGGGGGGGGCGCATTGGGATAATAGATTTTTACTGCAATAAACCAAAGCTGACATTCTCTTCTAGAGTTTGTGTGTCAGTAAGTCATTTTTAGAACTGTAAAATTCTAAAATGTACAGGAAACATTATAAGCATCTTCCTGTAAAACTGCAGTTCTCTGGGCATATGTGAGTTAATGAATGATTGGAACATTGTATGGTTTTACTTCCAGCTTTTTACGAGCTACATTTTTTTCCCCTTTGCCAAAGAAATTTTTGAGATGAGTTACAGGTGCCAAGGAGGTAATCAAGATCCCCATGACCAGAACTGAGTAACAGGAAAAAGTCTTGCCACTGTATTTGTATAAAGTGACCATTATTCATTAGGTGCCAGGTTCTAGCTATGCAGTGACGTTGTGCTTAACAAAGAGTTCACGCTTTCTGCACCTTCTCAACCTAAGATGAACAAAAAAGAAAAAAGAGTAAGAATCAGGATCAATAGGAGTACTGATTAATCTTTCCAACTTCTTGAAGTTGAAGAAAACCCCAATGGTTGCAAAAATCATGCTGCATAATTATCAACTTCTGTTTATCAGTCCCCATCTTTAATTCCAGCAGATTGTGTAAAGATGTATTTAAAATGTTATTTTTGTTTGAAACTAGAGTTGATTTGAAAAAAGAATATCAGATTTTTCAAACAGAAACATTTGGACAATGAGATTTTTAAGTAAAATGTAAAATATCACGTTGCAGTCAATTCATGGTCCTTTCATCATAATGATTTATGGTCATGACCCAACAGGACCATCACTGGAAACATTAGGTAGAGGTGACAGCTTAGCCAAGCTGCACTGAATGGACGAGCTAGTGAATGTCACCAAGTAAAGGGTGAAAATAAAAGTGGTATTTTGGGCTGGAGCAAAGAGAGAGCTGAATTGTAGTTGCCACCCATTTCTTCCTCCCATTACCATCCCCAGGAAAATCCATGATCAATGAGCATCCTGAAAATTGTCTTCTGTAGACTGTTCTGTACCAAAGCTTGTATTTAGCCAGTCTCAAATAACTCATTTCCCATATACTGAAGCAGCCAAGAGATTAGACAATCCTGATATGTAAAAGATATATTACATAGGTCATTACATCATCAGAAATTCAGTGTTTGGTCCTGAGAGATCACATTACTATGAATATGAAATGTAGCATGTTATCTTGAATTATACCTAAACATTTGATTACATTCTTGTATTATGAGAGAGAAGGTTCACTGCAAACTGACAAATGATAGTTTGAACAGGCTGCCTCACTTAACAACAGAGCTGTAATCAGCTGAAATTTTTAGTTTTATCTGTGAGTTTTTGACCACTACTATGTTACTTTTTTTTTCTGGAACCTATATTGGTTGAGGTAGATAGAGTCCTATTGCTTTGTGACAGAGAACTAAATAGCATCACAACTAAAATTATTACATAGACCTTAATAAGAATTCTTGAGTTATTTAATATTATTTAATCAACTTGTGGATTCAAACAATATGATAATTTAATTCTAATTTATTTTATTTTAATATAGTCATACTGCTTTTATTTTATTCTTTATCTGAATTACTGTCCTGATTTCGGCTGGGATAGAGTTGATTGTCTTCCTAGTAGCTGGTACAGTGCTGTGTTTTGAGTTCAGTATGCGAAGAATGTTGA
>JAVJGG010000073.1:22422072-22441333 GCA_035590195.1 Aviceda cuculoides
AACAGGTCCATGTCTTTCCTGTGCTGAGGACCCCAGAGCTGGATGCAGTACTCCAGGTGGGGTCTCACCAGAGCAGAACAGAGGGACAGAATCACCTCCCTTGACCTGCTGGCCACACTTCTTTTGATGCAGCCCAGGATACAGTTGGCCTTCTGGGCTGCAAGCACACATTGCCAGCTCATGTCAAGCTTTTCATCCACTGGTACCCCCAAATCCTTCTCTGCAGGGCTGCTCTTAATCCCTTCATCACCCAGCCTGTGTCGATACCAGGGGTTGCCCCTACCCAGGTGCAGGAACTTGCACTTGGCCTTGTTGAACCTCATGAGATTCACATGGGTCCACTTCTAGAGCTTGTCCAGGTCCCTCTGGAAGGCATCCCATCCCTCAGGCATGTCAACCTCACCACTCAGCTTGGTCATCCACAGACTTCATGAGGGTGTGCTCGATTCCACTGTCTTATGTCATTAATGAAGATATTAAACAGTACTCGTTCACTTGATTCTCATGTTTTACAGAGCAGGACTTGGTATCCCTGAGTTCTGGGACAGGAACAGGGTAGCTCACTGCCATCTTTCTGTTTCCACTCTCCTGTATGTGTCAAATCTCTAGTAGCTTTAGAGCAGCCCAGTCCCTTTGTGGATTTTACTTCTGAAGAAACATATTTCCAGCCTGAAATATCTAAAACATTCCTATGCTTAGCAAAGAATGGGAAATGACAGTACTGGCTTCATGCTACATAAAGTTTCACATGCTTGTGGAATCTCTCTGCTATCATCTTTACCAAAACCTATGTTTAAGAGCTGTCCAGGTCGCTTTTTGCTTGTTCTTCACTGCTTTATGTGATTGTTACCGTGCTGACATCTTCACTGATCCTGCTGCTCCCCATCCTGATGCTGCATTTGGTTTTGCACTGGCTAGACCTACTTATCTCCCTCTGACTGGACTGCTTACTTGGCACATAGGTGAAGAAGACATATGAATAGTAGTGGAAAGAATACTCCTGTATCTCTTTTTTGACTTGAGCAATTGGTCAATGAGATATTTCTTTTAGGAGAAGTGGTTGAGGGAGTCAGGTGTCTCAATATCATCCTTTTTATTTACAAAGAGTGCTCAAAATGACAGGAATTATAAGCCTCTTTCAGATAGCACTTGGCATAACTCTTGCTGGGCTTTTTTTAGGGCTATAATCCCAGTGTTGTTCAGGACATATTGTTGATTTATTGATTCTTTCTCTTCACGTCTTTAGTCTTTCTGCCTCAATTGTACAAAACAGTATTCTGCAAAAATCCCTCCACCTGCATAATTGATGTGCCTTCATTTGTCTGTCATATATGCTTGCTCCTAAGTTGATGCAACTATTGCTTCACGTTATGTTGTTCCATGAAGGAGTTCAAGGGCATCTTACAACTCTCTTTTTCTGCCTACTAAGAAAGCACTCAAGTGATCGAAGTGGAGGCCTTCTTAGAACAGATATTAATCTAAACACATAGTGCACAGTAAGATGCGTGGTTGGTGTGATGGGTTTAAATGTTTTAGAGTAACCTAATTTTAACAGAAATATCTGATACAAAACTTTTATGGTGCTACAGTTGGAGCAAATAGGAATTAATGGACAAATCATGTTAGAGAGGTAAAATAATGTAGCTTTTGTTTTTAAGTGAAAGATAAGGAAAATAAAGGGAAGAGTCCCATGCCCATAGGAAATCCTAGTGGATATTAGTCCAGACTTACTGAATGGAGAGACTGAGACACTTGGAGTTAAGTGACCTGGAATAATCTCACACATATAAGTTTGTAAGTAGAGTATCATGCTCCTTGTATCTTATGTTATTCAAACTGAGAGGGGAATAGGTGAAAAATCAAGTTTATACAATTTTTCAGCTACTAAGCTGATTACTATATCATGTGGGTTCCAGGCTTTGTGATACAAAAATAATTTTTGTTCATTTTGAGCATTTTGAAGCCATGCGCCTTTGCCATCACCTCTGATAATTTTTGCTGTTACTGTTTAGTTATGAATTATATTTTCCAACAATTCATGAGGAAAGTGTCCTTAAATGGCTGAACTTGCCGCATTGCTAAGTGCAAGGGAATGTATGCTCTGAAGCTTTTTTAATGTCATGCAGAAATAAGTATGTCACCTGGGAAAACAAAACTACTCAAATATTATTTCATAGTGGGGTCTTTCTCCCTCAAGTCATACTCTTTTGACAGAGATAACCTGAATTAACTCTGCAATGAAGGCTAATAGCCTGCTTGAGTAGAACCTGTAGCCCTTGAATTTTATTACAGAGCTTTGCTTCCTAGACTTTTCTACCTCACTTTTTTTCATAGACTAATGTTGTTTTTCAGTTAGAGGGGAATAAGAAGAAAAATATTAAATGCTCTTTGGATGTTTTCTTCATCCACTTTTAATTCCACGCTCCACAAACCTAAGAAACAATAGCAGTATATCTCCGGCTTTAACCAGTAATTTTGCATCTAAATCCAACTGTCATGGACATAAGCACAGCTCTTTTATTCCTCTAGAAAAACATGATAATGAACTTAGCACTGGACACAAGTATCACATACAAGCTCAGTTTATAGAAATGTGCACTAGCTTGAACACAAACAGTAGCAACAAAACACCTAGAAGAAATGGGAGAAACATGGCTATGCCATTCCCCCAAATTAACAGAAACTGACTTTTTTTTTTTATTATGTACGAAGAATGTCAGGAGTATTAAATATCATGATTTTAGAAACAAAGAAAATGGATGAGATCATCGTGTGTGTTTGGTAACAATACTAACACAGAACTATGCTGTTTCCAATTAACAGTGGAGTGATACTGAAATATATTTCATTAATACACAGGTAAAGGGGCTTTACTGCTAATCAGAATGAATTGCTGCATTCAACACAGAGCTGCTACAGGTCTTTAAATTGCTTTTGCCTTGCTGCATGGATATAGCTGAACATAGCTTAATACATTTTTTACATGATGTAATTTTGTCTAGCTCATACAATGTCAGGGTAATAATAATGATATTCTAATATTAATGCAAGCACAAGATATACATATTGATGAATAATGGTCATATGTTTTTGGATCTCCTTGCCAAGTCATATTAAAATGACAAATAATTGCCATTGCTTCAGAGAAATGGTACAGGCTCTGTAGTCAAAAAGCACATTAGGGACACACAGCGTCCATTTGTTATCCTTTGTCAGGAAAACATGGTTCTTTAATGAAAGTGAATGAAAGGACACTGATTGAGGACAGTGACACTAAACCTCTTTCTCAACAGGAGCCATGACATGAGTATTAATAAGCAGATTGAAAGGTTAAGACTCAGCTTTGAAACTCTGGAAGCACAGTAGAATCTGAAATAACTCCCCCCTCATAATATGGGGAAAATCACAGTGTAAAATGCATTGTAAAAGCCTTTTGGCCACAGGAGGGTAAAGCGGATGGAAATTGGTTCCCAGACAATTCAGGCAAATGTCATTTAAAATCTTAACCCAAATACATTTTTGTTAAAGTCTTGCTTTTAATTCTGTCTTGATAAATGATCCCTTTCCCTCTCATTATCCCCTCCCTCTTTGCTCCCAGTACTATAAAAATGCTAACAAAATCCACCGGGGCATTTCCCAAGCATTAGTGAGAGTAGTTGAGAAAGCAAGAGCACAAAGATGCAGCCCGAGTAAGTATAAAACAGGAACCTAGAGAGATGCATTTAGTAAGAATTCAACATTTATGTTACTTGGGAGAATGAAGAAATATCAGTATAAGGAAAAGATCTTTGAATGCCTAATGCATTATGGTGATCACTTACTAATTACTGAGAATCTAGAGGAGCCAGCTGGGGTCATGGAAGAGTCTGAAACAGGCAGTCCCTGATCCTGCTGAGCTCTGTACTTCTGTGTGGTCCCACTGGAGCCAGCGGTGCACGCAAGGGGCAATGCAAACGTGTTTGTCGCTGGGGGGTGGTGGCTGGAGCTGCTGTGTCTCTCTTGATGAGGTTTTGCCTCTCTGAAACTCTGTATGATCTGCACAAACTCTGTATAATCACGATCTCTGACCGCCTTTGCAGGTTTATGTTCCTTTTATTGTCCCGTTTTTCTATGCACAGAAAATATCTTCCAGGAATTTGATGGTTTTAGTGTTATAGAAAAAAGACCTATAATACTAAAATATCATTTTCTCCACGCCAGCAGCAAAGCTGGGTGAACTGCCCGAATTTTAGAGGTGTTTGAATGCAGAGACTGGTTCTGTTCATTACAGAGATAAAGTGAGCTGCGATGCTCACAATTAGATTTCTGTATATTCAAACAAGGTTAGAAGACTGAATGTCTCACCTCCTAAAGATCTGATAATATGGCAAACCATTGCACACATTGAAGAAACGCATTTAAATGCAGATTTAAATGTATTTAAGTGGTTGTAATAATTCCAAATGAGTTTGAAGTATTTGGTTTATCTTTAGGCAAGGCTAATAATGATGTGGGCCAAGTCTACACCAGCAAATTAAGAGGGCCTGGGACTATTTTCTGATGCAGAAGCCAATGGCATGGCACAATGCGTGTTCACATTATTAAATGCTTTTAGTCTTCAAACAGGTTGCCTCCATGCATGCTGCCGACTGAAACTATTTGCCAGCTTGTGGTAACTCCTAAACTGTGCTTAGGAGTTGGCTGAGACAGCTAGTTGAAACAGGGCAAAATTATATTATATCATGTATTTTTCTAATAATTGCATGATAGAGGAGTTCCAGCGTTCACTGGTGCTGTTTTGTTTAATGGTATATCTGTAGGTAACAGACTGATTTCTTCAGTAAACAGTCATTGAATCAACACAAGTTGATGTTATTTTATATTCAATGTAGGGAAACAGTGGAGATTTTAAGGATGAAATGGCCACAGAAAATAATCTGAGGAGACTGTGAGATGATTCAATTTAAATTAAAGAAAATGTAACAGTAATTTGCATTGATCTGATCAATGGAGAGCAATAGCAACATTTTCTGTCAAGCAAGGGGCCACCATCTGTTGGAAATAATGGAGAAAAAAGAGAGTATATATGTGTGCATTGGTGAAATGATGGAAATCCTCAGCTCACTTCTGGGTCTTCTGATCAGCTATGCTGCATGTATGTTGGATCCTGAAGCTTTCTCTTAGACCTCACCATTAATTCCTTCCCATGGGAAATTCAAGTGTATTATTAGCTAGACAGTCTAGTTCACTCCAGGGACTGCTTCTCATGCACAGATAGGGAGAGCTTAAACACATGTTTCATTCCCTTTGCCCTGCGTAGCCATCCAACCCTGTTTCTGCAGACCCACTACCTCTCATATCTCACACACGTCCAAACAGCGCCCTTGGTCTGACATTACTCTGGCATACTGAAATTTGGTTTCCCTTTTATTTTGGGCACTTTAACTGGAAAGCCACAAGAGAATCAGTATTAATTCTTAGGGCCACTGGAGTATCACGCAGGCACCACAGGGGACCCAGATTAAGTGCTACGCAATTTAGACATGGTTGGTGCTTGCTAGAAAAGGGACTGCATGTCCCAAGCGGTGCGGGCATGAGTAAGTCTGCACCATTTGTCGCTGTGTCCTCTGCTGTTACCTGTAGTAGGTGCCTTAAGCAATGTGGACGCAGTCTTAGTTGGTCAAAGGGTAACTCTGAAATTAGTTGGATGCAGGACTGTGAAAAGTAAGCAGTCTTAGGATATATCAGGTGAAATGTTTCTAAGAGAGGACAACGTGAATGCCATTTTAAAAGGCCCTAGTGAGATCTTATCTGGAGTACTGATAAAATTCTGCTCACTTGTCTATAATAAAGCTGAAATCAAGTAGAAACAATTGCAAAGAGAAGTTCCCTGGATGATCAAGGAGCTGGAGATCACAGCAGGGTTTTATTAGTCTTGCAAAAAGTAGGCTGGAAGAGGATGTGATTGCTTTAATTACACCAGGAAGGTGGACACTGATGGATTGAGAATTGCCTAAACTCAAGGACATTTTTGACTCAAACCAAATGAATAAACATATGTATAAATAAATTTAGGCTAAAACATAAAGAAATACTGGAAACTTTAGGAGAGAGAGCTTGTGAAAATCTTCTGTGTGGGCTGTGGAGACAAGACACCTGGTTTTTCAGGTGGAGCTTGATGAACGTAGGAAAGGAATTATATGACTTTGTTGTTTAGGATATTACAGGGCTGATGGTCCAGAGATTGTTGCATGACTATCTATTTCATCTATCCCAAATGTAGTAGAAATCTTGTTCTTATAAAGCATTACAATGTTACAGTTTGTTAGCTGCTCTTTTAACCTGTAAGAATTTAAATAATTGTCATTCTTGAAATAATTTATTATTTTTACATTGAACAAAGTAGCTATGGGATTTCAATGTCTAGCTGTATCACGTACAGGGTAAAATACAGATACCTGTACCTTGAATGAGAAACTGGATGCATACATTCAGAAATGCCTCACTGATGTATTGTGTATTTTCATGTAAATATTGTGTCATGCAATTTGAACTTTGCAAATTTTGAAAATTTAGCCCTTGATAATGTGGGTTGTTTGAATGGAGTATCTGCTGCCTGAGGTTTTTTAAGGTTCTTCTTTTGTTTTGCTTCGTTTCTGATCTGTGGTGAGGCTTGTTCTGGCAATGACAGGAGGGACAAATTGTTCATAGATCTTGCGTGCCATTCCTGATACAGTATATTTTCAGTACAGTAGTTCTCATGTGCAGTGTTAGAAGTTGCTGAATGAAGAGACAGAACGCCAATATCTTGGTAAATAATGGACTTATTTTTCTTGCTGATAGTCTGATCTTTCTGGAGCTCCCCTGCAGAATCCCAGGCCCTAATGAGACTGGCCTCCACAATCCAGTAATGGGCTTGCGTTGTGACTAGCTGTATTTTTTCATGGAGGGAGTCAGTTTTGAGGAATTTTTAGAAATCAAGCGGAGGATCTGAGGCTGGTTATATTGTGCTGGAATTCATTGCAAAACACTTTTTACATTATTTTATACTATAATAGTATATACTTTTAGAATTTTCCTTTCAAAAACAAGAGCTATCTTTATGGCTGTGAAGTAAACTAATTCATTGGTGAGTTCAATTCAGGAAATACTCTGAGTCTTCAAATAGACAATAGCAGTCATTAAAGACATTCACAATACTGATTTTGTGTCAGTTTTATATTTACAGGAATAATACACATACAAAATGTGTATTTAAATGTGTTTTCAAATTTATTGTTATAACAAACATAATCAAAAATTACTGTCATTGAAAGGAATTAGATAGAAATGTATCCATGATTCCCTTTTCATACATGAGGTATAAAGAATATGCTTTTCCCTAGTTAGGCAGTCAGTTAGGCTTTTAACCAGTGTTTAACAACACCAACAGTTCCCCTTTGTCCTCATGGCACTTCGTGTAGTCAGTGCCTGCTATTATATTTAACCTAAATAGCAGCCTCATTTGTGATAGTTGTACTCAGCCACTTATTATTCACAGCTTATTAGAGTGGGAGTTAAAGACAGATTGCTGTAGTTTTCCATTTTTCATGGAGGTTACGCAAAAATATTTCCTAGCATAACCAATACAGAGTCCCACTATGGGAGATGCTGTCACCTTGTAAACTGTGGGTCCTGTAACCAGACAGCCCTTCTACTTCATCGCAGCTTGGGAAACTCTCCATCAGCTGAAGAGATAACAGCATACGCATACCCATACACTGTTTATCATCTTGGATATCATCTCCAGTGATGACTGTAAAAGCTTATTGCCCCCAAAAAGCAGGAATAGAAAAAGCTATGGGCAGAGCCTATCATTGACTAAGCACTGCTAGTTGCCATTGAATTTTGTGGATGGGCAGTGCTTTGGCCCCAAGGCACCATCTTTGTGAATTTTTTAACAAATTAGTAATGTGTGTCTTCAGTGGAACTGTGTTACTCCTGCAGTAGAGAGCTAATGAACCTTCCTGCATGATTAGACTTGGAAAGTTTCAATTTGTAAATAGGCAAATAATTAATACTTCCAAAAACTATTTCCCCAATGTTATTTTAATGACTTATTTTTTGCACTAATTAGACAATCTGGTTTAAAATTAATATAAAGGTAGGGGTGTTAATGCAAAACCCCAAAGTGTCAACATCAAGACTCAATATATTTGAATACAGAATCATAATATTTTTCTAATCATATTTTCTAATCAGATTAGTCACATAAATTCATTTAAATATCTTTTTTTTCCCAGCTCTTCTTTTACGAGAAGCCCAGTCAACAGTTCCTGAGCAATGTCTAGCTTCTCAGAGAGATTAAGGTGTCTAAATAGCTTTGAAGTTTGGGGAATAAATGCCTTAGTTTAAATGTGCAAGGAACTGAACAGACTTAATTTTGCCCATGTTTACCTCCATCTGCTTTAATCTTGCTATGTCTGAAATGAGACTGCTTACGTGCATAAAGTAAAGCCTGTACCTAGGTTATATTATTGCCTGAATCAGGATCAGAATCTTGAATATTTACCTGAAGTAAAATGCTTTCAGTGTCCCATCTCATTCCTACCTAAGATATATTTTTTCCTTTGATTTCAGAAGGAATCGAATGCAAATATTCTTCACTGCCTTGAAATAATTTATACAAAAAACATTAATTCAAGTCCATAACTGGGACAAACCCAGCAATTTTTGGGGTTGATTTTGAGTGGATGAAGAAGTCAGCAGCTATCTCTACTTGCCAATGAAAAGAGAACCCCCTGAGCTCCCAGAACCTGCTCCCGGACACACAGTCTTTGCTCCAAGTCGGAGGGTGCTCTGCATGGGAAGATAATGGAGGCGCCGGCCAGGCTGGATGGAACTGAATAATTAAAGAAGCTTGTAAATTATGTTGCCATCAAATGCTGGAGGATATGGTCCTGCTGCGGGAAAAGAACTGCCTCTTGTGTAACTGAGGCATTTTTCAGAAGATATTAAGGATGAATATTGGATGCATAATTAGGTTTTCTTGAAGGTATGTTAGTACGTTAGAGGTAGATCATGCAATAATTTCTATTATCCCACATTACCTATACTTTGACTGAGCAGTTGTATCACTGCTTGTATTTCTGCATCTCTAGTTGATATTTTTCTAGAGTAAATATATTTTAGAAAATGGAAGATTATAGCTGCTGCTGTCTACATGCAACATGCCTTTTTTTATTTCTTTCTCTTCATTTTATTCCCTTTACATATTTTCATCCCCCCTTTAATTTAATGGGAACCATACACAGAAGTCAGGCAGATAAATGTACTGAAACCTGGTTAGCATTTAATCTCTTTTTAGATAAATGCAAATATTGCTGTCGATGGTACCGGAGCCTTGTCCAGCAGTCATCTGAGGAACTTGCTCATCCATTTTTCAGTGTGTCCATTACTATCAGTCACGAAGATTGTGATCCAGAATATTCGTTCTTGACGAAAACAATAGAATTAAACCACAGGCCTTCAGAAAATTGCTTTCATATTCAAGCAGTGCTACACATATACAGACACCTTGTTGATGATTTTCCTGCCCTGAAGAAAATATATTGCTGCTGCCACAAACCTGTCTTTTGGCACTTTGTCACTTACAAGTGATGATAAAATTGCAACAAAGAGACTTCTTTTTAATCTCATAGGTCATCGTTTGTACTCTGGACAGTCCTCCCTTTGTCCTCTCATTTAGTCTAGATAAGGTGGAAAAATCCTCTTAGTTGCTTCTAAACTTCTCTTAAAAATACAAAATCCCAAAATTCAGCCTTGATGTACCCTCAAATTTTTAACATGACAACTTTTTTCTTCATGTTTCTCATTTCGATCAAAAGCTCTGTGTATATTTTTAAATATTTTTTTTTTTGGCAGCTGAATTGCAGGCAGACTGATTTATAGATTTGCATCAAACTGTAAACCTTAAGAGAGACATTTAATCCCTTTAATTTTGTGAGAATCCCAGAATCATGTGATAATTGTATTACTGAATTTCTGACCTTTATTATATCCATTTGTACTGCTAAATGCTTAGCATAATTTTTTAAATTCAGTCATCCAGTCCAGCAATTCAAAGTTGCAGAAAACTTGTGACAGTTAGAAAGACAGAAAAATTCTGAATAAATCCACGTACATGTTGAATATTTTGAAGCTAGACTTTCACACCATTTGTACAAACAGCAATTTATCTGGCTACATTCTGTTTGATATTTTTTTTCTACATTTGTTGGGAGATTTTTCTCATCTTTGTCAGCTTCCTCTTCAGCTTTATACCTCAGTGAAATCCCAAATCTCTCTGTGACATAAAAAGTCTACTGCCATGGGATTTTGATGCACAAAATGTAGCGTTTTTTCTCCTGTCTGCACTCTCTTCCAATCTGTCTCTTCCAGTTGGAGGTATGGAAGGATCAAAGAAGAAAAAGAGGCTTAAAATCTCTTGAAAAGGGCAGCAGAAGAAGGTACCCTTGCAGTATGTGTTCCTCTGTCCGCACTGTACATCAGACCTGTCTGCTCCTCTCCTGTATATCTGACAACCGCTATCCAGGACCAAGACAGGGTAGGAATGAGGTGGAACCAAAACTGGTGTCATGCTTTTTTAAACATACTGTTTAAAAAAATTAAAGGGTGCTACCAACACCTAGGACATATTCTCTACCTTTTCTCTCTTAGTTTGGTCCCCCTGACTGCCACCAAGCAGAGGCTGTGAAGGCATTACGCGTTCCCTAGGATGAAGCAGGAGTCAGCTCCTGCAATCCCCATTGCACACAAGGGCTTGAAGAGGAAGGAAGAGACAGACCCAGAAATTCAAAGTTTACTGATTTGAGTACAACCTCCAGAAGCCTAGGATGCTCACGGTTCCTTCTATGAGAAAGCCAAGCATTAAGAACTACAGAAATGGACACTTAGGTGGCTAAATAACCATTAAAGGCCAAACTCTCTGTAAGTGCCCATGGGAAACAAGCCTTATCACTCTGGGTGAAGGGATCCTTGTGTTTAAACTGATCACTACTGAGGATAATAGACAGATTACTCATTTACCTGGATTTGGCCCCTATGAATAGAAAAGTCCTGGGCCTCCTGCCAGTGTCACCTTCCCTCGTCTCATAAAGTCACTGCAGATTCACCAGTATAAACTGGCAAAAGCAGAATTAGCCACAATGAGCATTCTTGCTTCTTTGTGGGACTCTTCACAGAGGGGGTTGAACTTAAAGACAATGAACCACCATTGTCTAGTTTAATTGTACTGCTTGAAAACCTTCACAATAAATAAAGATGCATGCCTAAATAGCTAAGTTCAGAAAATTCTTTTTTCACTAGTTAAACTGCCTTTTTAGAGTTACTAATTATTCTTTTTCATTCTTATATTTGCCTTATTAATTTTAATTTTCTGCTAGGTGTTTATAGAATAAATACATCCAGACAACCTTTCCCTGTTCAGGATTACTCTATAGTAATCTTCAAAACTAGTAGCTCAAAAAGAAATAGTCTGGAACAGAAACAGACCTCTATGATATCCCAAATAACTGCAATGCTTAAGAATACCAATACAGAAGTTTCACAGCCAAAGAAACAGTCTACAGTGCAGAACAATATTTTGCAGGAGTTACTGGGCCTGAGATGCTTGGACTTAAGATTTAAAAAGCAATTCCTTAAAAAAAAGTGTAAATATTGTTGTTCAAAATAATTTCTCAGTGTAACATTGTATCACAAATAATTATATAAGTAAGGAGACGTTACGTTTAAGACAAGTTTTCTCTCAAACTCTTTTATTATGTAAGTCACCTCCTCCTGACCTTATGCTGATCACATAAGATTTTGCAACGGTATCATAAAAATGTATGTGCTTCCTTGTCAAAAATAAATAAAAAAAGGCAAGAGCAAGAGGATTTCCTCGACTACAGACTATGAAATAGAAGCAGAAAATTATGGGAAAAAAACCCAACAGAATGATGAAAAGCATGAGCAATTTTAAGACTCTGATTGATGGAATTTTCTCAAAATTTTAGAAGGCTTTTGAAGTGTTAGTGCATTCCACAGCAACCACTGTTAGTTTCTGAACTCATATTTTAAGGCTGTATTTATACCAGAGGCTCAATTCTGAACTCAGATACGAGCTCTTTTACCCTCGCGTATGTAATAAAATTAGTCACACTCCTGCTGTGCTTCTACAGGGCTGCTCGTGTGCCTGGGGCAAACTCAGCGGCAGGGCTTCGTGACTGTGCTCCGATGTTTGGCCCTGGTTGCCCTGTCTCACACAGGCCCGCTGGGCCAAAAAGGGACAATGCGCAGCGACCGTCCTGATCCCACTGGCATCTTATACCCAGACACTGAATTACTGTGTATCCCGGTTCAAAAACTCCTGGATGAGACCTGTTAAGGCCAAATGCAGGAGTTGTGCTGAACCAGCATGGGTGGCTGAAGCTGAGGCTTCATCTTGTCCTGCACTAGGAACAAGACACATCTGTCTCCAAGCGGTACAGCTGGGGTAAATGTGAGGGTACCACGAGAGTGCTAAAGGGTGTAAGAGAGACAGGAGTGTTAATGTAGCTGTGTTGTGCCAAATATTCGCTCTGTGTTTACAAAACACTTTTTAAAATCGGCAGGTAGTTCAGGATTTAGTAATAATTTTGCCAGCTCTGGCATTTTGCCTGTATGTAGCTGTTAATGTTTTTATTCCGTTTTTTTTATTTCTGCTGCAATCCTCTGGTATTTAATCATGTCTCTCTATGTTTTTTTGTTATTTTTTTGTTTAGTGAAGCAAAGCTTCTCTGTTAGAGTCCTGAATCTCCACACTTGGGATCCCCATGGTAACCCTGGCAACCTCATTAGCAGGGGGGGCTACAGCTTTGGCACCTCTCGCCCCCCCGGCCCCAGCACAGCAGCAGCAGCGAGCTGCTGCCGGAGCTGGAGCGCATCACTGCGGCTGCTGAAATGTCACCGGGGCGCTTGGTGTTGATGATGCTTTGGTGTGTTGATGCCTGCAAGCAGTTATGCACTTGGTTTTGCATGATCACATAGTCCCCTCTTTTAAAAAAACCTATTTAGATTAAGCCTCTAACGTCGTTTTTGAGAGGGTATAAGGTGCTACCACATAATTCTTCGTCAAAATAGGTGGCAGGGCTGAGCTCAAACATTCTTGTTGGCTTTTGAGATTTTGTCATTATTACTCATACTGGAAACTACAAGACAAGCTCTTTTAAATTATTTTTTAATCCACTAATTGAGTAAATAATTCTGTGTTTGCCATAGAAAAAAAAATTTTTAAAAAGAAGGTATTTTCTATCCTATTCTATAGGGTTCTTAAGCACTCACTCTGTTAGCATAATCAATAACATATTAACATAATCAATATTACATTCTCCAGTATCATCTATTAAATTATACATTCATAAGGACATGTAAAATTAGTATGCACCATACAAATCTTACCTGTTTTTTTTTTTTTACAGATATTTCTCAACATTCTTTCTTCCTATTTCATATATGTGTACTTAAAAAATATAATTAGGAAGGAAATTTTGGACTGATAGGCATAAAATATGGGCTGTCCCTCTCTTGAGAGATGTTGACAGTTGCTGTGGCTTCAAGATGGAGCACTCTACATGGTTGAAATTCCTTCAAACTGAACTACTGTAAATTTTTAAATCATAAATTCTCACTGCAGTCCTCTGGTTCAGGCAATCCTGCTAAGTGTTCCACATGTTCTCTCCAATACCTTTCCAGTTTATGGGTTGCTTCAGTTTTGTAGCTTTCCAAGGTGCTAACTTTAGTATGTTCACATTTCTGAGAGCCAATATAGTTACCTTTTTGCTCTAGATCTAGTATTTCTCAAAAGAATTCCTCCTAGAAGGTTCCAAAAACAACTGAGCATTCAGAAGAATAAATGTTGTTTGCAGAATGTCTTAAACTTTTGAAACAGATCACTTTATGTATGTTAGTGACTTAGTTTACCCTTCATTAAAATCCCAGGGGATAAAAGTTTGGTTTTACTTTTACTCTTCAAAATTCAGAGTGTGAAATACATTGATTTATTGATATTAGTTTAACCAAGCCAAGAAGTTGCTCAAGTATTGGGGCTTTCTGTGACAATTGAATTGAAATTGATTTATGACATAGAATAATGAATAATTTCTTCTTGATCTATTGTTGTGGATGGGAAAGGCTGAAGTGATAGACTTACTGTTCAAATTTCTATGTCATACAAGCCTAGGACAAAACTGGAATGAGAAAGGGGCAAGAAGGATTGGGCTCAAGGTTATAGTTTGAATTAGGGTTGAGACTGGGACTAAGGCCTGAGTTGGTAGTTTTATTCCTTGATCCTCTGAGACCTTGTCCATGTTGGTTTAAGAGCTAGGTGAGCGTGCTGCTGGTGTAGCAGTGTCTATAGGGTTGTGTGTTAAGGTTTGTTATATTTGCTTAATGTTTGGATTCTGCTTATCTCCTAAAGTGAGGAGGAGGGCTAGGACCCACAGGGTCTTATGCTTTACGTGCTTGTTGGGTACAGGCTTTTATCATAACATATTGTTAAAGATAGGCATGGATGTAGGTGAGGAGTTGGAGCTTAGTTTATTTAGGCATGTGGAGCATGCAAGTCTGGCACGCTTCCTTGTTCCTGTAGGTTTTTTTACAAATTATCACTAATTCATGCTGTACCCAGGGTCAGCAGGCTGCAGTTTAGGCTGCCTGCACTCCAGGGCAACTTGGAGACCATGCCACCGGTGGCTTTGAAGGGGCTCTTCCAGGAAGGTCTGCAAAGGAGCCTCAGCCATGGATCCCTCAGTTTATGATTAGGCAGGAGGCTGAAAAGACAGTGGATGGCTCATGGCCGTGTTGGGCTGTGTGAAAGCCAAATCTGATTGAGGCTGAGTGTGGGTTTTGTTTTTACGTGAAAGAGGACTTCAGTTCTGTGTGACCTGTTAGATGAGTTGCTTGATATTAGTATTGATATTGATACTACATACTAATTGAAGACTGATGAGAAAACTGTGAAATGATTTCTATTCTGTTCTGAGATAGGTAACAGCAGCCAAGTAGAGTTAGTTCCCATGAGGGCAGAGGTCCAGCACATGTTGATCTTATTACCTAGTACCTGGACGTCCTTGTATCTACCATAAACACTCTTTTCCAACTAAAAATGACTGCTGGACAATTGCAAGCTGGGACGACTTCACTGGCTAATCTGTGGATTTGGCAAAATAGGCAAATAAACTGAGCACTTCAGACACTGCTCTCTGTAATCCTTTCTGCCAGCCTTTGTCCTGATGTTAACAATAGTCCTTAATAATAGTTTAGACACCTCTCCCCTGGCTAAAATAAACACAATTATTTTTCCATTTCACATCCATTGTCATCCTATTTCTTCAGGTGTTAAGTTTCATACAGCAATAATAATAAAAAAGTCAGTTCCTGGTGTCTGTGGTACTAATCGAACTCCAGCTTTAGAGCTAATAGCAGCAAAGGGTAAAAAAATACTCTTACCTTTGGCCCAAGTCCTTTTCCTAAGACCCTGTTCTTTCAGGATCATGAAGTAAAAGTAATAATTTATCATCTACATTTTATAAATCTAATCAGAGACCTTACTAGTGCTCATTATTATCCAGGCACAGTTAGTGGAACAGAAATATTAACAAATCATATGCTTCTTTCTCTACTCCAATTTATTTGAACATTAAGCTGTAAAATTAGCATGTTTATGTGACCCTGACCCCAACTCAGTCTTAACCCTGAACTTTAAAAATAGCCGGGAACACCTCCCTTGACACAAGCACAAAACATAAACTGTTTGTTTTCCTCTGAGTGTTATCCCTCACCTTAGTTCTTCGGGTCTTGGAGAAGCACGTCAGCTTCTTCTTTTATAACCATACCCCAACCCCAACACTAATTGTAGCAGTTCTACCTTTACTGTTAAAATAAAGTGCAGATCAAAGCGGTCTCTGCACTTTTGATGAACTCTCAGGCACTGACTGTCATACTTCAGTCAGACTGCATTTAAAATACAGTGGGTTTTTTGGTGTTTTATTCACTTCTAAGCCCTACTTCTCAAACATTGTATAGTGAGAAGTTCAGGTGGGGCTTTGCTTCACATTATTCAAGAGCTCTAAATATACAAGTATTTATAACCAATGCATACTTACGTGATCTTAGGTGATGTTACATATAGTAATACAATAGCCTTCCTAGAGACAATGGTAGGATTATAGATAAATGTAATCAGGGAATGTTTAAACTGTAAAATGCCTCACAGTTTGAAACTTCTGGAAGCAAAGCACTGACAGGGTGAAGCATAAAATACTACATGCCAAAAATGAATAACATTCTAGTATTATCAACTTCATAATGATGACACCTAATAATATTTGTATTGAGGTCTAGTATTTATAATGATGACAGCTGTCTTTGTGGACCATTGAGCTGCCAATTAGTGGATATGTGACTGCAATGGGATGTGTATGGCTGCAGTTAGCTCTATACTTACCAGCTCCTTAGTGGTCTAACCAAAATGACACAGAGATCAGGAAAGCAAATACAGCAGAAGCCAGAACAGACAATCATTTATTAGATATGTTAAGTTAATATAAAAAAATCACCTGACTTTACTGACAATAATATAGAAAATTTTGGGCTAGACTATTTTGCGTTTCACTGCTCCAGTGGGTTTGCTTTCTTTGCCAGGCTTTGCAGCACAGACTTTGTTCCAGGGTAAGTAGTTTAAGCCTGGCTCAGATGTGCAGTTTTCCTACTGTCTCTTCTCCCTTGGATATTTAGCTTTTCAGGAAACCTTAAACTCTCACCATTTCAGCATGAGAATAGGAAAGTTCATTTGAACAGTATTACTCCTATAAAACTGTAGTATTACTGATTCCTACAACAGGTTTAGTGTTTTCCTGACAAAAATAACAATCATTCCATCTTCCATTACTGGAGTATCAGGACACTTTAGTATGAAGATAGAAACTCCCTGGAGTAGCCTATTTACAGATATTTTCTCTATCTTCATAATAGTCTCTTGAAAATTTGGTGACAAGATTTGTTAACAGATTGTCATTTAGGGCATAATATACCACCTGTAGCTTGCCAGTTTCTACAAACACCAAGGTGGGGAGATTCATTATACCGGTACATCACAAGGTCTTTCAAAACAACAGTGCAAAATGCACCATTCCAGATACATACATTCTCTCTCTGTAAAAGCCTGCAGCATAGTCAGCCATGGAAAAAAATGGCAAAACTCTTAGATCCTGTGCGTATCAGTGTGTAGGGAGTTCGTCATGAGGTGATACTTTTGGAACACAAACTGTGATATACAGTCATTGCTTTGAAATGTTAGAGAATACGTTGGGAGGAAAAATATAAATATCCACTGTCTTGGGGTGCCAGAAGGCATGAAAAATCACCACCCAGTAAATCTTTTCGGGTTAAAAAATGAGTTCATGGCACCTCTAGGACTGAATACATAGGATTACCTGATTTATGGGAGTTATGAAGTTACATGGTGCCACTTGAGAAGCCCAAGGCAGGGAGCTGTGCAGTTGGAAGGATAAATAGCGATTATATTTGATTTTCAATACTGAGGTAGGAAGGAAGAAAAAGTTCCATCAAGCCTCAATCGTTCTTTGAGACCCTGTTCTGAAAATATCTTTCTACTAGATAAAAATGGCATTTGGGGAGTTCCCAGTACCACATCAGGGTGGTCCTTTACTGTAAAAGAGTTAATAGCCAAACCCTAAATGCTTAGTGGAGATGTGGATTTTAAAGCAGGCAAATTGGGGGAAGTTTTTTTCTTCTGAAAGATTGGATGTTTAGATCCTGATGTAAGTGGAGGAGAGTTCTCCAAACCCACAGTCGGGCAGCTGAACAAGGGAAGAATTAGTTTTTAGATTTCAAATGTGTGTACACAAGATTGGTAAAGGACTCTCAGATTTGCCCAAATCCTGCTTGTATTACTCTTGAAAATAGTTCTAGTATATAATTAATGGAACAGTAGAGAAAAATAGTCAGTGTAAGTAACTTGATTATCAAAACTATTGTGCCAAAGAGTAAGCACCTTTCTTATTTTCTGTTTGTTTATTGGGATCCTTTCCCCACTTTCCTTGAGACGCCATCGGCATAAAGCAGCAAGTTCATCTGTCAGAGATGGTCTCCCTGTAGGTGCTGCTACCTTGAGGCAGGGAATGGAGTGGGACCTCTGAAGTTCTTGTTTTCAGGGCTTACTAGAGCACTGGAAGTATAGCTCGGTTCTGTTGAATCTATCAGTCTCTTTACAAAGCAGATGTGCCTGGTGAATCACACTAATTGAGTGAAAAACTGTGTAAGGATTAAGGCTTATTTACTGGAAAAAAACAACAGCATAGTCCTCTGCTTGACCTTAGGCACCTAAACAAAAAAGCTGGGTTGTAAGAGGTGCTGAGTGCCTGAAGCTTTCCCTAAATCCAGTGGGAATGCTGGAAACTAAGCAGTAAGGGAAAATCTAACAAGTTTTGGTTAGATTCCTGGCTTTAGGTAACAGGATTTGTTCTCTTCCTTTTTCTACTTTGCCACCTCCCAGAACTGAAATAATTTAAGAGCCTTTGATTGAAAATGTGAATCATTTAGGCAAAGCTAATGATAATACCTGTACTTCAGGTTCTTTCTCATCAGTATGAACTTCTCATTTCAACTGCATGTGGAACTCCAGTTCTTTGTCAGACATAAATTGCAGATTCCATAATTTCCCTCAAAACTAACTTTCTTTCTCTTTCTTTCTTTCTTTCTTTCCTTCCTTCCTTCCTTCTTTCTTTCCTTCTTTTTCTTTTCTTCCTTCTGTCTTTCTTTTTCTTCCTCTTTTCTTTCTTTCTTTCTTTCTTTCTTTCTTTCTTTCTTTCTCCTTCCTTCCTTCCTTCCTTCCTTCCTTCCTTCTCCCCTTTCCCATTTATATCTCTCTGCTTTCCTTCCTTCTTTCCTTCCCTTTCAATACAAATATTTTGATTACTTCTATATCTCTCTGCTTTCCTTCCTTCTTTCCTTCCCTTTCAATACAAATATTTTGGTTACTTCTGGGAACAAGAATAGGAATAAGGAAACTGTTGCCCCAAATTTAAAAAGCTATTTATGATTTTTCATTGTAAACCTTCAGTAAGAACTTGAAACGTAAAGGTCTATCATGTGTCAACACAGTCCAGTTATTTCCAGCTAAGCTTCCCAAAGAACAGTTAATTAAATCTTTGCAATACTATTTTTTTAGGACACCAACAGCATTTTCTGTGAAAATTCTACC
>JAVJGG010000073.1:22451136-22469585 GCA_035590195.1 Aviceda cuculoides
CAAGAAGTTGGGAGGGGACACAGCCAGGACAGCTGACCCAAACTGGCCAAAGGGGTATTCCATACCATGGGACATCACGTCCAGTATATAAGCTGGGAGTGACTTGGCCTGGGGGGGGATTGCTGCTCGGGAGCTAACTGGGCGTCGCTCAGCACATGGTGAGCAGTTGCACTGTGCATCACTTGTTTTGTATATTCCAATTATTTTATTATTATTATTGTCATTCTATTATTGTTATTATCATTATTAGTTTTTTCCTTTCTGTTCTACTAAACTGTTCTTATCTCAACCCATGAGTTTTACTTTTTTTTTTCCCTGATTCTCTCCCTCATCCCACCAGGTGGGGGGGGAAGTGAGTGAGCGGCTGCATGGTGCTTAGTTACTAGCTGGGGTTAAACCACGACACCTGCTTTGGTATAGCTCCCTGGTCTTCCTTAACATATGAAAGAACAGCCTAAAGCAGAGAGGGCAGCCTGTGCAAGTGGGCTGGTGCCTTCAAATGTGGCGAGGGGAGGTACAAAGCTCCCCATGTGCCTCGCCTCTGCCTCCTACTCCCTATGTTCAACATCCATCTCCAGATGGAGTGAAGCAGGGAAGAAGCAGAGAGGTCGCTCCATTCCTCCTCCATAGCGTGGCTGCCTTCATAGGATGATTCAGGAAATTATCCTTTTTCATGCATTCCACCCTCTGGCAAGCATCTTCCCCACAGAGGATGCCAGCAGCATTTCTACCTCCAGGAGGAAGGAGATAAAATTGTAAATAACATTTAAGAGTTAACTGGTCTTGGCTATGTTGCGTAGGCTGAAAGTCCTATTTTCTCCTTCAGAAATTTGTTTTTTGTGATCAGACTGAGGCAAGCCAGGGAGCAAACACAAAAGACATTTCTGCAATTACAAGTGCCACAGACAAGAGATCAGTAGCACAGGCGAGATTCAAATATAATGAAAAATGGGAAATCACAAAGGGCAGAGTGACTGCCACAGTCACGGCGGCAGGACTCCCAACGCGGGCTGCAGCTACTGTAACACCGAGCAAACCTGTGCTGCAACTCAGGCGCATCCCACGGTGCGAACACCACCCCTCCACCAGGCCAGCGCTGTGCCAAGCCGAGCTGTGCCAACCTCCTCTGAGCAACACAGCAGCACCATTTCTACCCTGACCGAAAGGAGAAGCATTTTTATTCTGCTCTGTGGACAAATGTGCTGAGGAGAGGCAGCTATCTGATTGCATACAGTCTCCTACAAGTTGGTGTGTCTCTGAAGACACTGGTGGATTGTGGATGAGCTCTACTGCTGGTCCCAAGTTCTTCTCAGCCAAAGCATTTTGGGCCGTGGCTGCTCATTGTTCTCATCTTTGCATGCTCCCATATCTGGATACTTCATTGTTTGTTTGGGTTTTGTTTTTTGTTTGGTTTTTTTTTTTTTTTTAAATAAATGCATCTCTGCTGGCTGGTACCTCAGGTTTGAAAGCAAGCTCCCCACTCACAGGCTCCACTTGCTCCTATATGTTCTCTCCAGTTATGTCTCGCCTGCCACTGATGTCTGGGCTTGCAGGATGCCACCTCCTCTGTCCCTGGAAAAAAGCCTAGGCACACAAACCAGCAAGCAACTGATTTGTTTGAACCTGACCTAAACTGCAGGCTGTGCTTAATTTGTAGTCTAAATATAGTCTCTGAATTGCTCCTTGTGCTCCCAGGGTCTTACTTGAGAAGGAAGAATATGGCAGACAATAGAGGGCAGGATCTTAGAAAGCTTTTACTCATTCATAATCATTTTTAAGAGAGCACTTCACTATACTTCTGTTTACAAAACAGTGAACAGCACTAAGGAATTTCCCTCCTCCACCAAGGGGGATGCAAGAACAGGTCTTGTCTCTTGGTGCTTCCTCTTGAGAATGCAGGTTTGGTAGATAATGCTAAACAATTTAACTGTCTAATTTGATAGAGCACAAGGTTTTGATCAGTAAAATATGCCAATGCAACACATACACATATATGAATGCAGCCCATGTGAAATGCATTGAGTATCAGTTAAATATTTGAGTGTCATGAAGTGTAACTATAAATAGAAAATAATGGTAAAGCTATTCTAGTTCTAGTAGCGGTTCTACAAAATACAATGCTTCACCCTGTGCTGTCTAGCACTTTCATTATTAAAAATTATCTGGGGAAAAAAAGAAAAACCTAGTAAAGTTTGTAAATATCCCCCAAATCATGAGAGAAAACAACAAATAAATCTGCTGGCATTCGAACAGCTATGTTTAATTCAGGCCCAAATGTCAGGGACAAAAACTACTACATTAAAAAAACACAGCCCTAGAAACAGAAATTCTGAAAAACGTCTTGGCTTTTGGAGCAGATGATCTGCTGCTCAGTGCTGTGGCAAGAGGAGCTAATGTAGATAAACAGGATGATCTCAAGTAAGGGGGTTATCCTCAGGAATATTTTGTCACCGTCTTTTGTGATATGAAACCTAGAAAACAGGATAGGAAAATGAGTGTGGCAGATTCAAAAGAAAAAATAAGGATTTTTTTTTTTAAAATGCTCCATATTTAAACTGCTAAACTCATTGGCATACAATATTATGGATACCAAAATCTTATGTGAATGAGACAAATTCTTGCAAGTACCTTCCATGGAGCACTGGAGCACAGAAGTGTCTGTATTTGTCATAAAGATGGAGTTTGGTAGAGGAGTCCAGAAAATATCACTCACTTCTTTCCTTTTTTTTAAGCTTTCCCAGAGTCATCCACTACACATCACTGTCAAAGAGAAGCCACTTATCTAGATAGACCTTGGGTCTGACCTAGTACAGCTAGTCATATGTTGTTCCTATCACTGCTATATTTACCATCCTGATATATGATCAGATCTATAATATTGTGTCCAATTCTGATGTTCACAGTCCAAGAAGGAAACTGAAAACTTGAAGACTGTAAGAATATTTTAAAAGTATTAGGAAACAAGTCAAATACTAAGGGATCCTGTTAAATTTCCCTTAACAAGGGCAGGGCTAAGGGATACTTTGCTTATAGTCCAAAAGTATCTAACAGGGAAAGGCCAAACTCTTCAGCAGAAAAAAGTCAGGTGTGATGGTAGGATTCATCTGGCTAAATATAGATGTCTCTATCTAAGCTGGTCCATCTAGAAGCTCTGTGTGTCAGTACAGATCTAAGCAATACTCTCAGTGGCTTGTAAAGCACAATTCATCTCAGTCTAAAGCAGATGTCTAAAACAGGTTAGATGAATCACTCCCTTAAAATTTCTATTCGCTCCACTGTCTGTGAAAGGCACCTAGTGTGACTTGCACAGTTGCAGACCTCTACTGAAGGTGCCCAAAATTGGTTGAATCTTACTCCTAATGTCTATGAACTGATTAGTAGAGATTAGTAAGAATAGTAGAGTACAGATTACTGCTCAGTGTGATTAGCGATTGGAACACATTATGAAGGACTGAGATGGCTCTTCTTTCAAAGACTTTTTAAAAATTAAGGTTACACTTTATTTCCTAGAAAATATGCCCTAGTCGAAACATGGCTGTTGGCCTTGTGCCAGAGGACTCCTCTGGCCCACATTGTACGGGAGGTCAGACTATCAAATCATAATGATTCCTCCTGGCCTTAAAAATCTGAGCCTTCAATCACTGCTAATGAATAGTGGCATGTTTTCAATGCCTTATTAAGTGGCTCTTGATCAATACAGATGTGCCATTTACCTGCAGGGTTTTTCCTGCAATTGTTAGCTGCTGCTGCTGTGTTTGTTTCAAAGGATGGAATGTTACAAATCAGCTTATGAATCTCAGACATGCTGAAGTTTTCCACCAGTACCGAAGGGCAGATTTAGCAGTGGCTCGGAGGGTGGTAGACTTCCCCCTTAGCACTCAGCTCGGTGCCGTGCAGCCAGAAGTGAAGCTGCAGTGTAGCACAGCCCTTTCTATCAATATCATGGCAACATCCAGCCCTGTGTAGCCAAATTTATCCTTGCATCACTTAGTCTGCAGTGAAAATGGCTGAATGTAAAGCTTGGAGTTTAAGGAGAGTCTTTCCTGACTCAGTCTTTCCTGTCACTGACAGGTTTATCTGTAGTACAGGATGCCTTTATATCCATCATTGTCATACATAAAGAAAAGATAATGGCGTATGCATGGCTATGCCATGAGGGTGTTCTATGCTACCCTAGTTTTCATTAAGTATAATGGCATGCAAACACATTAATTAAACTGAGTATTCACAAATACAGTTTTACTGTGTATTGCTGCCATATAGGATGACTAACCAGGACTTGCAGACAGTAGCTGTGTTCTTAGGGTAGCTGGTATGAAATCACATTGTGAGTCAATACAACAACAACAACAAAACCACTTTTGACTGGGCTGAATATTTCACCAACTAAAAAATTTTCTACTAATTTTGTCAAATCTATGACATGCATAGTGGTTCCTGACACTCTCCCTTCATTATTATTGGTGTTATTAGAAATCCTGCTTGTTTGGCTTTTATTAAAGGACCGATCAAGGATGGCATGGAGGAAGGGGGCATTGAAGAATATTATAAAACCAGAAAACTCTGTTTCATGGGCTGAACAGTGATCAGTATCACTGGTAGTAATCACTGTCTCATCCGATTTGTTTTTGTCTCACAAATAAGCACAGCTGGGAAAGCTATACCTGAAAGGCTTAAATTCCTGGTTCCTAAAGCTGAATCTCCAGCTGCAGGTGCTCAGACATCTCTAAGGTACTATCAGCAAGCCCAGTCATAAATCACAGAGACTTGCTGTTTACCACTATGACTGATCTCCAAAAACAGGATCAATGCAGCTCATTCCTGAAACCTGAAAACAAGTGTGTATATATAAGAGAAAGTGTCAAGAAAGACAATATTAAAAAGAAGGTCAAACTTTAATTCACCTTGGTTCCCAGAAACATTCCTTAAAGCCTCTTGATGAGACTAATTTCACAGCCTGTGTGGATTGCATTACGCCTACCCTTAAACTGAGTCCTTTAAAGATAGTTACTGACTCATTTTTTTTCTAAAAAATCTTTATGTGGTGCCATCCCTTCTCATCCAATAAAGCAAATGCAGATGAATTAAATGTAGTTTTCAGTGGTATTTTTTTGCAGCTAGAAGGCTCAATCCAGGTTTTGCCCCACTTTGGGGCAATGGAGGGGCATCTTTTTGCACTGTTCCAGGAGAGGCTTGGAGAAAAGCAAGCACTTCGAGGCAGCAATGCATAGAGCAGTCTATATTCTCCAGCACAGGCAACTGCCTTGTTGTGGGGAGAAGGCAAAATCAAAGCTCCTGCCAACCTAATTCCTTTCTCTTTGCACAAAGTAAAGTCATTACTCTGTAAAGAAAGATCGCTCTCCCTCTCACAATCTGGTCTTTAACTCCAGCACCCAGCACTGAAACACAGGAGGAATTCTCACAGCCTTTGGCATCACTTTGCTGTGTGCCAGCTGAACCACAATTTGTTCCTTCCTGAATACATCCTGCAACTGAAGGAGCAGACTGTGCTATCATTATACTTGTATAAGGGGAGATCAAAGATCCTTCCAGCCCAGTATCCTGTTTCTGAGAGTGGACAGCAGCAGATGTTCTGGGAAGAGTGTAAGAAAAAGTCAAACTACAATGACACTTTCCCACTCTGTTCGCCCAGACTCCAGAGATTTGTGCCTCAGGCGTTCCCTCAGCTAGAGCCAAAATCTGCTCAACACTTTTCTGTGTAAAATGTTTGCAACCAATACGGTACGTTGCTCTCCCTGGAGTTGGTCCTCAAGGTAGCAAGGCCACCACAAATCCAAAGTATCTACCGTTCATCCAGTTGCATTACATTCTTCATCAGTTACAAGAGGATTGGGCTTTCTCCTGGCAGGTTGCCACTTTTTCACTGGCACAGTTTGAAACAAGAATCTCAATAAACGGGTAGGCAAACCCCACTCTCTGACAGGACTCACTGGCAGCATATTTGTATAACTTTGCTGGCTTTCATGGAGCTGGACTACATTTTCACTGGACTGTGTGTCATGTTTAAAAGCTGAGCTAGAACAAAAGTTTTTGCACCTGTTACAGTTTTAGAGTAAAGCTGTGCAGGCATGGCTGGGTAGACGGGCAAAGGGAATGTTCACACCATATTATAGTGCCAACTTGAGCACTCAAGAAGTCTTCTGTAGCCAAGAGAAAGAGAAGGCATGTACTTCAGCTCTACAATTATCCTAGACAGATCAGCCTCCTCATCTAGTTTATAAATTTGGAGCTAAAATTCAGGCACATGAACACCCTCCCCATTACTCCAACATTTTCCAGTTACCAATTTTGATTTTAAAATAAAACCAAGTGACTAGATTTCTGACAATCTGCGGTGGCTCAGCATCTTGCCCTGCAGCAGTTTCAACTCTGGCAACAACAACAGAACTTTTAGGAATAAAAGCTCTGACTGATTTTCTAGTTAACTTAATTTATTGTAATTAGCTTTACTTACTTATACATACAGCTGTTCTGCACCCTCAACATAGCTCAGGGGACTTTTTAAAGTGCTTAAGTCTAAATGTCATGTTTTAGCACAGTGTAGAGCACAGTATTCTTCTTCCCAGGATCTGGTGGGAGGGAAGGGCATCCAGCAGCCCATCTTTCTTTCCTTTCACTCTCTCCACGCACTCTCAGCACATCCTCCTCCCCTTCTCCTTTTCTTCTTGGGCAAGGAAGAGATACCCGTTCCTCTGCTATATCTGACACGGGCTCAGTGCGCTGAAGGGCTGCGGCAATCGCCACCTTTGCCCCTTGCTGGGGCACGCACTTGCTGTCTCCAGTAAGTCTCACCCGGTCTAGCCAGGGGAGGAATATACCTCAAAGACAATATTAACCTTGACTTTTCTGCTGCTTTTACACCACTGGGATATAGAGGTGTTCTTCTTTCCTTATCACAGATGAACAGTGGAAATATTTATGATATTGAATCCCACGTTACAAATCTCATAAGGAGACCTTTTTCAAAGTAAAGCTTCATAAGGACTTTTCCACCCTGTTCACAAAGCATTCCTATGCTCCTAAAACGGGTTAATAAATTCTCTGTCTAAATCACCTCAGTTCAAAAGGCAGCACAATTTCAGCAAATCAAGCACTTACTCTCATAAACAATCACCTGGACTCTGCCACTAGGTTTGTATTGTTTATTAAAAGTAGGTAATGACAATATTTGAGATAGATTGGAATTTTAATCTGCTTTTCTATCAGATGAAACTATGCAAGGTCACATTCACTGCGGTTAAGATACTCACGTGTGCACATTCCCTACACAGATAACTAGTGCTGTCCAATTTTAATTTTATTGTCATTTCACTTAAAATGGTTTATATCAATTCTTTTCCCTTTAACAATCCAGCAGAGTTTTGATATCCTTATCTTTATATCAATTCTTTTCCTTTTAACAATCCAACAGAGTTTTGGTATCCTTATCTTTATCAGGTCTTTCCTGTTTTGGCAAACTTTTGCGAGCAAGGTGTAGAAAGTGCCATAACATCTTGGGGATAATTACTCTTCAACTAATTTGAAGCAATAATGATGATATTCTAGATTTTTATGGAGCAAATGTTTTATGTTTTATTAATTGGGCTTGTTCTTTCCTTTGGTATTTTTCCTGATGTCTAATAGCCTTCCAGGTTTACTGTCTAAACTATTCCTATGCTGCACATCTTGTACCCCAAAAGAAAGCCTTTATGATAGCACTCTAAAGCCCAGATGCTGCCCTTTGGAGAAAGAAAGTGTTTATGAAGAAAATTAGTCAGAAGCACGTTCACTACTTGTGATGGGGAATGTCTGGCAGATTGTGCCGTTTCACAAACCTGGATCTCAATGTATGGATTCTGTCTAACACAATCAGGGCTTGTACCACCATCCTAGCCAGGTACCTCAAATTCTAACAGGTATCATCAATAAAAATCCCTATACCTTTTCCCCATACCCATCTGTCTCTTCCTTCTCCCTGTCCTTCCTCCCTCAGGGCCAAGAGCATGGGAGTTTTGACTGAATAGTTGGGTAATTTTGTTTTGTGTTGGGAACATCACAGGAAAGGTTTGAGGCAGGCAGGGTGACCTGGCGGTGGGCCGAGTGGTGTCCTGGAGACTGTTTTGGGGTAGCATATGGGTGGAACTGTGACAGAGCTGGTATCTCCCTGAGAAGGAAGCTGCTTACCCCAAACTTCTGCAAATCCTTATAGGATTTTGAAGATAAGGACTGGGAAGTGTATAAGGTGGGGGCACCTCAGTTTGACTATGAAATGATTAGACACTTTTGTAAAAATAATTGAATATCTATGTATCACTTAAACCACCTGAAGCTGCCTTTCCAAAGCTTTAAACTGATATTCAAAGGGGAAATTATTGCTGTATCCTATTATTTTTTTAAAATCATCCCTGTCCTCCACGCATTGCAAGGAGCAGAATACTGCAGTGGCCTTGGTTCTCACATCACTCCTACAGCTTAGGGAAGCATTATTTAAGAGATGGGAATAAAACACAGAGCTTGTGGCTTCCACATGGTCCTTCAAGATGTTTGTGGTGGTGCAGGGATGTGATGTCAGGCTCCAGATATTCCTTTGACTATTTTCTCTTCTCAGTAGTACTGGCTGGTGAGGCTGAGAACATCAAGCTATAGCTTCTTAGGCAGACTAAGGCATATTTTAAAGTGAAGGTCAAATTATTCTTTTCTAATGAAGTGTTGGTTATTTCTTGTATACCTTGCAGAAAAAAAAAATAGCTCTGCACAACAGATGGAGGCCTAGTTGTCCTGCTGTGCCCCTGTGAGTCCCTGTTTTGCAAATGAACAGAACACAGAGGCAGATATATTCCTGACCTCTACTCAGGACACTTTCCTACTTATTTAGACAGGCTAAGAGGATGCAGGTTATACTTTTTCTCATTAGTTTGGTTGGTGTGTTGTCACAGACAGGAGTCCTGGAGTCAGCTAAACCCAGCCTTAGCTGCCAGAGTGTTTCGCAACACAGAAATAGTTGGTGTGGCTGTGTCAATGTTGTGGTGGGAGGCAGGAATATTTATGGACTTCTTGCTTTAGGGGCACCTTTGTGCAATTCCTTCTTTAAAAAGCTGTTGAAAAATGCTTTTATTTCTTACTGTTGAACATGATTTTTTCCCTGTCTCTCTTTGCTACCCAGAGAAGGTCAGAGGTTTGTGAAGCTAAAGGGGTGGCACGTGTCTCACGAAGTAGTGTTAAACACAGTGCTCTTTGTCTGTGGTTCTCAAAGCCCCCTGCTAAGCCTATCAGCATTCCTGCCATCATTTTTAGCTGGGGCTAACTGAAGTACAGAGAAGTCTTTAACTGCAGGGATTACCAAATGATTAACTGGCAATTTGACAATGACACCCGGAAAGACCTTGTCCATCTCCTATAAAGGAGGCCCAAATAAAAAATTTTAGGGAAGAACAGTTAAAAGTCTCATAGAAGTCAGGGTCCTCTTCTTCCAAGTGTAATGATTCAAATACTGAGAGGTGAGTAAAATCCCTGTTGCTTTACTGGAATTTGTTCTGGACCCTCAAACTTACTGTTTCCTTGGTATCAGCACTGACTCAGGGGCAGATCTCTTCCTTTTCAATATTCTTAAACATCCAAGTGCCCCGGACTGGGACATGAGAAGCCAGAGTCACGTAAGAGACCAGAAATAGCAGAGGAATTTGTCACTGAAAGTAAGAGCAACTCATTAGCGATGTATCAACTCTCACTTAGATCTGACATTTGACTGCTACCTCATCCTCCTGGCCACCATTTCTGTATTTATTCACCATATTGCATCCTCTGATACTTGAAGAGTAAGGCTCAAATTCACAAAGGGGTTGAGGTACAGGTGCTGGTACAATAGATGGTTGGTATTGCCTAAGAAATCAGGGTCCAGCAGTGCAATTCCCGGAGCAAATTGGAGGTTAAACACTCTAAGATTAAATTCATGGTGCCCAACGTGTCCAGGTGGTCAGCAGGGAGTAATGCAGAAACCCTGAGAGAACTGCTTTGGGATTTACAGTCCAAGAGCCCTCCCTGAACTTAGGTACACACAACTAAGTTGTCCCTTGGAAATATGCATCTATCTCAGTCTTTTCTTTGGAGAGATGACAGGAGGGGAAGGAGAGGTGTGAGAGGTTGGCAGACTTATTACCTATAATGACTCTGCGCACCTAAGCAGGTTGCGTAAAGGCTTGAGCTAATTTTGTCTTTTTTATTTCATGCTTAGAATCATGTGTCCCACATCTTCTCTGAGGATTCCAAATGCTTCCAAAATTGAGAAAAACCCCCAAACACCACAATCCCCAACCTCCCAAAACCCCAATCCAAAAGGTATGCAGCAATAGTCCTTGGTAGAAGATTTTCAAATTGGCTGTTATCCAAACAGAAGTGTGTTACCCTGAAATTGGAAATAAAATACTCATGTGATTTTGCTACACTCTTAAGCTTAAATGCATAAATCTGTGTTGGTTTTCTGTAACAATAAAAAACCAAATATGTTTTAAAATCACGAAGTAAGCAGATATTGGAAGACAACTCTAGACCCAATGCACAAATATCTAGCAACTGTTTTCTTTTAATGGACTTTACAAAACCTGTTGGGTAAACACAATCCTAACTAAATAATGCTGATTGTACTTCTTCCCAAGAAGAAATAATTGAAAGGAATCAAATGATAAGTGAAATGAATGGTGCCCCATCAAAGCAAATAGTGATAAATAGAAAAACCTTGGTGTTGCTAACACTCACATTAATGTGAAATGGTCAGTATAATTTAGAATTTTATTTTTTTTTTACCTTTTGCAGGCAGGTTCTTTGTGCTAAATCTGATGTTAAAGTGATAAATTAGGAAGAGGAAGGTTGTCTAATGAGCAAGTAGGCAGCAATATATCAAAGAACCCAAACAAATCTAGGCTCTTACCAATCTGTGGGGTTTTTTTGGTGTTCATTTAAGTGTAGAAAAGCATACTTGGTCTGAAGATGCGGTCCAAAATATATAAATATTTTATGTTCCTTTCCATATATATGCATGATAGGCATACACAGATGCATATTATCTTCAAATATGTGTAAAAGTCTGCAAGACTGGAAGGACAATCTGTACACGTGTTTGGCGGAACATTTTGCAGTTACTTGCCTATGCGTGTTTAAACATGCAACTATACATCTGCATTTCTGAAAGTGAAGCCCTTCATGTTGTGCATGATATATAACCCACTAAAGTCAATGGGGAAATGCTCATTTAATTCAATGAATATTCGATCAAACGCTTAATTTTCTTACTTTTAAGGTAGGATGCACTTCCTCTAGGGAAAATATCTAATCCCAGGCAAAGCACACCTATAACTGTCTTCCTTATTCCATTCAAAAAGACTTAATGAATAAAGAGGAGAGACTCATTTTTTGTCCTAGAAAGATTCAGAAATGTTGAAAATTTAAACCATACAAGTATCAGAAATGAAAATACTGAGAATTTTCATGAAGCAATAATGTGGGTGAAACTGTCATTTCTATGGTTTCAAATATTTCATTTTACTTCTGACTTATGTGTTTTAAGTAGCTTAAATGTCAGTATAGAAGTAATTTTGAACTGAAAATCCAGCATGTCCTTTTTTTAGAGTAGTATCATTGGAAGTTTCGTGCTGTTTATGTAAATATTCTCCTTTTAAGCTAAAATACAGATCTTTTCCCATATTTGGTTTAAACATTTTTCAGCAAGAAAGCTGTTTATCAAAAAAATTCACTACTTATTCTGTGGCAAATTCTCCAGAGTTCCCACAACCAGCAAAACTAGGAGCATTTTGCATTTTGTCCTCCTACTCATGGATGAATTTCCTCAAAGTATCTCTAATCTTTAATGACATATCTCATACAAATCTGGACATAATTTTCTCTGCAAGCTGTCTGCTGAAAACACCCAGCAAAGACAACCTGATGAAGATGATGATTTTCCCCAGTGCTTTCAGCTCAGTGTTTTGCTCACTGTCAGAAAGATCTGATCCAGAGGTTTGATATCTAGGTTTTTTAATGATCTATGAATATCTGTATGAAAATCATTACAAGAAAAAATGATGACTTACTAAATTCTGACTCCCTGTGCTAGTAATGTTGCTCTGAAGCAAAGTCTATCCTTGCTATCATCTTTCAATTTTGTATTTAGTTTTGTTGCTTTTCTTGATGGTAGTCATATTTTCCTGGGGTTTTTTTGCTCTGTTTGGTTATCGTGGGAGAATCCAGCTCTATTTTCATTTTCATTCTCCTCCTAGAGGACATGTACGCCAGACAAACCTTCCTCGAGCTAACTGCAAGGCTTTTCTTTGCCATCTCCTCAGCCTAGTGCAAGGGCATGATTTGGTAGTGCCAGAGAGCATTTCTGGTGCATAATACCTTAGCAGACAGCTGTGTAGGTAAGCTTGTGATGAAAACTTCAGAGAAATGGAAGATAACCTCCTGTGGCTGCAGTGTACCTTCTTCTCATATATCTCACAGGCTAAAAATAGGCTTTTGTGTTTATCTACAATTTGCTTTTTTTTTATTTTCTGTGGGTTTCCTATTAATAATGGACAATAAGCTAATTAAAAAAAAAGGCTCTCTGTGTGCTTTGGCTCTCTTATAGCTGAGTTAGCAACTCTGGCTACACACTGAGATGACTGGTAGAGCTGCAGGCCCTTACTGCCAAGGTCTGCAATATATTTTTCCCTCACTGGCAAGGAGCAGCTTTTTCTTCTTCTTTTAAGGCTTCTAGGTAATTTTCTTATTATTCCAAACTCATGGAAAGGAAAGACACCCAAACAGACACCAGACAAAAGCCTCAGTGAGTGCTGCCTTTAAAAAAATCCTGAAATTTTTCTTTTGAATTAAAAAAATTCCCTTTACCTGCATAGTTATTCTTTTTAAAGCTTTAGTTACTGCATCCAAGTTTCACCTTTAACTTCCACCTCACATTTTGTTCTTCTCCCCAGTTACCACAGGAGCTGAGAGCCTTGCAGAACCCCTGGGAGCTTGAGCTATACTGCCGTTTTACCCACTGAGCCTGAGTCTCATAAACTAAAGGTACTACATTTTACTTCCCTTTGATATTTCCCATGGTCATACAGGAAATCTTTGGAGAAGCAGAGACTTAAACCTGGAGCACTTGGTATTACATGGTCTTGTGCATGGTTGAGTGCAGCCCATTGTCTGGCCAGATGATACCAGATCTTCTTAAAGATCAGCAACTCTTTTAAGACTTTTTGTGGTTTTGGGAGAAAGGCACCAAGAATACAGACTTATTTATATCTGAAAGAGGAATGTGCATCCTACACTTTGGATAGCATGAGGGAACAGCCTACCAAAAAGCAAGGGCTGGAGAACATCCATAGAGTGCAATCAGGGAGCATTTGCAGAGGTAATGAATCATGCAGTAACTAATAGATTGGATTTATTTACCTGGAGACAGTTTTCTTACATTTGCAGAGGTAGAGCTTTTGTCTGGAAACAAAAATTAATGTTCTAGCTGACCTGTAGTTTTCAGTTGTAGTAAGAAAATAATAAGCTTTTTGATTTCTCAGGTACCATAAGTTGTTTTTTGCCATTGCGATATTGCAGCATTAGATACAGTGGGTCTGAAGACTAAGTATTAAATGTTTTTTAGTGCCTGAGAGAAATAATACAGCAGATAAGTGGTGCAGGAATGTATATTAATCAGCCTCCCCTACTTCAAACATTTTCATCATACTTGCAGTTTGCCCTATGTAAATCTAGCTTATTCACATGGTTCTCATTAGCATTTCTTGTCTTCAAGAATCTACACGTGAAATGATTTCCTTTTCTCCAGCTGCACCAGAGCAAAAGTTTGCATTCAATTACTGCTAGAGTATTTGCCACTTAAAACTAAAGTGCTCTGTTTTGCTGAGTTGAGTCATCAGTAAACGGTATGCAACATCCATCTTGTAACCAACTGTAGTCAGACCCTTTAATTAATGGCTGGGGATTCTGCTTTGTCTTTTAAAAGGATAAAATCTAATTGCAGTTCAGATTAGGCTGTCTAATGAACATGACCACAAAGCAATTGATCAAAACTAATAGGGGGAATAGTTATGCCGATGTTAAGTAAACTTCTTGTTTGTTTTGCATAAGTAACCTAAGGAAGCATTGCAAACATTATTGATGTATTATTTACTTCACTGGATTTTGAGCCAAATACTTTGCTGTGGTTCAAAGACAGAAACTCTAAGCCATATTTTCCTAGTACTAGGTATATTGCTTATTCATCTTCTGTTTAGTACAATATTACAAAGATGCTGTTCTGAGAGTTTTTTGACACGGCAAATCTAATTTTAATTTAGCTTTTAACCTTTTTGCAGGGGTATTTTGCAGGTTTAACTTCACACATGAAAACAAAACAAAACCCAATTTTCTCCTATGGAATATTTTCTTTTTATTACTGAAAACAAGCCTTACAACCTAATTAGCAGAGCTGGGGATCAAAAGATAAACTTTCTATTTTTCAGTATGTTCATGGTGTACTTGTAGGCAAGAATTGGGTCAGAGTATGAAATCTATGCTCCAAATGCACAGTAAATATTTCATGTTTACACAATATAGCAATAGCTCTTCAAAGTTCTTTCTTCTCAATCTTTAGTTAGAGAAAATTTCTGTCACCTGAGCAAGGGTTTCAAGATAAAGCCCTGTACGAAGATCATATAAGATTAATTTGTAGAGTGCAATTATTCAGATACAAGACTCTCGTATTTAGATATATTCAGATTTGCAAACAAAAGTCCAAGCTCCTTTTACAAATTTTTTTTCTGCCACGAGGCAGATTTCTTAAAAATTAGACAATTTTTTCAGGTTCATTATTTATGAGAATTCGTATGAGAAGGTAATTTTAAGATAATCATAAAAATCCTTTAAATTAGAACAACTTCTTGAAATGTTATGCTAGAGATGTGGCACATTCCTTAAGATTAAGGAAAAGCTATAAAAAGAAACAAAAGAAGATATAAGAAAGTCTACTAGCCTAAATGTAGATGCCATGAATTGGAATCATTTCGGCAGATTCACAGAATGGTGGGAAGGCACCTCTGGAGATCATCTAGTCCAACCTCCTGCTCAGAGCAGGGTCAGCTACGGCAGGTGGCTCAGGGCCATGTCCAGTCCGATTTTGAGTATCTCCAAGGATGGAGATGCCAGAACCTCTCTGGGCAGCCTGTGCCAGTGTTTGACCACCCACAGGAAAAGAAAGCTTTTTTTCTTATGTTTAAGCAGAATTTCTCGTATTTCCATTTGTACCCATTGTCTCTTGTCCTGTCACTGAGAGCTGCTGAGACGACTGTGGCTCAGCCTTCTTACCTTCTTTATTCCTTCCCTTCAGGTATTTATACGCTTTGATAATTTCCCCCCAGACCCTTCTCTTCTCAGGCTGAATGGTCCCAGCTCTCTCAGCCTCTCCTCATGCGTCAGATGCTGCAAGCTCTTCAAAATTGCTGTGGCCCTTCTCTGGACTCTCTGCAGTATGTCCATGTCTCCCTCGTACTGGGGAGCCCAGGACTGGTCACAGCACTGCAGATGTGTCTCACCAGGGCTGAGTAGAGAGGGAGGATCACCTTGCTCGACCTGCTCGCAATGCTTTTCCTGGCACAGCCTTGGAGCCTGTGGGTAAGTTTTGCCTAACTTTCAATATCTGCAGAGCAAATGTTAGCATCTACCCTAGCTACCCAAAGATGTCTTTGTAATCAATGGAGAGAAATAGGAAAGTCTATTGGAAGTAGGATGAATTGCATACCAGAATTGTGTATTTCTTTCTACTGATAGTAGACGGAATCTAAATTACTAACTCGGATTAGAAGTCTAGCACTAAATAAGAGACACTTGACCCCTAGAGCACAACTTAGAATTTATAAAGCTAAATCCAAGAAGGGGGTCTGCTCTGCCTAAACACTTTGCACCTATTTCCATCTAGCTCAATTTGGGACTTAAAATAAATTTCCTGAGATCACAATTTACTAAGGATTACTTTTGTTTGGAAACATGATCCGAGAAGAAGAAAGTACTCATCTTTTATAGAAGAACCTGCTCACCAGAGCATTCACCCAGATGGTGGAAGAAAGACAGATCCTCCTCAGCCTGGAGAAGTTCAAACCTGTAGCCCCTACTAGCCAGAAAAATATTTGAACAACTACCATGTCACCTAGTTGAGGCAGAGTATTTTCCAATGTGGTAAAGCCAAATGACAGTACGGAAAAGAGATGCAAGATTCACAAAGTCAGTTAGGGATCCTTACTTTCTAGCTTTTGCATAGGCATGATGGAAAGTTTGTTAAAAAAAGAAAAAAATAATTTATTGGCACCTTGGCATACAACAACACTTGCATAGGGAATCAGACCTCGCAAACATGATCGCCAGTTGGTGTCCGGTGCTTCAGGAGTCCTTGCAGCAGTGTCTTTGGGTGGGTTGAGATTCCCAGAGCTGCTGCTCTGCTCAGTTCTGATCTGGTTGGCTCATGGTCCTACGTGACCACTCTAGCACATGATTATCTTAACTACATACAAAACAACTCTTAAATATCTTACCTACATATAAAAAAATGGGTTATGTGACCATTTCTGTAGCTGCAGGAACAATTTCTACTATTTCCAAGTGTCTTATCTATGCACACGTATCAGTTCTCCATCAGAAACTGCCTGGGCAACTCTAGAACACTCCAGGCAGGATGCTAATCAACACATTTTGAGCATACAAATTGTTGCCTGGAGAGAATCTCCATCACTGCCTGAAATTCCCATCTGGAGAGTTCCTGGCGCAGTCAAGCACTTTGCTGTGGAGGAGCTACATCAAGCACCCATTTCAAACCAGTCCACAACCTCAAACCAGCCCATTATCTTAATGAGGCAAATGACTGGCTGCAGGGTTCTTGACTACCCAGGGTATTAATGTCTGAAGCATGCACAGAGGGACAGTCCTGATACCCAGCTACACCACCATTATAACTACAGAACAAGCTAGATTTTCGTAACTTGTAATTCACTTATAACTTAAGTTCCACAGCTCTTACCACGTTGCCCACCAATGAAAGGACTGTCCCATGACTTGCCCACACTAAAAGCACTAGCCATCCTTAGAGCAAGGGCCATGACCCAGAATTTTTTTTCCCAAGAGTGTGTCATTCTGGTTTCCTCCCTGTAGCGTGCATTTTCTGTAGCACAGTGACTCACCCTGGTAGGAGCAACAGGGCCATTCCCATTGTGCCTGCTTCACAGCTTGCTTTCAGGGCAGCTTTCTGCAAAGTAGTATATCTAGATTTGAGCGTTACTGGATACCACAGAATTCAAATGTAAGACAATTCCATGGGAAATAACCTTTATTAGTCAAATTGCTTTAAGAGAATTTTTTTTCTTTAATTCTACAACATTTCACAACCACTTTTCCATCTTAATGTCTCCTTCACCCACTTAGACAGAAATGTGTTGCTCTGAAATGCAGAAATTTCTGCAGGAATGCCAGAAATAGATACACACCATGAAAAGCTCCACATAGCTTACATCTGTAGTTCCAACAATGAGAGAAATCAATATATTTCTCAAAAATATTCCTATGGCAAAAAAAGTCAGGCTTCCTTCTCGTTCTGTATAGAAACCAATGTAGAAGTATTATTTTTTTAATTAGATAAAAGCTGCAAAGAAATTGCAAAGGAAGCCAGCAAAAGAAATATAGAAATTAATGTTTTAGTAAGAATTTCAAGGCTGTTCACTTTCATAAATAACTATATCAAAATATGAAGCCAAATTGACTCATTAATGAGAGGGAAAAAATAACGCAAAACCATGAGAATCTCTGCTGTAATGAGGAGGAGATAAGAGGGGTGATGGGGTGATATAGATTTTTTTTGTATATATCTGAAATATAGACTTTATTAAGATCACTGCAGAAAGTCAACCCATGCAAAAAGAATCAGAAAGTAACACATTTTCCTTTTATGCACAAAAATGCTAGTCTCTAAAACATAAGATCCCAAAATAAAAGCAATGAATCAGCATAATAAGAATAGAATCATGGAATCATAGAATTGTTTACGTTGGAAAAGACCTTTAAGATCAAGTCTAGACATTAACCTAGCACTGCCAAGTCCACCACTAAACCATATCCTTAAGCACCACATCTACATGTCTTTTAGATACCTCCAAGAATGGTGACTCAACCACTTCCCTGGGCAGCCTGTTCCAATGTCTGACAACCCTTTTGGTAAAGAAATTTTTCCTAATATCCAATCTAAACCTCCTCTGCCGCAACTTGAGGGTGTTTCCTCTTGTCCTACCACTTGTTACTTGTGAGAAGAGACCAGCACCCACCTCACTACAACCCCCCTTCAGGTAGTTGTAGAGAGCAATAAGGTCTCCCCTCGGCCTCCTCTTCTCCAGACTAAACAGCCCCAGCTCCCTCAGCCGCTCCTCATCAGACTTGTGCTC
>JAVJGG010000073.1:22478453-22497045 GCA_035590195.1 Aviceda cuculoides
CTTCAGGTAGTTGTAGAGAGTTATGAGGTCTCCCCTCAGCCTCCTCTTCTCCAGGCTAAACAGCCCCAGCTCCCTCAGCTGCAGCAAACTGAACAACAGGGGATGTTTTTGTGGCAGGCATTCTGCATTTGTTAACGGTTTTCTTCTTAGCTTACCCTGTAGGAGCAAAGGTAAATCACAGTACCAATTTTTAAGGAAATGAGGCATTTAGAGGGTGAGCAACTTGCTTCAGGGAAGGAATTCAGTCTACCCTGATGTTAGACATAACCCGGATCTCCTGAGGCAAAAGCTGTTACTGAACTAGCCTTACCACCACGCCTTGCACTTCAAATAAATGCATCCCTGAGAAAAACAAGTTCAAGCTAATGTTAGACATGGATCACAAGCTGAGTGTCAAGCATGATAAAGCTCTAGAAAATGTGATGTATGAGGCAAGAACAAATGAACAAGGATTGTCTAACCCAGACAACGAGGGAATAAATGATAACAGACCTCAACACAGCTGTGGTGAGGAAGTGAGAAATCTATGCAGAAGTAAATAGGAAAAGAAATAATGGTCTTGAATTACTGCAAGAAAGTTTTATCATGTGTTAAAATGTATATCTAATATGTGTGTACATAATAATGGATAGGAATAGATTGGCAAGGAAATCTGCAACACCTCCACTATTGGAGGTCTCTAAGAACAGATTAAACTAGTCTTTCTCACGAAGGGCATGGTTATTGCTGATTTTGCCTTGGTGGTGATGAACAGACCCTATAAGCCCTGGAGAACCTTCCAGCCCTATGGCCCTGTGGCAAAGACTGAGAGGTCTGGCCTTTCTTGCGTTTACTCATCCATCCTTCCTTTATCTACAGCTTCTCCACCAAGAAAGTATGTAAGTTACTGAAATAACTTCAGCTTTAACATCTGTAGCAGTCTAGGTCTTAAACTTGACATGTCCTGCTTTGATGAGAAATAGTTCAGCGAAGACCAAAACAATGTTGGAGGAGCAACTCCTTTTTGTACATAGTGGCATAAATAGCTCTTTTTCACTACGTGTGAGATCATTTTGTTTCCTAAAAACTATAGGGTTTATTATCTTCATCTTGGCAGATTACCATTTTGATATTGCTACCTGCTTCCCCTCCCTCAGTATTATTCAGATGAAGGACAGGACTTTTTTTCTGACAAATTCCCCGTCAGTGCCTCTATTCTTCCTCTCTCAATCCGTTTTCTGAGTAATTTTAGCTGGCCTTTCTGAAATGGCCTTCATTACTATTAATCTATGTCTTCTACAATATCTAATTACATATGGCTATCATACACATGAGTTTGTGTGAAAGCCTTTTATATTTAAACTCTATAACCCGACTTTATAATTAGAGACAGCAGATCGTTTTTTATCTCTGTCTGCCATTAGTTTTACCGTTACTGGTTCACCAACTTGCAGCAGTCGCTGCGGCTGCTCCCTCTCCGGGCTGCAGGCTGTGGCGGGATGGGGCCGGGGAGGGATCTCCTGCCTGCATCTCCCTGCTCCCACAACCCCGCTCATCCTGTCCATTGGACGGACAAGGATAACGCAACTTGGCCTCCCCACAGCAAAACAAGGGGCAAAAAAAGAAGGGCCGGAACAGATACTTTTTCTTCACAGGTGTCCCCATGCTGCGGTATATTTGTGTCCTGCTCCCATTCAGAGCCTTTTCACTGTAATGTTTCACAAAAATATCACCATTTCTACATTTATGCTTAGGGATTTAATGAGATAATAGTTTTGGGGTGGTAAAATGTTTTAATCTAAGGCCATTTTCTATAAAAGAACAGAAAATTAATTTTTGTGGAAAATGCTCACAATTTTCTTTCTTTTCTGGTTTTTTTTTTTTTTTTTGGAAGAGGTAAACATTCCAGCTTACTTTAGTTTCCTTTAAATTAGTTTTGTTTTTCAACTGTGAACAAGTTGAAAAAATCAGTCGTGGATGCACTGGTAAGCTGGGAAGAGCCCCAAAAAATGATTGAGGAAAATCCAGGACAGAGGAACAAGAATGAAAAGAAACTTAGAAAATCTGAGCTTGTTGTAAATAAGACATCCTTTTAATACGCAGAAGACAACATTTAGGGTAGGGATGCATTAATGGTCTTACAATACACAAAACGTATGCTAAAGGGGATAAGTAATCAATTTTTCAGCTTGGAGAAGTACAGGATGACATTGGCTTAATTTGCAGCAAAGAAGATTTAAGTTTGACTTTAGGAAAACATTGCTAATTATAACAATAGAAAATTGCTGTTACAGGCTACTCAGAGAGATGGCAGAATTCCCAATGGAAAGTTTCAAGAACATATTTCCAGAATGGTCTCAATGTGTTTAGATCTGCCTCTTTATGGAAAGATAACCTGACCCAGCCCTGCGTTACTCTGAACTACCTTCCCTGTATAGTTTCAAGGAGAGAAAAGGGAACCTGAGAAAATCTTTCTCAAATTTTAGTTTTAGGTCAAATTGAAATTTTTCATTGTTTTTAATTGCAAGTAAAAATCTTGGAGAGTTTTTGTGAAAAACAGATGGTCTTATTTTTTTCAGAAGTTTTAATGGTGATTCTCTTTCAAAACCTCTATTTTTAAAATTTATTTCCAAGAGGAGAAAAAAAACCCCTCTTAAAATTTCAGCTTGAGAGCCATTTTACCCGGGCTGTAAATGGAGATGACCTTCTCTTTCTGGGTTTTACTGCCATGTGACCCTAGGAATGCACCACACATTTTGACCGATCAGCGTGACAAAGTGCTTTTCTCTTAGTCCCAAGACTTGTACTGGAGGAAGAAAGTCTCTAGCAAATTGGACGTAGACAGTAGCATCTCTTCCAACTTGGCATCACCTCAGCCAATTCAGAAGAGATGGTAAAATCCATTGACATAAGGAAAAAGGCAATTAGTTGGCCACCTAAAATGAATGGAGAGCTACCTCCTTCACAGCTGGAGACACACGCCGCTGTTATTTTGGAGATGATGCTGGGTACATAGGGGGAGAGGTGAGAAAAAATCAGACAAAATTAGATCGATTCATGATTTCTTCTGCTCTCTGCAGAATAATTCCTGGGAATCATAAGCAGCCGCCCCAGAGTGCAGGTTTTCAGCTGCTGCGCGTGTTGCAGCTTGGCTCTCGGTGAGTGTATTCTTCCTCCTGGTGCCTGCTGACAGGTCTGGCCCTGCTACCATCTGGCTTGCGAAGTAATGAGACCAAATGAAACGGAGCTTGAAGAAATTAACATTCCTTCCTTAATCTATTAATAACTGAAAAGTGTTGATTTTGGTGACAGCTAGATACTTTATTGTGGAGCAGATTGGTTAATTAGAAGCATCGTAATGAAGGTTGGATCGGATATGTGTATCCCTTCAGAAACACACATATTTGTAATAAGGAGAGTTTGGTTTTTCTCACAGGCTTAAACAGTCATGGAAAATGCTATGTGTGAAAAAGTCAACAAAATGAAAAAAAGAAAATTTTCTCCAACTCTCTGTTACTGCTTTCTTACTCTGCAAAGTGACTGTCTATTTTGAATATGGCTACCAGCTAAAAGCGATCAGCATATGAAAAAAAGGCATCAGGCATATGCAGATTTCTGCACCACTACTTCACCTCATTTTCAGGGTCCTGAGGGCCATCATCCCAGCCTGAATAAGCACACAGACGTCCACCTTACTTAATAAGGAAAAACATTCCCATTTACCTGACTTAACTCCAGTCATAAGCATCTCATAGGTTCATTTGTGTGCTTCTGCCACTGGCAGACACAAGACACAGCTGACCTGCAGGCATTTCTTAATTGTATTTAAAGCAGGTTCATATGGGTTTGATTCAGTTCAGATTAAGTCTATAGGACCTTTGGATAAATTGGAAGAAATAGAGGTTTTGCTTGATTTAATTAAATATATTTTAAGCTGATCTAAAGCCACACTGGTACAATTTTGAATTTAGCCGTCGCCTTCTGGTAACTTGTTATTCTAGGAGTAGCTTGTTCGCATGTCAAGGCTTTCAGATTGAGGAGCTGGCTGTTAAAAATACCTTCCATTTTCCTGGCACAGTTAATAACTGGTACAAGTCAATGCTTGTAAAACTGGTGGTTGTTATTTTAAATATCAGCCTTTAAGTAAATGTCTTCTCATCACCGCTTTCCAAACAAGTGAGGTACCACAAGTGCGGGCACAACTGAGCAGTTTCAGCATCTCCTGCAGACCCCAGCATTGCTGCCTCTGACATTTTCCTGTCTGCTCCATCCTTGAACACTGCGCAGCAGTGTCAGCTGCCAGGGTTAACTTATTAACCGTGCAAAACAGCAGTTTTTCGCTCTTGATCCTTAAGCTCATGCTCCTGTAGTAACTAAAATGCTTCATTAAGATTCGCTGTTGTTCACCATGAGAGGCATGCAGGCATTTGGACCACTCCTTCTCCTTTCTCCTGCATCTCTCCACTGTGATTCTTCACCCCCTCCAACTCTACCTCTGTACGGGCTTTGCTCTGATTTCTGCTCCCGTTGATGCTTCCCCACCATCTGCAATCATTGCTTTCTCTCCACCTTTCGCTTCTTCCCCTTCTCCCTCCAACCACTCCCCAGATTTTCACTTCCCCATCCTGCAATCCTCGTAAAAAAAACAGGGTATGTTTTGGGGAGCTGTAGCAGCCCCTGCCAAGCCCCGTGGAGCACCGGGAACTGTCTCCCAGTGGGTGTACGGCCACCATCCCACCCTTGTCATGCTCAGCCCCAGCGCCTGGTTTCTCACCTTTCATCTCTGGCACAAAATGGGTCCAGCAGTTCTAATCAGAGGAATATATTTGCACAGCCTCCGTTGCCTGCTCCCATTGGGTTCAAGCATCTCTGGTGGCTCTGCGCTGGGTGGTCCAGCGGGTCCCAGAGAGGCAGCATGGGCCCACGTCTGTCGAAGGTTGCTTCTCCCCAGCTCTCCCTTCACTCTCGTACCGGCACAGCTGCATCACCCCTGGAGGGGTCCGGCTGGCCCCTGGCCCCCCGCCACCCACTGCCACTGGCACCAGCAGGCTGCAATAGCGTCATCCTGCTCAGCAAAACTTGGCCCTGCCTGTTAAATGGTAGTCTGTATTTAAGTAGGGGAAGCTTAGATTTTGGTTATTAAATTCGATCAGAGAACAACTTTGGGATTTTTGTGACATTTGCCACACAATTATCTGTTTTTTTCCCAAATGGCTGTTCGCATCAATAAGTTCAGATTCAGTATTCCTAAATACTACTTGATTTAGAAGGGTAACAAAGTGCTCTTCAGGTTTGCAACTGTAGGTCTGCTGACTTGTGCAAAATGGCTGTAGTTTTCCTTGGGGTTCTTCTTCCCCTCCCATAGGGCCACCAGCAGCTGAGTTGTATGGCCTCATGGCACAAGGGCTCCCTGCTCATCTTAGGAGTCTCTTTTCCTGGGGAACAGACAACAAAATATATTTGTGCTACAATAATGATAACAATGGGTAGGAAAAGGCAATGGCAGTATCACCAGAATGACAGAAAAATACATATTTCTCTTTCCAGTCCTTTGAGTATCCCATATCATCCTCCACATCTCTCCAACTTCAGGGGGAAAATGTGCAGCCAGCACTATGAACTGGACACATCCAAAGTTATGCTCTTTTTAAAGTTTTTAGATACCCAAGTAAAAGTATTGGCCTGATTTCCAGCAAGTCTCTGGACTCCTGCACTCCTGGAAATTAGGTATCTCATTTAGATGTCTAAAAATGTGTTTAGTTGTTTAATAATAATTTGTGTTTAAACACATTGTCCCAGGAATATTTCACTTAGATATTAGATATAATACCATTGCAATATATAAATAATAGCAACAGAATTAAAAGCCAAAGTATTTTATTCCAAGTGGAGAAGGCATTCAGGGATGTACTGGGGGGTACACTATCTGGAAGAGAAAAGCAGATTTCGGGAGAGCATATGTGGAAGTGGACAGGTGAACTGTTCAGCAGAACAAAACTGGACAAAAAAGACCTGAAGTTCTGCATATATTTTGCTACTATTCAGGAGACATTACAGCTCCATCAGTGACCTCTGAAGAAGGATACTTCTCATCCATAGGTGGAATTTAATTTCTGTATTTGAAGAGAGCACTTTATTTTTGAACAGAAGTGGGTGAGAACCTGAGGAAATGGAACCGGAGAACCTAGGAAGTGCTGATGCAAAGAAAAGCAGGAAAAGCAACCAGTTTACAACTTTCTTTGCGTCCTGTGGTCTCCAGGAGACATCGTGTTGCCAGAAAAGGTCTGTGGGAGGAATCATCCGTTTGCAACCTTCCTTTTTTTTCCCCCAGAGCTATAGTTAAAATACTATAAAACTGCCATTTGTTTTGGATAGTTTTGCCTGATCCTGCTTCTTGTTGTCTTTTAAGCTGTGTCTTACACCGCTGGTATCTTGGTAGAAGATGTTTCTTGTGATTTAGAGCAGGGTTAAGTCTAAGCAAAGCCCACCGTAGGATCTCAGAGCATAGTTCCAGAGCACTTACACTCAGCTGTGCAGCAGCCGTACAATTTGTGTAACGTTGTGCATGTAATACCTAATCCTGCAAGTGATACTCAAGGGAATAGTACTGCTGAGAACAGACATCTAACTTTAGCACCAGATTTGAAGACTGGCACACAGTCAATAATAGAGTCCAAAACTGCTGCCCAGCGTTCCTACAATAATAACAGCCGCAGCTGAAGACTATCACGCACCCACCAGACGTTCTACAATAACATGCCTGGGAGGTGTTCCTGCAATAGTCTTGATAGTCAGTGAAAAAGCAGAGAGGAAGAAAAAAAAAAAAACCAGCTTCCAGCTATAAAATATTTTGAGGCTCCATTCAAGCTATTATAGCTGTGCTAAAACTGGCCTTGAAAATTTTAGGCATGCTACTCATGGGCATGAAAAAACATTGTATCACACACTATATTGAGTATTGTTGATGCATTCACAAACAACCCTGAAAAATTAGATAATTTAATGCAAAAAAAAAAAAAAAAAAATTAGTGAACACAGTTAAAGAACTAAATGCAGTGCTATCTGTTGGCTCTTTTGTTCTACTTCCATTGAATCTTTGCACATCCATTGAAGGTTACTGTTACTGTCTGAGTTGCATAAACCCAGTGTGAGTAAACCAAAATAATTTATTTTGTGAATTTCCAAGTTCAGAACTTGTGAACTGCAGCATTTAGCCTTGTCACTGATTAAGCTGTTTTATAAAACATTTCATTAATCTTACTTCATTGTATAAGTTATTAATTTTAAAGGTTTTGTTGCTATGTGTTTTCATAGTTCAATAAAAAATGAACAAGTTGAAGTGGAAAAGGATATGGAGCAGAAGGCCTGTGCCCTTAGGGACTGACACCAGTTATTAGACACATATCTTAAGGAATCTGAAATTCCTCCTGGCAGGTGTATCATAAACAGGGAGCTGCAACTTATGCTCTGATGGTGCTGAGCTACTTGGCTATTATAATTAAACTTACATTAAAAAAAATCCTCCTGCTGTTCCCTTCTCCTTCTGGAAAGGCTAGCACTATTTTTCAAACAATTATGACAGTATTTCTAACACCTCTGCATTAGTTTTCAGGATATAAAAAAGTCACATGCTCCTTTACATGACCAGACTGCAAATCTAGCAGAGGGGGAAGGGAGCACAGGAGCAGGGAGCAGTGTTCCCCATCAGAGATGGGGATTGCTGGGAAGAGCAAGGCAATGGCAGGAGTGATCTCTTCTTCTACTTCTATTAAAAGATAAAGTGAAATAGCTACACAACTGTCTTGGTAAGAGGAAAAAGAAAATCCAAACAAGAAAACTGTGTATGTACCACAAGGCCATTACTTTTCTGGGTTGGGCAAAGATCTGCGTGCCATTGCTATGCTGTATATTTAACTCATGACATGGAGGATGGCAAAGTCAAAGGTGAAGCTTCCCCAGGAAGTGTGACTGCTTCAGTCTCTTCCACTGGACAATCCCAGTTTCCAGTTTCAGGCTCTTTCCCAGAGTTTCCTCCCTGGAGTTCAGTCTCCCATACACCTGCTGACTCTGGATCTTGTCACAGTCTGCTTCATACCTCATCAGTAAATTGCACCTTTTCCCACTCAGCCCCATTTTCTTTCTTCGACCTCTTCTCTTCGTCTCAGTTTTCACATACCTGCAGGCTCCCAGTTTACTCACACATGCCAGAGTATGCATATTATGATTGAAATTGTCAGGGTATTTAGAAACTATATTTTTATAAACCTCTACTGATCCTATGCCAAGTGAATTTTCAAATTGCAATTTGAGCAAAAGTTTGATACATGAATGGAGCTTTATGGCTCCCCCATGTTCCTGCTTGGGGCACTAGAAGTTTTCAGCCCCTCAAATGTGTTAACTTGTGTGAGAGCGCCAGCTTTTCTGCAAACCATTTTTGGCTGAATTCTCCAACCCCAAATTTATTCTCCAAATAGGAAGTCACAGACAGAGCACTTACAGCTTTGCAAAGTTATAAGCAACCAAAAAGAGGGGCTAAAATGGGAATAAATACCAAATCTTAGCTACAGCCAATGCTGTGATCTTGTTTGTAATATGAACACATGCCTGAGTAGTATCTATATAGCATCCTGTCCACCTGCTGCTTCAAGAGGTATTCAGGCTATGTCAGAAAATGCTAGCAGTTCCAATTCTTCTCCAGCCAAGCCTTCCAACTGTAAATTCCCAAAGTGCACAGAAATATTTATAACTAGCATTCATATTGCTAATTGAAATATTAGTAGGAGATACCAGCTGCTTCATGTATCAAAATACTGACATTCATTATTATTGGTTGGCAGAGACTTCAGGATTTTTTTTATTTTTGTATAAATTTGATGCTCATGAAAGCATACTAGTGGAGTTGAGAGCGTAGGGAAAAGGAGATCTAAACATGAACTCTAACCCTATGCTCTACCCCTGCCTTTCTAAGAGATTTTACTGCAGAGCCAAAGCCTGGGCTTGGCTGCCTGGAAAGGAAAGGACTAGCATCGTAATTTGACTTTTTCCAAATTCTCTTTCTCAGCTGTGCAGGAAGAGCACAGCAGATATTTGAAAAGGTTTATGCTACCCATATGGCTAGGTATGCAGTTATATTAGCAAGAAGAATGAGAGAAATGGAAAATGAAAATCTTGGGCAGGCTTGAAAGATGTTGCTTTAAGAAAGCTTAACTCAGTCCCTTCAGGGTGAAGACATGTTTTATCCTACGCATTGCCAATTTGAAGTTACATGCCATTTTTAAATTGCATATTCAAATGATTAAGAAGCACTGCTGCTAGGATTATGATCACAGGCAAAATTAATGTAGGGTCTTACTGCTTTTGGAATGATTTGGAATGTTATTACATGTATAATGTTACATGTAAATTAAATAAGAAAATAATGGCCATTTTAGACATTTTACACAATATAGGAACAGCAGGCACAATTTCATTATTCACTTTACGCAGTCTGATAACAAGTATAATCCTCTTTGGAAAGACTACATAATTGTTACCAATCCTGTAGTAGCAATCTTGCATAACTAACAGGACCCATTACAATTTAGGTGTCCCTGTCCTAGGCATTGTACAAATAGAAGGAAAAGGTGGGCCCATGGCAAACAGAAATAACAACCTTAGTCTAAGACAAAAGTCAGTAGGTAGCAAGATAAAGAAAAAATACCATTTTCCTTACAGTGTATATTAGAAGCTGAATTGCCCATTGCCATGGCTACCATGCTGTGATTTCAGGATTGATCTTACCTTAGCAGTTTGTTAACTTTTCATTTTATCAATCCAGACATTTATGCTATGTACTCATCATAGTGGTGCCCAAGAGAGTTGAAGGCTCATCACAGCCTCAGTAGCCAACCTTTGGATATACACACGGAGGAGCACTACACAATGAAAAAGCAGAGATTTCATTCTCAGCATCCTATTAGTGTAACCTAAATGGTGATGGATGCTCACTGAAGTGTGACATTAGAGGTGGTATAAGATACTCATGGCTCAGCATCCCTTAGAAATGGGTGGAGGATTACCAGTTAATTCTCCTTTACTCGTTAACTAGTAAAAGTCCAGTACAGCATATAAAATAAACTAGTTATTTGACAGTAAGACTATTTCCCTCGTTTTATCAGGCCAAGGCACATGCTGAACACAGTGACTCTGATCCTGAGTTTCCTCTTGTTTTGCTTCATTGGACCTTTGCGCTTTGTTTTTGGCATTACTTCCAATGGAATAACACAAGTGAGAAAGCAAAGGGGTCCCAAAACTCCAGTGACACTGAGATGACCTCTGCTGGTGGTCAGACTCCCCACCGACGCTCCTTGCCAGGGGTCTGCGTAGGTGGGCTCCGTCACACACCAACTGAGTGTTGGCTGACTGTTTCAGCCACACAATTTGGCCTGAAAGCTCTCATTTGTCAAGAATAGCACTTAGAGGGAAAGCATATAGTTTCACTGAGGAAGATCTTTCAGGTTTTAGATAGAATTTTTAAGTGGAAAGGAACCTTTTCTCCTCAAAATTAGTCATCCAAGGCATAGAAACCATGGTTCCCTTCCCTGCTCTATCTGAAGTACACGGGGTATTTCAGCCTACTTAGCACACTGAATGCTAGTAATTGGTTATTTCAGGCTGGGTCAGTTTATTGTTCTTCAGTGTTTGGAACGTTTCTTGTTTCATCTTGCTACAAAAGAGGTGTCTTTTTTTTTGCAGCCAGAACATCTGTCTGCTGCCTAGACTTACTGAGACCGTGAAAACTCTTACCACCAGATTTTATCCTCACAGCACATCTGTAGGAGTCAGGAAAAAATATTGTTTTTTTAAGGTGGAGATGGCACATGGCATTGGTGATAACATCTGTCCAAGGCCACTGAGAAAGTCTAGAATTAAAGTATTTCCTATTTTCCCTAACCATGAGACCATTGTAAGCCACAAGACTTACGTAGAGATGTATAAAGATCTATAGCAACTCTAGATCCATTGATTTTACATGAACTAAAGACCTCAGTAGCCCAGGCCTGAGTGCTTGAACTGGATAACCCATTGCTGAATGTAAATGGCTTGCATGCATTTGAAATCGAGATCTACACTTTATCTCCATTTGCAAAGACTTCTGCAGTAGTTCCTGAAATCATGAAGGCAATACGATCATTCTTTCTGAAAAGACAACAGCTTTGATTGTCTTTTTACTTTATTGCCTCTCATCTTTTCTAGTTACCCTTAAGTTAATTAAAACCAGTTATTTGAAGATCAGAGACAAAATTCAGTAATCTTTTCATTGTGGTTTGAAACACCTGAATAGGCATTTCCACTTTCACTTAAGCTGTTTTCATTTTTAATAAAATCTTGTCTGGAAAGTGAGGTTAGCAGACACTTTGTTAGCAAAACAGCAGCTTAACAGCTGGGGAAGGCAGATCATCAGCTGCCCTGTTGCTATAGAGTCTGTCTCTGGCTGTCTTGCTATTCAAGTATCATGCTTTCATATTGTGCCTTTTAGGAATATTTCTAAGACAAGCTTGCATCATATTGGATTAAATCAACTCCTGCCAGTTTTTTCTCACTATATGTAACAGCATATTATTAATTAACTATAAGCTATGAGAGTTCTGACAGTTTCTGAAATGGAAGCGAGCAAGTTCCTCACAGCTAGAGGCTAAGGATTTTGTTCTGCAAAGAAATTCACATCAGTGTAGTGCTGTGCTTTTATACTTTTTGTTTCATTTTGCAATATCAAACTCCTCATCCCAATTCTATAATCCAGTTCATGTTAACTGGACCAAATAACTGTACGGACATAGGACGCTGCTTAAGTTTAAATGCAGCATGTAGTTGAGATATACATAAAAAATGGAAACAAAACATAGAACGCAGAACAAGGAAGTAACTTATAGTTATGGAAAAACAAGACTAGGAACAGTCTTGTGATATGATCTGCTCCCTTCCTCTTCCCCATGGCCGGACCAGCTCTGCCTTTGCTGCTCGCAGCAGCTGGGCTCAGAGGTCCCCAGCTCCGGAGATGCCCTGGCCTGCAGCCACCGCTTCCTGCTGCCTTGCTGGGATATTGCCATTATGAAATTTAACCTACTGTCTCACTTGAGCTTTTCGTGCTATGAGTTAAACTCATTGCTTTTTGCTTCTTTGGATCGTAGTCTACTTGCATGTGAAATTCCCAGAAATCAAAGATTTTAGGTTTGTAATTTATCAGTCCAGACATATGGAGCCCTCCCTATAGCGCTAATGTGTGATTACATATTCTGTCACAGGTTAGCCAGGGATGCTGCTTTTGCTAGGTTTGCATCGGTACTTGGTAGACACTGCCAGTGCTGTGTTTTGCAATCACGTGTAGCTATTTTCAAACACATCACTCCAACATTGAGAGTGCATCACTAATTAGTCTGAATGGCAGCTCACACTCCCAGCTGCACTGACTCAGTAGTGTATCACTGTGTGTTTCAGAATCATGGTTTTTGCTATTACTTCCTTTCTTCTGTGTTCTTTTTCATCCAGACAGTTCTCCACAGACCAGTTGCTGCTGTAGAAACTTTTGCTCAGATTGTGGCGATTCCAACCACTAACAAAAAATCTTTAAAAAAAACCCCCATAGGGCTCATACGTCTCCAGTGGGATAATATGGGTCTTGAAAGACCAAAAGAAATCTTTGCATTAGGAAGGCATGATATAAGATTTATTTCAAGAGCATTAACATTATACATCTTCAACATGTTTTAAAATATCACACTCCCTGAACTCTTAATCACATTTGAACATGTAATGATGATGCCAATATTTTGTACATTATTATAAAAATAAATTTCTTCAAAGATCTACAGAGTAACCATTGACAACCAAAGTTTCATCCTGTTGAGTTCACTGCATCAGTTTGGGAAGAAATTTTTTCCAGGCAATCATGTCTCAAATGCACTGTCTAATTAATCTATTAATATTAAAGGCAAACAGTTGCCAATCTTGCAGTGCAATTTCACCCCTTGTGCATTCTCTCTATAGCACAGCCATTATTCCAATGCAATTAAACTCTTTGAGTTTTTGCAATGATTTATTAATAGTAATTTGTAATGCAGCGATTGGTTGGTGCCCCAATGAACTATACATGTACCAAGGATATTGCTAGGTTTCAGAGCTTTTATTCTAAGATTAATGAAAGGGAGCAGTTGTGGGAGACAAAGCCAGGATACTGTAAACATATCTTTTTAGCTGCACCTTTTAAAATACAATGTGCTCAAGGTACAAATGATTTGTGAGAGGAACAGTGTCAAAGTTGTATACGTGAGACTTCATACACCAGAATATAGCCAGTAGTTTTTTAAACACACTTCTGTCAAAGACAGGAACTCCCAGATGTTTGTATTACATCCCAGGTTTAAAACCAATTTATAAATGTTTAGATAATGTAGAACAGAAAATAAATTAATCAAGTTGTCCTTCAATAGATACACAGAGAAAGGCGTTTCCTTTCCATCTGGTACAGCCCAGTGGTTCCCACTGCAGTGAACAGAAAGTGCATGTGGTTGCTTTTGATACATAGTTCACTTTTTTGAACTTTTCCCTCCAAAGATGGGGAAAGAAAAAAAAAAGGGGAAGGTCTTCCTGCTTCACCTACGTATTTATTACACTGCTGACTCTGTGAAGGTCCTATATATTAACTCCACAATAAGAAGCGATTCTTAATGTATCTTTCCTGCTGGTCTGTACTAATTTGAATGACTGATATATCTGCCACAGGTATACACATCTTGTAACCACAAATTCACAGGCAAAATTAGAATTATTTATTTTGCAGTCGAACTTGGCAGAAGTAAATTCCATGTAACTAGTTGAGGGTAGTGATAACAAATTTCTCACTTCCATATTGATGGTACATGACACTGCCCATACCTGGGTTTTATCACAGTTTCCCTCCCAGGGTGTGGTATTCCTTGTTATCATTACTGGCCCTCTTTGCCCATCCCAGTACAATTTGTTTTAAAGACTAAGTTGTGCAGTGTATCTCCATGTATCAGTGCTCTTTAAAAAGTGTTGGAGCTTGAACATGATTTAAAAGAATTTCAACAACTTAATTTATTTAAAACTAAGTTAAGTAACTTTATTTAAATTTTAAAATAACTTAAAATAAAATAACTTAAATAGCTTAAAAATTGATTCCGTTAGAGTTAAAATAACAGATAAGAAGCCCTACCCAGCAACAAAAACTCACATAAATGTCATTAAACTTTTCTTCTTTCTTACAAACTTCACTCCCTTGATAGCTGTTGTGTTTACCTGTAGATGCCATAAATTTCATTACTAGACTGACGTACCCAAACCAAATGAACAACAAAATACACTGAGCCTTTTAGACCTTCTAAAATTTTGTTTGAAACTTACTTTCCCCCAGTATTTCTATACAGTTATATGCAATAGATTTAAAGACAAGCTAGATTTTTCTTGTGATGAAATTCTGTACTGAAGCTTTAGAGAACACTGTGTATTACGGGACACATGAAAAAGATGCGATAGGCGGCGACACTGTTTTTGTTTCATTACCATCACATGCCAATGCAGGGAAGCTGCTCCCAGCACAGCTGACATTTACTCCTCTGGAAATCACCCAGTCAGCCACCCTTCTCCAGGCTGCCGTGAAGGAAGATGGTATCTGGAAGCAGTGACGAAAGCTGGCTGTTAAAAAGCACGCTCTGAGCAGAGATTTGTTTTGAGTCAGGTGGCAGAATATCTGTCTGCAAAGGAGGCAGGTTTCTGAGGAGCCTGTGGGCAGACCTCGCTCAGGTGGTGGCAGGCTGCAGATTCTCCACCAGCTGGTTGGGAGGATCTCCTGAGCCGGCGGAGGAGAGCAGCTCCTCCTCTTCAACCAGCTTCTAGCAGCTTTTGGTTTTTCACAGGAATCAATAGGAAGAGCGCAACTGCTGCTTCTCAGCACAGAACAGGAGAAACCTCTTCTTTTCCTAGCTTAGATGAAACACGTCTCTCCTAGACTCACACTTCTCCGTAGCGTGTGGCTAAGATCTTCCTCTTAATCTGTTTTTACCACGTTGTGGTGTAATGTTACTGTTGTCTGGCAGTTTGTCTGGCCCTCTAAGCCACAGAGTACATGCACAAGATGCTGTTGTAAAAGATAACCATTACACATTTCCACTTCAGGCCTGTAGGCTGGCTTGAAGATGCAAACACCTTCTTTATCACATGCCTTAGTGCAGGATGTAACACACAGCAGTGGTATTCCCTAGCAACAAATTCAAGGAAAAATCTTCTTATCTGGCATTTAGAATTGGAAAACACAGGGAGGAAAAAATCATGAACAGACTGTGAAATAAATCTTCATGATGAAATCAAGTACAATTTATTTTTTTAAACCTTTGTATGTTGATAGCGATCTCATGAGAGGAGGGCAATTTTGGAGAGGTAGCTGGAGGCGGCACCAGTGGGGATTTACTCCTGTAGTACTGATGATTGGACCATGTATGGGTCTGTTTCAGGGACTACACGCCATATTTAGCAGAGTTCTAGGTTCCCTAGGGAGTAATCAGTGGTGAGGATGCGTATGAATGTGATTATGGGCACCTCAACATACCATATGTTCTAGAGGCTCGATGTATGGGAAAATGATTTCCTAATTGGTAACACATATCTGAAACAGCTGCTGTTTTAGAAGAAGCAAATCCATCACTTAGGACTCTCAAGAGAAGTCAAATCATCACTTGATACGTCAAAGTGTTGGATTAACTTTTCCCTGTGAGGCAGAGTATAACTGCTGCTGTATTTGATCCAGACATCTAACTGTCTTTGTAAATTGAACAAAGTCCCTGCATGCCAAAACTAAAGGGTGATTCAATCTAAAGGAAAAAGGGATTTTCCAACTTCCTTGAAGGAGACATCGTGAAAGATAGGAATCTTTCTAAAGGGGATACCCCATAACTGTCTGGGTAGGTGGGGCATGCAAGCTAGTTGTCAAGGTTGAAAGAAAGCTTTCTTGAAATAAAAATACAAAAACTGTCACTGTCAACTGAGGAAACAGCTACTATTTCTAGAATATCGAAGTGCCTAGAGAAGAGTACCTCTGGCTTACTTTTGCTTAAGCCATGCAAGACTAAACCTGTGCTGGTCAAAAAAAAGAGCCATCTCTTCAAAGTGTTCCCCAGATGCTATTTTTGTCTTCCACGGCATTCAGCCTTCAGCAGTGAACAGTGTACATCTTCAGACTTCGGTCAGACCCTGTGAAACCCAGATAAGCAAGTAACGAGGAACTAGTTTTCAGAACACCTTTTTTCCCTCTCACTTTCTAGGAAACTTTGTCCTCTTTCCAAATTGAAGACCAGGATGAAGTAATTGATACACCTGTATATGGAATTACAATACCCCAAACTGAAATTAAGATCAGCCTATAAGACATCACAACAGCTTTATTTCTTAAGACAGTGATAAACTCAAGATTTCTTTTGCATGCTCAGTCAAGAGATCTAATTTTGGAGCTGTGGACTCTTTAATATTCCTGAAGAATATTCCTTGTTTTCCAAAGAGGAAGCATGCCATTCAAACAACCTTTTCACTTTCAGGCCCCATTCCAAAAAAAAACCAACCCCAAATTAAACAAAAACTAGCAAAATTCTGGTTGAAGACGTCCCTTATTTGGGAACTTTGCTGTAGGTTTATATGAAAGGTGTTCCTATATGACAGTGATGGAAAGTAATTTAAAACCACTAGAATACAAAGTTAGTAGGGAACTTTGAAGAAAGGGAGTCTAGGCGTCAAGAGATGAAAAACATTTTTCTCTTAGGACAGTTACGTTGTTTTCTGAGTTTTGGATGGCTAGATGTCAAATCAACCTGCAACTGTCACAAAGAGAGAACTAGACGGTGACAGACAACTGTCTCAACTACCACCACTCTGGATTTAAGAAAGCATTGGAGTATCTAGGGCATATTAAACAGACCATAAAGGAGAGGAACTGGAAGACAGAAGAAAGTCAGAGTCCAGGGACTCTGAGACTAACAGTTACAGATACAGATACGTATTTATACATATCTGTATCTATATAATACACCTATAGATATCAATAAGCAAATGACATGGGCCAGAACCGAGGTGCTGGAGGGAAAGGAAAAGGATTTGATGATTTACAGTCTTACAGTGACTGAAAGGGAAGGAAGGAACAGGGAGCCCATACAGCCCAGAGTATTGATTGATTGAGTACTAGGGAAATTAATTGGAAGAACAGAAAGCCACAGAGGCAAAATCTTTCTGGAATTAAAGAAGAAAGATAATTCTTGGTCCAGAAAAAAGCAAGAGGCCCAAGGGGGATAGGTTTCTGAAAGCAAGAGAGAAAAGACACACACACAAGAATGAAGAGAGTAAAACAGAGATGAAAAGGAGATCTCAGAGCAAATTAATTTTAAGGATTTCAAGAAGCTTAGAGACAAAGTAGAAAAGGGAGATGAAAAGATGGTTGGGAAAAGCTTGCTTTGTATTTACTGGAAGCACTGATGCTAAAAGCTGAACTAACAGGCAGGAGGTGAGGGACTGAACAGAAGGAAGTGATTTTAAGGCTTACAGGAACAACTAGCCAGAGGGAAAAATAAGTCTTAATTGATGCAACATCTTCTAGTTTATTCAGAAAAAAATCCCCAATATTTTTCCTGTTAATTACTAGGGACAGTTCTTGAAATGCAACAGCTTGTTTTAAAGAGCATATGGTAGGGAGTGCTAGGCAAATGCAGCAGACAATGTGTTACTAAAAGAAGAAGATCTCTTTTACATAAGGAGACATATGTAATCCAAATTTATCCACACCATATCATCAAAATGAGTATTTTAAATCATGCTGTCTGTAATATTAATATTCAGACTGTAATTACTCAGTAAGGTATGTACAATCAGTCCTTTCAGACATTACATTAAGGGGCAGCTTAAATCTTAGATGTATAGAAAAAGATAGAGGAAGGGTAGCCAGGAGATTGCTATGATAAGTGATGTGCTAACCCAGCCTGATCACATGCTGAGGCCAATAAATGGTCCTGTCATCTGGAAGCTTCTCGAAACTCTGCAACCACAGGACTTCCTCTTTTTACATAAATAGCCTTTTCCTGCCCTCCTCAAGCTCTCTTTGAATATGTGCTCATAACTTAAATTTATTTTTCAGTAATGCTATTTTTATGGCATTATGATTTTATATCTCTGCCACAACATGGTTCTCTTAACTGTCTCATTGACACCTTTTGTCAGCTGCCTCCCAGTTTCATATTCTCTGGCACAGTGTGAAGAAGTTTCTGATCTACCCTCACTTATCTCCACCCAAATCCTTTTGTAGATGAGCCACAGGGGAGAAAACTGGCAGCACTCTGCACTTCACTCATAAAATTATTTCTGCTCAAAATAAAATTTTGGTTTTTTTATAATAAAGTCACAAATGAACCGTGTCACAGAATGGATGAATGGATTTTATTAAAATCAAAAACTAATTATGAATTCCCATCTTCGCAACATCTTTGAGCGGGAGTGAGAGCCTGTCGTGGTTTAACCCCAGCCAGCAACTAAGCACCAAGCAGCCGCTCACTCACTCCCCCCCGCCCCCCCTGGGGGCGGG
>JAVJGG010000073.1:22497145-22525430 GCA_035590195.1 Aviceda cuculoides
CTGAACTCAAAACACAGCACTGTACCAGCTACTAGGAAGACAATTAACTCTATCCCAGCTGAAACCAGGACAGAACCGAAGGAGGACATGGGTGGGCAGTGCCTGGCAGAGGGGATGATGTGCGAGGAGAGGGTCCCACAGCGGCCTCTGCTCTGGGGACAGGCATTCAGACTGCTGGCTGTGTGGGTTGTGTAAGGTACGGTGCATGTACGAGCCCCGGGTTAGGTGGGATGATTGAGGGGTGCCAGAGGGTCTGAGCAAGAGGGCGGGAGGGGCTGGCAGAGCCTGCAGCTCAAGGGCTCTGTGCTGGCAAGTGGTGCCAGCAGTGGCAACTCTGAGGAAAAGTGGCTTCCGTGGCAGCCTCTGTGTTTAGGTGACTGTCTGGATTCATGTTGTGTGTGGCCTCAACTCTTCATGGAGGTTGGAAAGGTAGAGTTGGGATGAAGAGCACAGTCCCACCCGCAAGCTTTGGTTTTGCAGGGGAACTGAAAACTCACAAGCATTGCTCTGCAGCAAGCTGGGAAGCCAGCCCACAGGTTGCATGGCAAAGATGGTACCATGCACTTAAACCTGAAGTGGATTTGGGATGAGTATTTTAGGTGCTGTAGGTTGAGAATGGATGACTAATATTTCCTGTTTTAAAAATAAAATTGAAACAGAAGTCATGGCAACTTCAAAATAACAGTAAATCCTATGTAACCTAAAGAAAAATATCCCCTTCCCAGTTTTGAAAGTCTTGTTGCTTCAGTAGTAGCACATACTGTGATGCCTCTGATGAGCAAAGAGAGTGAGCATTAGTGTTGCCAATATTATCATTCAGTTATCATCTTTCTATAGACTTGGGCCCCTTGGCTCCTTTTTCATGTGCCTGACACCTTCTCCTCCTCCTGATTGTGCTGTTTCTGCCAAAGGAGCTAGCAGTACATGCAGCTGCTTGTAAAGAAGAACAGATTCAAAAATGTAAAACTTTCATGAAGGTGAAACATACGTATCACACCAAGTCAGCACTTCAATATGTATCCACCCTTGACTTAGCTAACAGAGTGGTTCAAACAGCCCTTTATTCCGTACAAAGTTTTATTTGTATAGCAATGTCTACCAAGAGACTATGCATAACTCTGAAGAGGTCATACCCACAAACAAAAATTAATTCACAGTGTTCCCTCTTTTTTGCTCTCCTGACACATCTTCCTGCAGGATCTTGTGGTACAAAGTACTTTTGCTTTGTGAGTGGCAGTTGCCATATCAACCTTGTTTTCTTAAGCACAAATAACGAGCTGAGATGAAAAGGCTGAGGTTGAACCTGACATCAGCTGCACCCTGTGCTCCCTATGATTGTGGGTTTGCAGCCCCCGCACATGGAGGTGTTCACCAGAGAGCACTGTATCAGGAGCACAGCTCCTCCATTAAACTCCCAGTGCCAGGTTAGGTGTCCGCATAATGCACAGGGAGAACTAGATATGGAGGAATGGAAATCAATACTGAATGAGGAGACACCTTATAATAGTCAATAGGAAGTACCAAAAAGGGGAGAGTGTTTCTTCCACACTTAGACAACTGTTCCTTCTCTGGCCCCAGACTCGAAAAATATGTATGAGATTCACAGACCAGCACTCTGTCACTTAAATCATCCCTTTGGGTACAGATGACCAGCTCCCTGTGTTTCTTTAAAAAAACACAGTCAGTAGCAACATAATTTTATCAGCTAGTCTGGTGTTCAGATCTCAGTCCTTTCCAGCATGAGGTAGATCAAACTCCTTTCCCAGCAGACATTGTGTGGCTAAATACCAATCCATATGGCATACAGGGATGAGCCTCCTGCCTGGTTCATGTTCCCTACTGTACAAAAACTGTAGGAAAGTTTTTAGGGTCAGAAGGAGACACTGTACAAGAAAGCATGTTTTTGTAAGCCTGTAAAGATAGTATTCAGCTCAGAGGGCCTTGCTTCAAGCCTTGCCATAACACATGAGTAAAAACACATGCATTAAACAGTATTAAACAGTTGTCATGCAATGCAACTGCATGAAAGAAGCGATACGGCAATCAAGAACTAAACCCCAGGCATCTTCATGAAAAGCAAGTGCTATAAACATCTAGCACCTCTACATCCCTGTTTCTGAGCAGAAGACATCTCACTAAACCCTTTTCTCCTATTCTAGCTGCTATTTCCATCTCCTGCCTCTGACCACGCCTCACATCAAAGCCATCTTTATAGTTTTCCCTTTGGCAGCCAATTTCCAGCCCCTCTCCAGCTGCAGCTCTAGGCTTTCTTTGTCTTTCAACCCTAACCTTCATCTATTTGTAGGTGCTTAAACTCCTTTGCATATCTGCACCTTTGCTTCTCCAGTGATAGATAATTTGAATATTTAGCTTTGGCGTCATGACTCTGGAAAGATGTTTTCTCACTGTCTTGCTGCTAATTAAAGCCAGCTCAGTGAAGGCTCTGATCCACAGTCCCAGGTGGCTCCTGTCCCTTTCATTTGGTACACAGTTATTTTCCAGGTGATTAGTTAGGGTATTTTTAAGTGGTTTTCAAAAGCAATGTTTGCTAGGTATGGTGTGTTAAATCCACCCATCAAAACCATACTCATTATATTTTTAGGAGAAAGTAATTATTAATCACGCTAGTTAAATTATTCATTGTAATTTTGAATTGGTCTGCCACTTTGAAAATAAACAGCTTGTTTTGTCCTTTACATATGTTTTAGAACTGCATTACTTAACACTCCGCTGTAAGCCTGAGTAAAAATCAAAGAAACAGAAATCTGTAGGCAGATGTTGCATTTCAACATCTATCCCCACACTCAGCTCTGACAATCTTGTGTGCAGAGTTCACTTTCCTTGAGATGATTCAGTTCATAACCAATGACTCAGCGTCAGCAATTATCCTGGGGCAGTGAGGCAGAGTACGTGCTTCCTTTGAACTGACTCCATCCCAAAAGTCACTCACCGAAGGCAATAGGTGGTTGGACAGTATTGCAGGATTAGGTTTATTGATTCAATTCCTTAAGTAAAACTTTATGTGGAAAAGACTGTAGCAAAAGATCTGCAAATTATCCAGCAGGCTTGTGGCATGCATCTCACTCCTGATATAAAATATGCATGGTACAAATGCCCAGGGAGCCTGGTTCTTGTCATCAGGATTGTGTCACACGACAGCAGCAACCCAAGCCAAGGAAGGATGTATGTGAATAGCATGTTTACACGGGTATGTGACTGAGCATTAATGCCGAGCTTATTCACTTTATGCCTGCTAAAAATCAAAACTTTCATCTACATTTGACATTTAGCACAGGCTGAATCTTTTCATATATTTACGCCAGTTTTATATTTCAAGCCATCTTAGCTCTCACTGACTATTTAGGCTCTCCCATGCCGTTTCAGGGCAAAAATCAAACAGGTCAGCCCTGATTTAAAGCTGGTTCTGCTCTGAGCGGGAAACTCACACAGTTAGGGACAACCACAAGGTGATTTAAGAACCTGCCACCTCCCAGCTGAGCTGGGCTCACAGGCCATGTGATATTGGAGCCCAGTTTGGGTTTGGCTCAGGAGGGTTGGGAGGCACCTGGGTGATGTGGTTACCTGGCTGGCTCTTTAGATGCAGCACAGAGGATCTGCTGAAATTGTCTCACAGCTGCAACACCTGGGTTGTTTTCTCTCTTGGCATCCCGACGGCCAGGGTACGTGTCGAGGCTTAGTGTTGGTGTGCTTTCCGCGGCGGCCTGCCTGGCCCGGACACAAGTGCGAAGCCTCTGTGGGCCGCACAGCTCTCCAAGGTGGCCAGCAGCTCCCCACGCCATCGCTGCAGCTCGCCTCCCCGTTGTGTCGGGAATCACACGTTGACATGGGTTGTGGAAATGATTCCCTCATCTTGGTGGCCCCACTTGCAAAAATATTTTTGGGAACGGTACTGACTGATAAAAATATGCACTATAGTCTATGCCAAGACAGTGGTAAATTTGCTATAGCAACATAGTATGTCTGATGGTTATGTTATTCTGAAGCCTCAGCTGTGGGCCAGGACTCCTTCACACCAGATATTGTACAAGCCCAGACTGAAAACTGTCACTGCGAATTTGCTATTTAAGTAAGTGATTTGATGAATGATGATAGCCTCAGTTGTGAAAAGTACTGCTTTTAGAGTATAAATCCTACTTTTTTAATCTTCAGTTGTTTGTTAAATATCCAAGTAAACTTAGAAGTTCCAGAGCAACATGCTTTCTCTCAAAAGATTTTGAGTAATTTCTGACTTTCCTTATATCTCTGCCCTAGAGGTGCCCTAACAAAGTCCTGACAAAGAACTTTGGGAGGTTGTGAAAACTCTCAGTCCTTGCAGAATATTGATATTTGCAAAGATGTCTCACCATGGAATAGCATACATTCGCATTTACCATGTAGTTGTTATTTCCAACCTATTCATACATGACAATATGCTTTCTCTCCTACAGCGGAAGAGCCAAAACATAACTTCACATAAGAGCATGTAGGTTAAGGATGACAGAAAAGATTCAATGAGAAATAAGGGGGTGCAAAGCAACCCCACGGGGACTGCAGCTGCCTCCTGCCATGATGAAATGCCTCCAGAAGCACCAAAGGAAATTGTTTAATAAATGGACCCTCCTGGAATATGAGAACCTAGCAGCATCACACTGGTACAAAAAAGCAGGTCATTCCAAAGGAAAGGGTCGTTTCCATATGATATGGTTAAATCATGCTGTGTATTCTGTTTATTAATACTTTAAACTGTTTTCTTATTTAGCTTACTTATTTTAGCTTAAATCCTCTTTCCAGCTGGTAGCATGAGTAAACAGCTGTAAGCTGAGGTTTTCTTCGTAGTGGTGGGAAGAAGGAAGGACTCCAGACTTACCAGTGTGCAGCTTCTATTTAGTGCAGAGTAGATGGGCTCCCCAGCTCCATTCTGCATATTTTTAAAATATCAAATATCAAACTAATCCTGGCTATGTAACTTTAAATTTTACGGTCACCTAATGAACCTGAACATGATATGTGCATCTTAGACAGCTATTTACACGTGCTGAATTTTGTCTTTAAAAGGCCCGGTAATGGGAAAAAGATTGGTACAACAAATCTTCATCCAATTTGATAAATACGTCTCTCTGTATCAATCCTATAATGATCTTCAATATAACGTAAATGGTTATATAAATAAATGTACCCAATTCCAATGGAATTTCTTTTATTGCATTCACATGTTTTGTTTAACATTTTTATGAAACCATATGAAAAATGAATGATTGCTCAAACTAGTTTACATCACTCCTTAGTGATTAATTATAGCATAAACACTGTAATTCTTCTATGCTGAAATAGAAAAAAAATACCTCAGAGATATGTTTAATCATTTGGATCCAGTAGCGCTGTGTTCATTCATTCCTTTTTGGTCCATTAGAGAGTAAATTAGATTTGATTCACTTACTCTGATTGGCTTAATTGTACCAGTTACAGATGAAGTACAAATAAAACCGTAATAAATCCAGCAGATGTTTAACCTGCTCAACCAAGATCTTTAACAGTCAATTCCAATCACAATTTACACTCAGCAATTTAACGAGACCCTTAGGATGTCAATCTGATTTTTCTAAGAACCAGACACTTTATTTCTGTGTTGCCAAAAGGAGACCAGTGTGCTGTATTTTCAGGAACAGGTTCTTTCACAAACGTTGTTTGCCATCTCACTTCTTTCTGTCCCAGGCTGTAGGGCAACAGCATCCACTACAGCTGGGGGGATTCTAGGAGCTGGTGTAAAAGTAGATTACGTGGCTTCTGCCCAAGGTAAAAGCACTAAAGGTCACTAGTACAGGAAACAACAATTTCAGAATAAAATTATAAAATAATGGGGTTTAATGCCTTTGTCTTAAAAATCTGAAAATACCTACATCTAATGCATAATGCACTAAACTGCAAGGTTCATCAGATCGCAATTTAAATTGCTATGACCTTTAAAAATACTATTTAATATGCGCATGAGAAATTCTAATACTAAATACCATATCTTAGTCAAATCGATCTTTCATGCTATTGAGAAACCATCTGTATCTATAGAAGTAAAAAAGACAATATACATTAGCAAACTAGTCCATGCCGGAGTTCGTTATGCCCCAACAAGCCCTGCCAAGAAATAGAGTATCTTATTAACATAGAAAAATGTCAGTTATTTTAATTATAATGAGAGGTGAAAGGAATCCTCTCTGAGTGTGAAATTACCGCAAAGCCATCCATTGATCCCTCCGTTTAATCAGTCTCTCGAGAGCACTGGGAAGATGGAAGAATATCTGATTATTGTGGAAGTGTCAGCCTGGGATTAGCTTTAGGCACCAGGGTTTCATACCAAGGGATTTCCCCTCTCCACTCCCAAACCTGGACCACTGGCTGGTTTCACCACTTGCCCCGCTGAAGCAGGTTTCCCCTCCCTGTGTAATGCTGAGGGAAAGACTGGAGCATACCCAAACCTTTCGGTTAGGTTCCCTGACCAAAGGCTCAGCAAATGAAACACCAAGTCCCAGTGAAGAAGGGAAAACCAGAGCCCACAAATCAGCTTCTCCAAGGCCATCCAAGGATGCCGAGCAGACCACTGTCCCTGGGATGTAGCCCACCGAGGTGGCTCAAGGGGAGGTCCCCCCTCCCCAGCCAACCCAGGCAAACCAAGGGCTGGTTCCCTGCAGGGGCATGGGACTTATTTTGGGGCGGGGGGGGGCGGGGGGAGAACTATGTAAAACTCATGAGACATTTTAAGGGGATTGAGTGTGAAAATTCCTATGGGACATGTACGGGAAGGACCGAGGTGGGGAAAGGGAGGGGTCCATGTGGCTCAGGCATCCTGGTGAACCGGGGAAGATGCCTACTTGTACCGGCTGCCTCCATCAGCTCTCTGCAAGAAAATCACAGCTTGACCCTGCAGGCAAAGCCTTCTTGCTGGTCATGCAGGTGCTTGTTAGCATGAGGAAGTTAGATTTCTCTTTTCTCTGTTGTAAAATCTTTTGCTCCTCCAACCAGCAGCAGAGGATGATACTCAGCAAACAGTTGAATACACACCCATACTGAAAACAAATAATTTGCAAACAAGACGTAGCCTGGAATATGTTCTGACTATTTTGAATATTGAACAAATCTGTCAAAATCAAATTCTGTTCATAGATAATTTGTGAATAGCAGAAAAAGCTGAAACCGCAAATAAATGTTTGATCTGCATCATTTATGCTGTTCTGTCAGCATCTGAATTATCAAGCAGAAATCCTACTTAGATTCATAAATGTCAGATCCAAATGTACTTGCCCCCAAGACAAGTCTGATCTGTTCAGAGGAGGTTGAGGTGAGCTGGTTGTGGCTGGGCATGTATATGCCTTTCATTAGCACTACACTGGGCACCTCTAACCTAAATCTGTCTTCCCCATAAACCAGTTTTCTGTTTTAAACCAAACAAAATCATGCAACATGTCTGATTTTTCTTGTTTTTTGTGTGTATGCATTATATTACACTTGATTATTATGAAGTCAGAATTTTCAAAGCATTTGAATTATTCACCACCTACATTATTTTGTATTTTATTCAGTTTGCCATGAAAATTGCCTCTGGATTTAAACACACTCTCTAATAATGTTCACTTCTTATTACTGTACAAATATGATAATTTTAGTAAAGTTGGCTCAAAGATATACATTTCAAAAACAACAAAGAAAATTAAATCCTTTTTTTTTAATCAAAGATTTTTAAAGCCTTCTAAAAATTTATATCTGGATGTTCAAAAAGCACATTTCTATAAAATGATTCAGTGATTTATAAAATGTTTAAGGGAAATTTCTGAGCTTTTAAAAGACCAATTGTCTTAAAAAAAGTGGAATGAGAATTCTTCATATATTGACTTTTTTAAAGTGTTTGCAGATAAAATCTATAGTTAGAACATAAAACCTCTTAATAGACCCTTGAATCTGTTAATATCGAATTAGACATCTTACTCTCGAACTCCATCCTTGCTGCAAACCATACCACTTTAAAAAGAAGGAGCCCTTTATTAAAACAGTGTTCTTACACCAGTGGAGCAATATGGGAAGCTGTGATCGGAGCTGACAGTTGGTTTGCTCTTACCATTTGATCACAAAATATCAGTGCCATCTGTGGGAAGCCACACAGGCAAATGTGTCATCACATCTAATAATGAAAAGAAGAAACAGATAGAACGTGCTGTAGAAACAGACTGCTTTAATTACCCCCTGTACAATGCTTTACAAAATTTGCAGAGGAAAAGTCCCGTGCGGACAGGTAGCTTATGCAAAGGAGAATGTCATAACTATGGCAAAACAAGGTTTGACCTTGGGAATTATACCTGAACAATATCCAAACTGTAGATTCATTAACAAAACCTTTTAAGTGCAGGACAAGGGTGTTGCACACCTTGCAGACCACCGGATTTCGGAAAGGCAGGCAATGCTGGTAGCGAGGCACTGCTCTGCCCCGTGAGAAGGGCAGTGCCCAGCTGCGCTCGCCGGCTGGCTGCCCTGTGCCCTTCGACGCAGTGACCGCATGTGGTAAGGGTGGGGGAAGACTCCATAGTTCGTGAAATTTAACAGTTATGCTTAGGAGATAAACAGGCTGTTGCTGATTTTTATTCTGAATGGGGATCTCCAGCTGCAATGAGATGAATGGCAATAGGTGCACACCAGTATCCCCTGGTGCCAGCCGGAATGAGGTATGGTATAAGGACAGCATCTGGGGGAGTTAGAGCACTCTGTTGGGATGAAATCCCAGGTATGGGGCGAGTGAAGCAGATAAAGCTACTCTGAAGGATTGCCCTGTGTTGATGGGTGGAATATAGGCTCAGTTTTGGAGAACAGGTTGCTCCTGCCCAGGTCATGACACTCCTGTGTAGTTCGTGTCTTAGCAAAGCGATGGTGGTATGCTGTTTTATCCTGACTGCACGCCCTGATGCCTGGATATCCTGGGCTGACTGCGAAGGTGATGGCTTGCCATGCTGGTTCAAAGAGCTGCTATGGGACAAAAGAGAGCAAGCCTCCTGTTTCTGAGGGCAGCCTGGGCATGAGGACACAGCTGCAGTGTGATTTGTGGCAAATGCCATCTGACAACCACGCAGGAGGGAAACCCCACTGCGGTGGGGGCTCACACAGGTATGGTAGGGCCTGCTTGGACAGTGTCTTGGATGGCTGGGGAAAACAAGTTATACGTGGTCCTTCTCATCTGCAAGCCAGCACCCTGTCCCGGCACCTGCTCAAAGTCCCAGACTTGGCCTTTTCAGGTGCTTTAGCTTCTTCCTCATTCACATCTAATCTCAAGTCCTGCCGCATTAATTTTTGCAAGACAGAAAGTGGTGATACTGCTATTACTTTCTTTATGTTCTTCAAGCACTTTATTTTGTATCTACTTCTGGCAGGCTGGTTGCCCTCCCCAGGGGAAGGACCCATGTCTGATTGAAAGAGGAGACGTCCAACAGAACCTGAGAGAGACTCTAGGTGCTGAGTCATCAGGATTTGGTCTCAGCCAGGAAATAAAGTTGCTTGGGATTTTATTTACAGTCCGAGCCAATCTACAAGAGCATAGCCAGGGTCAGCTTCTGGCACTATGTGGAGGCACCCAGGAGTTGTCCCCCCAGTGCCAGCTCAGCACAGCACTGCTGGTGACATCCAGGTTTGGCAGCTGGAGCTTGCAGTCTGCAGAGACCTTCCCCTCTGAGAAGCGGGTTGCAGGCGGAGGGTATGTCGGCACCGCTAACGTGGCTCACGCTGCGCCCTGATCGCGCTGCGCCACACCGGCCTCCCTGCAAGAGGACTTCTGCAGGGGACGGCAGGCATGGCTGGAGCTCAGCTCATGCCGTGCTCCTCACCGGGGTGGACGGAGCTGGCTACGGCTGCTGCAGAGGGCACATGACAGCCAGGTAGCCCAGGACCCCTAGTGATCCAGACTGTTGGCCAATTCAGGACCTAAAGTTAGAAAAGGAGAGTCTGTAGCGTGACACAGAAGTTAATGGAGAAAGGCAGCCGACAGCTCTCAGGAACCACAGCACGACAAGCACTTTTCCCATTCTGGCCAGCCTGCCCCACTGAGAATGACACTGTAATGCTCACAGTTTACGAAAAATTAGCAAATTCGTAACATTCCTGCATGACCAAGTGTGGCAGCACTATACACGTGTGCAAAATCAGAGTAATTTGCTATCCTTGAATGCCACCTATAGGTTACTGTTTTCTGAAATGATCCTGATGCAAAACCATGGAAGACAGAGGGCAAAACACAGTTTTCAATTAAAGCTGCCACATTTTTGTGTGTTTACTTTGATTTTTGTAAGGTCACTAGTGACCATGTTTTGCTCAGGACAGTTGCATCCATTGCCTGCAGATCACAGTTCCTCTCTATCTGATTTTCCAAATCTCGCTCATGGACATAATGGCTCATTTATGAAACTATCATTCAAAGGCTACTCTTTTGCAGGAACGCAACCCCATGGATTTATCCCTTGTTGCCACATGTCATGGTTTAACCCCAGCTGGCAACTAAGCACCACACAGCAGCCCACTCACTCCTGCCTGGTGGGATGGGGGAGGGAATCGGGAGGCTCAAAGTGAGGAAACTCATGGGTTGAGATACAGACAGTTTAATAGGTAAAGCAAAAGCCATGTGCACAAGCAAAGCAAACCAAGGAATTCATTCACCACTTCCCATGAGCAGGCAGGTGTTCAGCCGTCTCCAGGAAAGCAGGGCTCCATCACATGTAACGGTTACTGGGGAAGACAAAACACCGTAACTCTGAACGTATCCCTCTTCCTTCTTCTTCTCCCAGCTTTGTACACTGAGCATGACATCATATGGTCTGGAATATCCCTTTGGTCCGTTGGGGTCAGCTGTCCCGGCTGTGTCCCCTCCCAACTTCTTGTTCCCCCCCAGCCTCCTCGCTGTTGGGGTGGGGTGAGAAGCACCAAAGGCCTTGGCTCTGTGTAAGCGCTGCTCAGCAATAACAAAAACATCTCTGTGTTATGAACACTTTTCAGCACAAATCCAAAACATAGCCCCATATTAGCTACTCTATCCCAGCCAAAACCAGCACACAACAAAACCTGTAGTTACTGCACAATACCGCCGCACAGCATCCTTTGGAAGGATGTCACAGGGCACTTTGTGACAAACGAGTTTCAGATCATTAACAGGGAAGTCAGTGATTTACAGCAGCTGTGAGTCTGGCCCTGCTTTCTGATACAAGACTTCTGAACAGCATGCATTTGACCCTTCACTCTACACAGTGTCCTTTATATTTATTCCCATTTTCCTAATTAGAGCAGAAACTTACCATTTCTCAACACTGTAATAACAAGAGGTTCCTTTGGGAACTGGTTTATTTGGAAAGTTTTTGATAAAATAAATGAAACCTTTTAAAGATGGTCGATTCATTTCAAAGAGGATTCATTCTGCAAGTTGCTGAGCATGACCTGCGCTGTGCTTATGGCATTCCCCCTATGCATCACCTTTCCAGGAGGCACCCAACACACTGCAAGACTGCATTGCTTTACCCCCACTCTGGCTCAGTGATTCAGGTTCAACAATTTAAGAACATATTGTACCCTGTTCCTAGTATATGACGGCACATATTTGGTAGCAAATTTGGACAATGTCTTAGCATTATGGGACAGCCCAATGTGACTTCTATTACTATAACATCCCTGAAATGCTTGGGAGAAGAGGAATACAGATTTGCTTTGATTTTTTTTTAGAGAGTTTCTGAAGGATGTGGATGAATAAGGTATTACTACAAGCATTTTCCTTCTGAACTCTTCATACCTGCATATAGTGTGTATGGGAGAAGCTGTATAATTTAACAGATAATGTTTATTTTACTCCACTGTAATGTCTTCAGGACACTTACAATGAGATAAGTGTGGAAGGCGTTTGACTTGAGCCATTGTATCTCTAGCATCATATCAACTTAAACCGGCATTGTAATAATGGAAGCATAACGCACGTTAAGAAATTCAGTTGATGCAGAAGGTCCTCCAAAAGGTCTAGAGACTTAAGATGTCTCCTAAAAATGTTTCCAGAAATACATAGTCATTTATTACAGCACTGAACTCCACTGATATGTGCAACAGCAGTAAAAAACAGCCTTCTCATACAATGATGTCAATTTTTTTTTCAGAAGTTTGAAGCTCAGCAACTTACTGCAGTCCTTCCTCAAATCCTTGGATGATTTCTTAGAGAACACCTGAAAATGAGTATGCAAAGAGCTTGAGATACCTTTGCTGTACAATCTAGCGAACAGTTAAATATATGAGCGAAGGTGCATAGTGCTGTTGCCTGTTGCTTTGTTGCTAAAGTAAACACTCAATGGATCATTGCAAAAACATCCTTACCACATAGGCTGATAGGTTTCCTAAGGTCCCATTGCCTTCAAATCTTCATGAAAAAACTTGAAAGATCTTTTATATTTATGTAAGTTTTGGATCTAAGGGTAAATTATGCACAAGTCATGTAACAGAGTAACAAAGGCAGAAGTAACTAGCTGAAACCAGGAGTAAGTTCTCTGAAGATCAACATAGCCTGGCATTACTATTATTATCACTATCGCTTTATTATTTCTTGGCTGGAACTATTTGCCTATCACTTCCAAATTCTTTTAACTGTGGTATAATAATTAACAAATGCCTTTGTTTGAATTTTGAGCTATTGAATCACTGCAGTCTTTCATTTTTCATCATGTGTGCTAAAGATACTATTCAAGCATCTGTCCACATTAGCAAGCTCAGCTGCACATTTGTTCTCACAGAGTCAAGAGAAAGCAGTATTTTCCTGAAGACATTCCCAGACCAATCAAATTGTTTTTCCTCTGTTAAGAATTCTGTCCCAGGAGGTATAAACAACTTCCAGAGAGGAAAGAAAGCACCCGAGGTACCGTCCAAGATGACAAAGCAAAAAAGTTGGGAAAGACATGACTTTTCCTCTTCTTCTCATTTCAATATTTGCAGTGTTACTTAGTAGGTCCTCAGAACCAATGAGTCAGAATACAAAACTCTTAAAATAATCCAGAAATGTTCAGAAGAAACTAATGTTTTGCAAAATCCCAGGCTGTGCCATCTCCAGAGATTTCTCTAATGACCGTTCTACTGGAGAGGAGAGCAATGTTTTCCCTCAGCCTCGTTCACGAAAATACTTCCCTAAAAAATTCCCATCCTCAGCAACAGAGAGTTTGGGCAGGTCTGGCCTCTTCTGCTCCTGATGCAGGTGCATCTCTCACCTGGTGGGCTTTTTGGGGTGGCAACCCCTTTATCCAGGGAGGACTTCACTGAGGGGTCCACTGTAGGGCTAGTGAGCAGCCATGGTAGCAGTGGTTGCTCCTGTCTCCAGATATCATCTTGACACCAGAGCCCTTCCAAAGTGGGATGAAGAGGAGAACAAAGTGGTATCATAGAGGGGGTTCCCTGCAAGGGCTGCCTGTTGCCATGGGAGAGGGTGGCCACATAGCCCATTTTCAAAGACATATGCATAGAGAAGCTTCTCCTGAGCCAGGAACAAGCTTGGCTTTGTCATCTCTCCAGGATCATGGGTGCGATTAGGACTCTGCTAGTGTGTGACCTGGTAAACTGGATGTTGAGATAAGATAATGTGCTCTCATCCATTTCTGTCAATGAAGGCAGGTTTTGGCATGGCTAATGACAAAATTCTTCCCTCTGAACAAAACAGTGCATTTTTATGATTCTGATGCTGGCTGTAATTCAGCTTTTCTGTATGTCAGTTGCCAGCAGCTTCCTCAGATGAATCAGTTTCTGTTCCCTAAACTGAGGCAGACAGATGTTAACAAAATATCTGTGCAGTACTTAATTCCAAATACTACAAAGAGAACTTTCTTGGATTTACATTCTTTCAAGAGGACTGGTTGAGGCTGTGCAAAAAAATTGTCTTGGGAGCAAACAGCACAGAAGGCATCCCCTCATTCCAGCTCGGACAGAAGTCTCTGAGACACTCACATGAAGCATTTTTCACGTGCTCCTAAGTATCTGTAGGGTTGCAATATTTATTTTTGTTTCCACATGATTCAGCAAACATTAACTAAGGTTCCAAATGATCTTTGCACAGAAATCTCTAGCACTGCCTTTCGGCCAGAAGGTGATCAAAGAGCCTTTTGACTCATTTCTAGCGCACAGATAAATAGTAAGCAAATGCTTATTATGCACCAAGCATCCATCTAGGTTGACAGATTTTGCAAGCATCCCACCAAGAGTGGAATCCTACCAGAATAAGACTGTGCCAAGTTAACTGAGTACATCGCAGAGGCCAGCAGATGCAAGTAGTCTTCCTATTACTGTCAGATACAGAAAGCCTTGGTGCTGGGTATTACATTTGGAAAAGTATCTTGACTTTTCCACATAAAACATACTGCTTTGGCACAGATTGCTGGGTCAAAGAAGAAAATAGGCACTGACATTATTTTTATTAACCTTCCAGGGAATCATTCACGAGACAACATTTGGACTATAAACAATTCTATAGGGGAAACCTGAAGAATTTGGCAGCAGTATTAAATTGCACTCTACCTTAGTAGTTTCTCTTCCTGATCATTAGCCTGAAATGCAAACAGCCCAGGAATGATTACCCAATCCCCTGGATTTTCTTTTAATGACAAAGAGAGCTTGAGCCCAACAGAAAAGCAATACCATTTTTAGGAATAGGAAAAAAAATATGTAGTAACATTTGCTGTATATCAAACACATGCCCACTTATAACAATAAGCTAGAATGTATGGACTCCACTTCATGTGTCCTTAAAAAAGAGTTCAGTGACTATTAAGGAAGCTATTATCATTCTTAAAATACCTTAAAGGCACAAGGGCAAGCAGCTGGGTGATTCCAAGCAGGGTAGCCAAGAAGCTGCTGCGGTACAGTCGGTGTTTGCAGTGCAACCACCTCCAGCTGAACTGCTCACCCCAGCTCCCCTGCAGGGTCAGCGGAGAGGAAGGCATGACCTCCAAAGCACATTTATGGCGTGACTCACCCAACCTCTTCTACAGTCAAAACGACTGACGCACTCTTAGAGAAAAAAATTTCCCTTTACATCTAATCAGAATTTCTCTTGCTGCAACATGGGAAGATTTCCTTTCACTGCTCACCTCTGGAAAGAGTCTGACTGTCCCTCTCTAACCCTGTCAGGTAGCTGAAGACAGCAATTGCGTCCTGCTTCGGGTCTCTCCTCCGGCTGGTCAAGCCCAGCTCTTAGACACCCACGCCAGGACAGGGTGCAGCTCCCACTCCTTTCCCCAGCCGGCACCGCCTGCATCTCCCCAGAGCAGGCTGAGAAGCTCAGACACAGGTAGCGACAGGTAGCAGCAGGTTTAACGGTGTCACTTGTCAACTATACATTTGTAGCTAAAGCTAAAGACGTGCCTAACCCTGACTGCTGAGCAGTGCAGCCTCTCCTCCTGCACAGGCTGCCCTAAGGACACGCAACAGCAGTGAGCGTCGTGCTTAGGTACAGCCGACTACCATCACTGTTCAGACATTAGGCAGGTATCACTGACGGTCGCAAAATTACCCAGCCACTGAACTGACATTTTGAAAATATCCAAAAGTTCATCTGTTGGGAGAAATTTCAGAGAGAAAAAGGCAAGTGAGGTGTAATGGCAAAATCCTGTTGCTAGTGTGACTTGAGTCAAACCGCAGCTGCCTTTGCCAGCAGCATGACTACATTCACAAGGTAGGTAGTTTCAAAAATAAAAAGACTTCACCAGAACAGATAAGTGTTGTTTTAAAAATGGCAGATACTATTTTAGCATTCATATGAGAAATGTTATAAATAGGTAGTTTTGAATATAAAGCATGCAAGCCACAAGAGAAGACAGACCCTGCTTTTGTTGTTGCTGCCTGGATTATCTGTGCTACGGCTTTGCCCCAGATGGAATCAGCCTTATCAAGGTTCTTTAACCTCAAAGAAGGACAGAAACGATGCTGAGGGTGATATAGGGATTGTTCATGGGACCTGCCCTCTCAGGTTCTCTTTGAAATCACGATGGCCGATTCTTCTTTTTGTGCATCTATTACATCATGTTTTACACAAAAGGCTGTATGTGAGCATTGGGTAAGACATGGAGGGGGAGAGACACACAAGCAGGAACAGATTGGGAGACCACCCTGAAGCTAGGCCAGCGTTATTTCCTTAGATGGGATAGAAAGATCCAGGCTTTTGCCAGGAATCAGAAGGTATAGGTAGAGCTGTTTCTATATCTTTGTAATTTTACTCTGTCTAAAAAGTTTTCTGTTTGAAATGTTCCTTTTTTAGCTTTACAGATTCCTCCCTTTTGGAATGTTCACTTTAAGGAATTTAATCTCAAAGCCTTGGTCCATTTTGGGCATATCACAGGAGTAGTCTTTCCTTGTCACCATGCTAAAGAATCCATTGATTGACCTGTACATGAAACTGTGCAAGATATTTTAGCAAAAGTATATGAAAATTTATACAGTATGAAAACAATCACAGAAAAGATGGCATATGCTGGGCATCTCATGAGGGATTTTGATTTACCAAGCAATTTTAATTTTTTTTTCATTTGACTATTGCAAGAAAGATGAGTGCCAGGAACAAAATTAAATGAAAGAAGGCAGCAACTTAGCACTCTGGGACATGGAGGACAAGAGGTGTTGCGTATGGGAAAACACATGATGAGAGATTCATGGTGTGCTGGAGCTTTGCAAAGCTTTGCAGGCACAGCCAAGAAAATTCAAATGAGAAGGAATGGGTAAAAGGGAGTCAGTGGCATGAATCATAAGGGTGTAATGAGAAAAAGGTCAGGAGACAAGATCACGTTAACCAACTGGGTAGACTGAATGGGAACAAAGCAAATCTGAGGGAGGCCAGACTCAATGACAACACAATGTGAGTTGATGATTTGTAATTTTAATAATGCAAAATTCAGTAAATAAAATGTTAAAATAAGCAACTTTAATAATTCATTGCAACGTTTACTATTTTAGGACTGTTATTTTATAGGATATTTGATTCAATTGCTCAGTGTCATTGTATGTCCTTTCCTTGTAACCATGCCAAAACTTAGACATTACAGCGTTTCATAAATGGCCAGCTAATTGTAAGGTATTTCTGGGTTTTTCAATAAACCAGGACCCTGTCTGTCACACTAGAACATCAGCTTTGAACTAGAGTTGCACTCTTGCTCACCAAGGTTTTATGTGACCTCAGGTGGCCTATATTTCTAGTGCTTGTACTAAACCAGCAATTTTGTGTAGGTTTGAATACCATTTAGGACTTCAGTAGTTTGCATCTTCAAAGCACTGTGTAAATATTAACCAATGTATACATACCTTAACTTCACCGAATGATGCTTGTGTTAACTGTGGGAGATAGGAGCTAGAGGCTGCATGAAAATTTAGAGGTTATGCCATGTTTATCCTTGCTATATCTGTAAAAGCACTTGTAGGTGCTTTTGCTAGAGTTGAAACTTTTGCATGCAGAAATATATAACCTTCACCAAAATATATCTTTTTTATGATAGTACTCTGTGTTTGATGCTGCACAATGACAGATGCATATATATGAACAGTTGAAGTGTTAATGATGGGCAAAGGCTCCAAAGACTAAAAGCTATTACATGGCTGACTGCAGGCTTGTTAGCTTAGCACTGATCCCAAGCAAAATCATGGGAAAGACTGAGCATGACATATATGTTATTGTTAAAGACTGGTTTAAGTACAATGTAAGATGAAAGTATAAGGAACACTAACAACACACTTTAATGAAAACATTAGCATCCATTTTAAATGTAAATTTTTAAATGTCATCATTTAACATGGAAATACTGCTAGCATTTTTGACAAGCTTAGTTAATAAAAAGTGACAGCTGACATAATACACTTAGATTTCTGCAGATTCTTTTACTTGATACAGTATGACATCCTGATTAAAAACATTTAACTGAACCACTGAAGCACATACTAAAAAAAAATAAAAACCGGCTAATGGATGGATCTCAGAAAGAAATCATCAATGGGGTCTCTTTTTAGGCTCAAATGTGTTCAGTCTCTTTACTGAGGAGTAGAAGCCGTCAGATTAGTCCTACAACCCAGCAAGACCAAGGCTTAGGAGACTAGCTAGTTCAGTTTCTCAATAGCACAGAAAGGATCTCATGAAGGCCCCTAGGTTTGTAGCCACATACTCAAATGCACTCTCTTGTTTTTCTTATTTAGGCATTTTTTTAATCTGACTGATTCAGATTTCACAGTGTTCAGGGCAAAGTCTTCACTCCTGAGTTGGAACCAAATCTTATCTTAGCCACTATCAGGCTTTCTGTTAAGTTCAGTGGACTTTGGCTAAGGCAATATTTAAACAACCAGAATTCCACCAATTCCTTGTGCCTAAACAGTGGTGAAAGCCAGACTCCCCAGTGTCCCTGAGGACCTCTTCAAACTAAAATACTAGGCACAGAGATTTGGGAGAAAACAAGCCCCTGTGTTTTACTAGTGCTTGAGGGTAGCTTCCAGCCATAATAAGCAACAGGTAGAACAGTAGTAGAACAGGTACATACACCTTGCCCTTCACAGCAAAATCCTCCACAAACTTTGAGTGAAAACAGAAGATTTTGGCATTGCTATATATAAAAATTGTGCAGACCCAAGCCTTGTCCAAACCTTAGCAAACTGCTCTCCAGAGGCCTGCTGACGGGGTTAATAGCCTCATAGCTACAGCAAGTGCACAAACTGAGATGATAGATGTGATGGACACAGAGAATTAAAATGTAATTAACATCACATCCACAATATATGTTTACATTAATTACCAATCTGATTGTTGGAGTATATAATCCATGATAAAAATGGAGGGAGCCTGAGTGTAAAAAGAGAGATTTCATATGGGCACCAGTAGGCATGAAAAATAAATTAGAAAGCAATGGCAATCACACAGTGCTCTCTGAGCCTGTGGCACGGAAGCAAGAGGTTTGCAATTTATCATGCAGTTAAGAAGGCAGCAGGAACCCTATAATTCCTATTGTGAAGCTTCAGAATTGTCCTGCAGTCAGCAATTTAGTCTGAACAGTTTTATTAAAATACCTTTTTGTGCTTTGCAACGTAACTTCTGTTTGAGACAATAGGTTTGAATTTACCATGAGAAGAGTCTCCAGACTGCAGTGGAGAGCTCTGCAAGCTCAAGAGGACAGAGAGCTATTAGCACTCCAGCAGCTCCTCACTGTGGGTAATCATATTATAATATTTTTGCTTCTCCTGTAGGGACTGATAAATATATGTATATATATCAGGTCCAAGATGCATGTGTCTACCATTTTTAAAGCCTGGTTTCTTACTGTGGCAATAACTTGTTTTCTATTTAACACAGACAAGTAAAACACTGCTAGAACATGGGCATCTTTCCCAGTCTCTTTAAACATACTCCCTTTATAGGAGGGATGAGGCTTTAGCTGCTCCCACTACAAACAGCATAAGGAGCTCACTCTGTCCTTTGTTGTACCAAGCTTGTTGTGGCTTTCATTTGACAAGATTACATATATGCAAGCCTCAGATAATGCAAATTGTTTTAGCTTGATCTGACACTTATAGCACGACTCTGTCTTGTTGGTTTAGAGTGCAGGGAAGAAGAATCATACAAACGGATGCTCTGTTTCAAAACTTCTGTACATGCCATGGATTTTTTTGGAAGAATCCTGGGGAAACTGCAAGGTTCCTATTCAGCTGTTACCAAGCCTTTGAAAATGCTTTAAGATTTCAACGAAGATGGAATAAATACTTTGTGATCCAGACCTTTAACTTTTTATGGCATAAAATACTACTCCAGTGAACTACCAAATTAACATCAAGAGACGGGTCTCAGAAGAGGTCCTCTGGCCCTTTGCCTTTCTTTATTATAATGGGTCTTTACAGTGATTTTGAAATCCAGTCCAATAATGCAGCATAACATAAGATGCAAGACTAGTGTTACTGAGGCAGACCACAGGTTTGTTGAGCACCGCATCCCGTTCCCGACTGTGGGCAACAACAGATGAATACTAAAGCTAGGGAAGCAGGCGGTTATATTTCCCCTGGGTTCTCTGCCTGCCTCCAAAAATTTGTAGCTCAGAGACTTTCTGAACAAGAGGTGATGCCTTTCCATTTAATGGATGCCGATGGGTTCTTTTCGATGAATTTTATCTAGTTGTGGTTTTGATGCTGTGTAAACTCTTAGTATTCACAGCATCCAGACTCAAGGGGTTACACAGATTATCTGCATAGTATGTAAAAACCATCTCCTTCCTGCCTGCTGGTGAAATTACATTTCTCTTAGGTCTTGTAACTGGGTGTGTAAGAGCCACCACTCATTCCCCATTAACCCTTCCTGATCTGCTCCTTATTTTATAGATCTCATATGCCCTGAAACTGTTGTTTCTTAAGTCATATAGATCTTCTTTGAAATAAACTTAACTTGCAAGCAGAGAGCCATGTAAGGTTTAGCTTTCTAGCAGGATAGGAAGAAATCATCACTATGTTCAAACATCATAACAAAATGCGCATTGGCCATAAAACACTTCAGCAGTTTTTCTGTCTCACTCCAAGACAAAACTTTTCTTCCAAACTATCACACCCTGAGTGATGCAACATTGTTCTTCTTCCAAATTGCGTTCTGCAGCCATATGCAAACAAGCTAGTCATCAGAGGGCTTCCTCCCATCTTCAGTGTCCTGTACACAAATTCCAAAGAGCGAATGGTCTCCATTGACCCGTATATATTATCATAATACGGAATTGCACAGCATGCTTTTCACATTGAGGCAGTGCTTTAAAGGTTTTTCTGAGGCTGTGCTTGCATAAATAAGTTGCATTTGATGGGATGGTGGAATAACTACCATATTTCACACTGCAGCAAGTAGTATGGGAAGTTCCAATATGAAAAAAAGCCTTAAATCATACAAATCTTCAATTCATACTGACTCAGCGTTATCTTCCATTTCCATCATTTACAGGAAATGGACAATTATGAAGTTTCTAAGCATGCTCAATTATCTTGGGCCCATTTCAAAACTGATTGCTGTCTTTCCAAGCCTGTCTCTTTTGAGTAACACAGGGTTGTGATGTACAATAATCAAGCATACCTTGAGAACAAATCAGTAAAACAATGAGTGCCTTAGCTCAGGAGTTTCTCTCCAAACTAGCTGCAATGACTTCAACCACAAATCTTTGCTCCCTTCCTGACCACAGCAACATCAGAGACGGATCTTCTGTTCAGCTTCCAATAGCCAGGAGGTGGAGTTGTGAGGCTTCAGCATGGCCCAGCCTAACTCATAGCCCACCGGCCTCTTCAGATGATCAGTCTATTAGAGAGCTATCTTCTGAAAATAAAAAATGTAACAACATGAAGTTTTTAATGGATCATAAAGACCATAAAGCCCCTGAGCCAGCACATGCTTCTGAATTTGCTGCAGGACCATATTTTGTGTGGCTAGCAGAAGCCAGTACTTCATGGGGGAAAACATTGTTGGAGAAATGGTGCAGGGAAAGGAAAACAATATGAAATTGTCTGCAGCCAGCCCTGCTCAGACAATATGGATCTGAATTTCAATTCACTGTAAACAAGCAGCCCATCTCCGAGAGTGTCAGCAGTTTTAATGTCATGTCATCCAATCAACACAGGTTGTGTTCTGGGAGTCAGAAAACGCTTCTGCATTCATGGGAGCAAAGACGTTTTGTCCTGTTTTACTAATTCCTTCTACTCAATTGTACCTTACTTAGCGTCTTGCTGATGGTAAAGATCAGCATTCACTTTCTGGCATTGTTGAATACCTCTTTCAACACCACAGTGAGTTCACACATGCCTCCAGACTGCTGTACCGAAAGAGGTAGCAAATCGCTCTACAGAGAGTGACACTTCTTCTGTGTTGAAGTCTGTGTATACCACTGGTGAACACACTTTTTAAGGCGAACTGTCTATTTGAAATCACAGTGTGCTTGAAAATACTGAGCTAGTTCTTCAGCTGCTGAAGACTGGCAGAGACCCATTTAATTCAATGGAGATGTGCTAATTTGAACTAAAGAGCTGACCCTCTGTGCCTACCCATATTAAATTATTATTATATTAGACAGATTGCAGATAATTATAATCCTGCATGTTTCAGTTTATTGACACTGTGTCTCTGGGAGCACTCTCTTAAAGGAATTTAGCCAGTCATCTGCCATTCACTTTAATTGCAGAAACGCACATACAGGCTCCCAGACTAAAACTGAAAAAAACCCAACCCAGAAATAAAAGACTATAAAACCACAGCAACTGTCAGAGAAATTATAGGCTGGTCTAACATTTGATCTGCTTTCAAGTCATTGTAAAAACATTGCGTACCAAACTGGCAAGATTTTAATTACTCCTTCAAAGGCAATTCACAATCCTCGTCCGCAACATCAACCTGCGCACCTAAGCCCTGTCCCGTTCAGTTCTGGGCCAGGGCTGCTTTCGGCACTCTTCAGACCATAACATTTCTTCTTATTTTAATTTCTCAAGAACAGATGTCTCCTGCCTGACAGCACATCACTGCCTTTGATCTGTTTGCTCCGGGAGGAGGAAAGCCACAGACTTGCCTCCCACCACCCACTGACCTGAGTGCCACTAGCAGAGAACCTTGCCAGTGCAGCACGGGGGGGCCGTCATGTTACAGAGAAGCTGCCCCACTGCTGCGATGGTGATGCTGCCTCACTGCTGCCTTGTGCCCTGTCCTGCTCCATGATGGAGGTTAAACAGAGGTAATGTTACCACCTCTTTGCATGTTCCCATAGAAATCAGGAGGGAAGGGGGCTTTGTAGTCCATGTGATCCCTCCTTTTTGTTTGCTTTTTTTCTTCATCCTACATCGTTAAACAGAAAGTTGTGAATTACACTGCACATCTTATCATGTATGGTGAGAGAGCATGCCATTTATGCAAACAAATTTAACCACACCAAATTTTACTCAAAAAGCAGACCATCCCACTTCTGGTACCTGAGCTAGCTCACAAATCACTTTATTGTCATACATCTGAGATGAAATAATGTCCTGCAACAGCACAGACTGGGGCCGGCCGTGGGTGGTGGTGAAGAGACAGCTAAACCTGAGTCTGGACTCGGTTCTTGTGGCAGGGAAGGGCAGCCACACCCTGGGCTGCATGTGAACAGCACAGCCAGCAGATCAAGGGACATGCTTATTCCCCTCTGTCTGACACTTGTTAGACCACACCTGGTGTGTTGTGTCTAGATTTGGGTTCCCCAGTACAGTAAAGACATTAACAAACCAGAGATTCCACAGAAGGAACATCGAGATTACAGGGTGGGAGCACAAATCAGGAGTGTAAATATGTAAAGGGACTGGAAGAATTGGATTTGTTCAGTTTGAAAATGAGAAGGCTAAGGGAAGATCTTAATGTCTTCTTCAACTACCTCATGGGAGGATATAGAGAAGATGAGCCAGACTCTTCCCAGAGATGAACTGTGAAATGACAAGAGACAATGGACACAACTTGCAGCAAGAGAATTTGGCATAAGACATAAGGAAAAATATCTTCACAGTGAGAGCAGGCAAATTCTGGAACAAGCTACCCAGAAAGTTTCTAGCATTTCCATCTTTGGAGATACTCAAAACACAATTGGGTAGTCAAGCAACCTGGTCTAGCTTTGAAGTTAGTCCTGCTTTGAGCCAGGCACTGGACCATGTGATGTCCACGGTCCACTCCAACCTGAACCATTCTGTGATGCTGTATGGCACGGTAGTGGAAGAAACAGATGTTTTGAGGGCATGTAAGGTGCTGCAGGTCTCTGGGAGGCCAATGGACTCATAAGGTCTAGGTGCTACTTCTGAACCTGCCCCCAACATCCTGTGGGACCAACCTCTTTGAGCCAGCTGAGGCATTGTTGACTCCTGGTGAACCGGGAGACAGTAGAAACGCTTGTATTGTGTGAGCAATTGCCCACTGCTGACCACAAGACATTCGGCTTAGCCTAGGATCACTCCATCATCTTTCCCAACTGAAAAATAGGGATGCATATTGTGAGATAGATTAACTGTATTTGAAGGATACCTGCTCCATAGCTATGGAGGCCATTAGACAGGAAAGGAAAACATCTATTAATAACACATACTAACATCCAATACTGCGGAAACCCATCCATTTTATCTGCCAACTTATCCGTAATGAAAATCAGTCGGAAGAGATTGCTGTTAAGTAGGGAATGTGAAAACATGATTTTAAATGTTTGGTAAGTACTTTTCAAGGCAATATTAACATTAATAATTCCTGCTGGCATTTGGACCTCTGTTGTCACCCACTCACTTTGGCATCATATCATACATAAAAACTTTTGCCATTTAAGCTAGTTAGTAACATCCTCCAATGTTCTGACTAGCACTTAACTTTCAATTTGTCATCATTTAGCGTTCCCAGTTCATCTGTTTGTACAATTTTTAAACTTCCATATATGGATAATGCCATGCATTGAAGAGGGCAATATGCAACATAATTTACAGCCTATGGAGGTCTGAATTTCACTAGACAGCTCTCTCCATGAATCTGAATGAACTGTAGTACCACCACTGTGCAGTCGAGTATCTAGGAGCTCTTTGTCATTTAAAAATAGGAGCCACCCACTGCCCTTTGCACACATTGAAACTGCTGCTGAAGCCAACAACAGACCTCTGTGCACAGGAGGGATAATGAGACTGTGGTCTTACCATGATCATCCTGTGGTACATAATCATGGCTCAGTGGACATATGCCCATACAGTACACCACAGTGCCACATAAAGGTACCCAAATCAACTGAAATACTGATATGTTATTTCGGTGATCCACCAGGATGATTTATCTATTTCTCACCTTTAACAATAGGCTATAGAGTTACTACAGTATCTTCTTGCAATCATGAGAGAGGTACCTCCAGATGCTGATTACCTTGATCTTGGCAAGAAAAATTGCTAGCAGGCAGTTCAGCAAGGTCAGACTGACCTCCAACACACTTGAGGTGCTTTGGCATGAGAGAAGTCTTTGGAGGATCACTGGCCAGTATAAGGAACATGATGAAGCAGCTATATGAAATGTAGCAGTACTAATAGTCCCAGTAAGCAGCTAGCTTTTCATAGCTGCAAGGTTTTGGGTTTATTTTCTCATAAGAACTCTAGTGTAACTCTAGGTCAGGGGTAACCAGCTCTCTACAGACCCAGAATTAAGAATTTAAATGAACACCAGTGAATAGCCATAAGCTTTTAAAAAGCACTGGATTTCATGTTTTGCTGGTATTTTACCATTATCGTTCTTACAAGAAAATTACATAAAATCAGATGTATGACTGGCCTGTCTTTACTGCATGTTTAATTTTGATACCTACCTAGATAAATGCATTTTCAGTATATAGGGGGAGCAGAGGACAACATGCTTGACAGTGGGGCATGTGCCTTTTGGAGTAACTGGGGTTCAGGAGGTGCTGCCTTGCACTGAGATGTGACCCCAGCTTGTCCCTCCACGTGGTGCTTTTCCCCATGGCCAGGAAGTGCAGAGGAGCAGATGGCCACCAAGGCCGCTTAACGCCTGTCCTCCTCCAGAGGAGCCTCGGGGGGTGGGGGCAGCAGCCCCCAGGACCCAGTGCATGGCTCGGAGAGCCGTACCGCAGAAGACAGCCATCTGGCTGCGGAGACCAGCCAGCCTCCGGGGCTCTGTACTTCCAACCAGGAGCATGGGGGAACCTGAAGCAGAGGAAAGGGAGGGCAGAGGGTTGTGCTAGTCTGATCCTGGGCAGATTTTTTTTCCAAACATTCATTTTTGCTGACTGCCTTTTGTACATAAATGTGTGCGTTTTTTATTGGAGAAGGAGTTAATGTGTTGTTATGAGCAGGGAGCATCCTATACAATTCTTACAGTAACAGATAATCTACACATTTATACTGGCTCTCTTAGTTCCTTATGAGTGGCTGAAATGTATATAAAAGATGCAAGTTAAGTATGTATATATATATTTTAAGAGTATACAATCAGTGAGAAGCTACAGTTTAAGGTCTAATATAGAGTGGCAACCAGCATATTCTGCAAAGGTTGTAGGGCTTTATCCGTGGTGTGATCTCAGGGTCCAGTTTATAGCAAATACAGAAGGGCTGAGACTGACCGTTAACAACAGGACAGACACAGGGAGAAAATAGTTACAGAAAATACCGGTCACTAGAACAAAAGAAAATTCTATTTTAGTCCCACCCCCACAGACACTATATTGAATGCAAAACTGGAAAAGAAAAAAAAAAAAAAAAGCGATTATTTCAAACAAAATAAAATGCTCAGCTCTAGACCTAAAAAAAGACAGTACTGATATGGGCATACAGAAGATGCTACTTTTCAGGGAAGCATTTGCCTCGCTAACACCCTGTCTATCTGTGAGACAAAAATTACACAAACATATGAAGATGATAAAATGGGGTTATCCACAGGGGTAAGCACATTCACAAGAGGGGGAGGCTGAAAGTCTGCATTTGCCAGTTACCCAGCACGCTACTACTTGGTCTCTCTAAATGGACAGTCTCTGCTCCCCTTCTTAAGCCCTCGTTGCTGCAGGGCTTGTTCTCTGTTGAGCCCCTGCCTGGTTGCATCTAACCCAGGCTCAGGCCTGGGGTGTCTCCTGCTGCTTGCAGACATGCCATCTCTCCCAGTTCCTAAGTGGTCCCACTTGTGTGCATTGAAATGACACCTCCCTCTGTGAGTCCTGGAGGTTTCTGTAGTCATTAATTGATAATTAATACTCATCTCCTTGCAAAGCTCTTAGAGCTGCTGCATCTTTAAAGCTTCATCTTGAATGAAGCGTGTTTTCATGCACTCCTCTTAACAAGGAAAATAACGAATCGCATAAGCAGATCTCTCTTTTTTCAGTGTTTCATTCTTTGTCAGTCTGGGAGTACACTGCAGCTTGTGGCATGCAAGGTCCTCTTCTGCTCAGTCTAACCTCTTGTACTTCCTTCCTATGCAGCTTACTGCTCCACAGCAAACTCCTCGCCAGCACCTTCTGGTGATGAGCTCTCACTTAGGTTTTCAAGCAACTCCTCCAGAAATGCTTTTGCCCTTTCTGTGTCCGTCTCATGAGCAAAGACATTTATTTTCCCAGTCTGTGCACAGTCTATATCCCAAGAATGACAAAGCCTCAGGCCAAAAAACATCTTAAGTGACAACAAAGCACATCTACATCTCCACCCAGCTTCACATGCATTGGCCAAAATCTTAATTAGGGGAGTAATAAGTTAATTAAATATGCTTTAACACTTAAAATAGAGTCCACTAGCATAGGTGGGAGCATTCAGCCTGGAGTCTGTGCATACCCTGGGGTCCTCTGAGTCACTGGCACAATTGCTGCAGGTATAGATATACTTCTGTCAGCTTTGATCTATATAACACAAAGGCCGTAGCGGCCTGGACCTCTGCACAAGCTGTATAACCTGTATGGACTCTATATAGATCTTCAGGTGGCCAACACCCCGTGAAGTTTGTACCACAATGACTCTAGTACTGTGGTTACTTGGAAGGCTCATTTAAAGTCAGCTTGAACATGTCTCAAGCAGTCTTTTTTTCCCATGCAAGTGCATGTATGCTGCACGGTTCCCACTTCTGCTATACCAAAGATGGCAATTTTCAGAGTGTGGTGGGTTGACCCTAGCTGGACACCAGGCACTCACCAAAGCCTCTCTACCACACCCATCCCTCAGCTGGACAGGGGAGAGGAAATATAATGAAAGGCTTGTGGGTCGAGATAAGGACGGGGGGAGATCACTCACCAATTACTGTCACGGGCAAAACAGACTTGTCTCAGGGAAAATTAACTTAATTTCTTACCAATCAAAACAGAGTAGAGTAATGAGAAATAAAATAGAATCTTAAAACACCTTCCCCCACCCCTCCTTTCTTCCCAGGCACAGCTTCACTCTTGAATTCTCTACCTTCTCCCCCGCAGCGGCGCAGGAGGACGGGGAATGGGGGTTGGGGTCAGTTCATCACACGTTGTTTCTGCCGCTCCTTCCTCCTCAGGGGCCGGACTCCTCACACTCTTCCCCTGCTCCAGCGTGGGGTGAGACAGTCCTCCCTGAACTTCTCCAACGTGGGTCCTTCCCATGGGCTGCAGTTCTTCATGAACTGCTCCAGCATGGGTCCCTTCCACGTGGTGCAGTCCTTCAGGCACAGACTGCTCCAGCGTGGGCTTTCCCATGTAGTCACAGCCTTCTTTGGGCACCCACCTGCTCCGGCGTGGGGTCCTCCCCAGGCTGCAGGTGGAGATCTGCTCCACCGTGGACCTCCCTGGGC
>JAVJGG010000073.1:22535592-22551497 GCA_035590195.1 Aviceda cuculoides
ATTAAACTGTTCTTATCTCAACCCACGAGTTTTACTTCTTTTTCCTGATTTCCTCCCCCATCCCGCTGGGGGGGGGGGAGGAGTGAGTGAGCGGCTGCGTGGTGCTTAGTCGCTGGCTGGGGTTAAACCACGACAGTACATTAAGGACAGCACTTCTGCCTACGCGCGCCCAGACCTGACCATGACCCTGCTGCTGCTTTCAGCCCCGACCTCTTCACGCTACGAGAGCTGGTGGCCAGGAACCTCAACCAAGGGAGCGCATTTATACCTGGAAGCTCAGCTTTCCATCCACTCCCCTTTCGCCTGGCTGCAAGGACCCTGAGGCCCCTTCTGCTCATCACACAGCGAGCCCCGAGACATGGAGGCCGATGTCAGTGGTCACCACAGGGCCTGGTCCTATGACGCTTTCCTGTGGGACCAGCCTTGTACATTTTCTTATGCACACTTTTATTCCTAGAGGCTAACTTCCGTCATTTGCCTCGGACTGAACAGCAAAACTGTAGCATATCACAAGATATGTGTTTCATTCTTCAGCAGATGCAGATAATGGCACAGATTTCTCAGATTAGGCTGGAGAAATTCTTTGATACTTTAAAATAATTAAAATGGTCTGGCATGCAAATGTCAAAATGGAAGGAATTTAGCAGAAAATGGAGGAGAAATGGCCAGATCTTCCTATTATCACTTGCTGTACATCTCAAAAGACAGCTGATTCCCAGCTCTGTATGGGTTCCAGCATTCAGTGATTTATTGGGTAATTCAGCATTTGCCAGTATGTCTTGTGCTAATTAAATGCATCGCACTCTATTCAGAAATGTCACAATTGATTTGTCTTCTGCAAGCACTGACTTTATTTCAATCTTCTAAAAAAGGTTTTATGAGCCCCAGATAACTTATCCTGGCACATTCATCTCCCAGGGCAGCTTCTGCATCTGAGGGCAGTATGGAAAGAAACCAACAGTGAACATCCAATACAAATGTCTTCTTTGGACAGCTTATTTATCTGATATGTGCTGTATATCCAGGAGTGGGTAGCCTATATGGTGAAATTACAACCTGCTCCATTAATGTATAAAAACACTCGAACATGACAGAAGTTATTATACAATATTGGCAGGTTTTATTGGTTGATAGACGGAGCCATAGAGCCACGCGGATTGAGAATGCTGTAATGTGTAACAAGGTGTTTATTTACAAGTGGGTTTGTGACTGAATTCGGCTATTAACTAAATTGCATCAAGAGGAAATGAGCATAAAATAGCTCACTCTAAATATAAGATGCCAAAGCATGCTTAGTATAATATTCAGAGTTTGAGGACTATTCTGTCATTTTAATTCAGTGCTTTTCCCCACAAGTTATGCATAACTGAATGCTGAGGGTGATTGCAGCGTTTTACTACTCAGTCATGGAGAATACAGTTACAGTGTACAGAATAAAACAGCTTTGTTCTGAGAAAGTACAATTCCTGTCACAAAATTGTGGTTGAAGCTTAATCAGAACTGAAAATCTGTGATGCAAGACAAGAAAGGGTGCTTTTCACGTGACACATGAAGAAAACTATTACCTGTTTTAAGGCAGGGGACAATTATTCAAAGAGGCAGTGGAAGGGTCAACAACACAAATATTTTGACTATTTTACTAGAAAACAAAAATTTTCTATTACTATTACTTCTGTCCTAGACCCTTTACTGCTTAGGTTCTTCTCCAACAGAAGTTGTTGCAGAGAGGAAACTTGCTGCCTTGATGGGAAATTTTCCGGAATAGGCTCGAATCAGTTAAACACAGTTTGAATTTGTCATTTGTCACATTAGCAACCGAATGTTGCATTTGTAGCAGTTTGGTGTGTATAGCAGAGGGAGGATCCTGTGTCTATTTTTGCTGCACAGGCTTCTGCTGCTGGGCCCCAACCAAGGGTACCTACTATAAGTGGCTGTCTGAGATACTGCAGCAATGATGACATTTAACTGGAAGACTGTGATTCACACAGTTTACTCCCTGATGTCAGACGGTGACTCTTTACACGCTTTCTGAAGAAAAGCTATTGCAATGGCCATGAACGCGGTCATTTGGCCATGGCTGTTCATCTTGCCAAAACAGGGATGAGTGTCAAGTAGAACTGTACCGCTGGTTTGAGGTTCCTGTCCATTTGTAAGTCTTTCTTGTCTCCCCTTCACTGGCTTGTATGGAAAAGTGAGGAAACACGGTGTATGAACTGGAATAGGAACGAAAGTCTTGGGTCCTTTATTCTGCAACTCCAGACAGTCATACTACACACTTCTCATAATAAACTCATCAAGTTCAGACTGCTGAAACTCTCTCTTATGTGAGGCTGTTCCAGAATCTCACCAACAATTAGAAATGTTTTTCTGCTAATTTCCATCTTAAAATATATATTTATTTGTTCTGTGCTTATTTGATTCTTTTGCTTAAATAGCTTTTCTATATTCTGACTAAATATGTCCTTTATGCATTTATAGAGCACAGTCACATGCTCTCCCAGTTTCCACCCAGCCAGTCTGCTATGCTGTACCAACCAAATGTTTTAATCTCCATTCCTCTGGTCATCCTCATTCCCTGCACCTATTCTGATTTTAATTCATCTTTCTAGCACACAGATAGCCAGAGCTATTTCCAATAATCTATATTGTACGATGACTTTTATACTTCCCTCTTTTTTTTTGAAAATGTTTCATATGCTACATTAGTATCAAATATGATGTTTTTCATAATTGCATGATAATTATTGCTCACAGCCACTCTGTCATCGAGTAACACACCCCGGTTTTCTTCTTCTTTTTCATTTCAAACCAATGAATTCCCAGTTTACCTGAAAAGATTGGGTTACTGTCCCTTAAGTGCAATTACATTTTACCTAATTTTCTATTACCTAATCTATTTTAGTTTCTGGTCATGATATTCTGATTTGTTGCTCTACACCATTTTCTGGTACAACAGTGGTCTTGCTTTTTAGGATGATGTCATACACAATGAGAAAAGCTACAAGCTAGGAATATTGCCTACTTACTAACACTAAGGCATTTGTTCATAGAGAAAGCAAGTTCTACCAAGGGATTCCTTTTTCTGTATTCAGAATGTATTTCATATAAAAACCACAGATATGCCATTTACATGAAAGAGGAGAAAAATACATATGAGAAGACATCTTTGCTGCAACCATATTTTAGTATCGCTTTATTTTTCCATGTCAGTGATAAAGAAGGGTGCCATGTAAGTAACTGTCCATTTACTACTAAAAGGAGCATTTGCTTCTGTCATAGAGGATAAACATTTGTCTCCAGAAGTATTTTAGGATATCATTACTGCAAAAGGCTGAGATTGCTCACAGAAAGGCAATATTTTCAAAACCACAGTTTTTCATAACTGACTGTTGGAAAGTAAGAATTAGTAATTTGGCAAAGCCTTAAAACCTGGTATTTTAGAGAACTGAGATGAAGGAACAAATCTGGTTAATGAAGAGAATCACATCACATATGGAAACTTAGCTCATTAGTAGAGTCATGGAATATGCTTCTATTTCATCAGGAAAACTGCCTGTCAATTATGGGGTTATGTTGATCCAGAAAGCTCAAATCTGACACAGTATCTGCTGTTCTGTTAAGTTTTGCTTTCAGCCGCAATTGCCACTCCACTGTTTCAAGCGACCAGTTTTAGGTCACACAGGGAATCAATGCTCCGGGGGAACCTCCAGAGCACTTGCTGCTCTTTTGCCAGCCCAAGAAATCATGGACTATTCCCGCTTACATTACTGTATCTTTCAACACAAATTTTTACCACCAGGGATCACACTTTTAGAAGGGGCTTCCAAATTTGCAAATTGAGTTTAATGTCCCACCCGTCGTGTTTGGTAAGTCTTCTGCTTTTACAAACCGGGTAATAGCAAAGATGTGGTTGAGTGAGACGGCTGAGGGTTGATACCCCTCACCTGCTGTATATGTGGTAGTGAAGATCAGGTTTAAATGTGACCTCCCTGCGTGTCTAGCTGGAGACACTGACAACAGTGTCACTTCTTGGTCTGCCTATGGCACAGGTCAGCACTTGCCGAGAGGGACTGCTGGCATCTCAGTCGGTCTCTGAAGAAAGAACATCCTCATACAACCTACTGTATGAGACTTCTGTCATTTCTTTTAAACTTAACTTCTTGCTTGAGCCTATTACATTGCATACGGGGTGGGGGTGGGGGGGTGGGGGGGAATTGGGCTTAGTACAATTAAAAGTTCTAATCAGAAGTTAGAGTAAAAATGTACAGTTAATGCCTGGAAGATAGAAGCAATGAATCTTGATTTCCCTCAGCGCCTTCTAATGGGACTGTTGCTAATGTAGCTGCTTTTTCTTCTATGAGTGCAAAGTTGTTGCAATTCTTTACAAATATTTCCCATTCTCTTTCCTGCCAATTCATTCTCATTGGTGTCATTGGCAAAACTCCCATTGATCACACATGCAGCATGATCAATGCCTCCTGTACCTGGGTATTTGTCTTTCTTTTTAGGAGATATTTGACTGCCTTTTTTCTTACTAGCACACTTGTTCTGCCTACTTGAAGGGCTTCCCTTCCTGGCACTGTCACAAATGATCATTTAACAGAGGTGAGCAAAACCTTGCCTCTGAGTCTTTCCAGGTGGTAAGTCTAGAGAAAGAGATTTCTAGACAGGTGATAGTGTGCATATCAATAAGGATTTAGATTAAAAACTACATAGAAAGATCTTGGTAGGGAGGAAAGCCTAGCTGCTGGCTTGCAGGGCACATGCATCAAAGAAAGGCCTTTTCTTAGACCCCTAGGATACACATGCACCACAGAGGAGCTGCGTGTCAGAGCCCTCCAGAGGTCCACATACACAGCACTGCTAGCTCAAGTCCTGGGAGAAGCCCGTCCTTCCTTCCTGGCTATGGGATTGCTCTCCTCTGGCTTGGAAAAGTCATAACACGCTATTGTGGACAGTACAGATATGTTTCTCTTCTTCCTTCCCACACCATTTACTCTTCTCAGCCAGGAAACAAATGAACTACCTTTTCAGCATTTCTGCATCTTCTTTTTGTCATGTCCCAGTAGCTCCAGTCCTGGGTGCAGTTCCCCAGGGCGGGTTGTGATGTGCCATCCAGAGCACATTTCTTTCCAAGAGCACAAATTTTCACTGCGTCGGAGACAGCCACTGAAGACCGAGAAGGGTTCTCCATAGGACTATGCAGGACTGCTCTCCCCTTATTTTTATTTGAACTTCTGTCAAATAAAGGCAAGCATTTGCTGTCTGAGCTGGGTCCTCTCATTATGGCAACAAATGCCGGGTTTAGAGAGCTGGAGCACCTGGAAGGGAAAGCAGGTGACGGAGAAATAGTGTACTCAGGACAGTGACCCTGAGCCCACATTTAATGACTCCTTCGGACGCCCCAGCTCAGAGGACCTGCTGCAGGATCCCACGCGGCACGGCGCAGTGCTCTGCCAGCCGCCTCCCACCCACCCACCCACCCACCCACGCAGCCGGGGCGCTGTGCCAGGGAGCCTCCCACGCCCCCTGAGTCGGCATGCTCGCCGCCCAACGGGGGACCCCGTTTGCCCCGGCCGCCACCGAGCTCCTTCATGTTCCTGATCTTCCCCAGGGTTTCTGAGGAGAAAGGCAAAAGAGCCTTCTCCTCCCAGTCATTCTTGGAAGGCAGGCGTTCAGCCCACGGAAGCAAGAAGGCTATGTTTCTTTCATTTGCAATTAAAATACACTTCTTAAGCACCACATTTTAACGCAGAAGTAAAATAAACAATAAATCAACAAAAGCATCGTTTGTTAGTTGAGAGAAAACTGCTAAATTCTGCCTTTGCTGCTCGCTTTCTGGAATATGACAGAATCCAGTCAGTCCCTGGGTGCCAAGGATTCAAATAAAAAATATATACATAAAAACAGTTACTTCTAGCAGAAAGCCAGGATTCGTGCATGATAGACTCTAGAATAGATATTAGTCAGTAGCTGCATCTGCTGAAAGTCTGGATCTTTCCCTGGAATCTGTCATCTTACCTTCAAGCTACAAGCTGAACCACGGGGTTTCTTAGGGACTGCAAGCTCGTAACTGCTGTCAGGATAAAGGTGACCACAGGTGCTCAGGACGGTTGAGACAGCCGTGTGCAACTAAATCACTGAAAAGATATTAGCCCTATTGCCAGAAAACTTCCAGCAATAGAATAATCTGTGCTTCTGGCGTATGGATGATCTGCTTCATTGAGTTTATTTAAATTGGCTGTATACATCTAAACGCGCTGCTCTTGGCCGCATCCAGCTTCCTAATCAGTTTGAGCATGAGAAATTACATATGGAAAACTGCAAGTGGGCGGCTTGTCCTGGGCAAGGGCCAGGGTTGTTGGAAGCGGCCTCAAAAGGCACCGAGGAAACTTGCTGTTTCCCTGAACCCTACACATGTTCACCCATTCAGTTTTTCCTCTGCCTGTCATTTCTTTGCTGGTGGAAATGCTCCGTACCAAATTTCTGCACCTGTTACTCTCATAAAACACCAGAAATACCTTCCCTTGGTGTGAGTGTGACTATTCACAGTGACAGGAGTCTGCAGAGCCTCAACCCTCATTGAGAAGACATCCACGGTAATTGACAGATGAGGTGATTACCACCAGAAGTACTACCCCAAGGAAGGGAAAAAAGCAGCTAAACGCTGATGACATCCTGCGGTCAAGTGGCAACTGAGTCGCAGAATATCAGTCTTACTTGTTAATTGCTGTGATTTGGTTCCGAGACAGCTGGAGGTGGGCAAGAAAGCAATTTGCTCTGTTCAGTGGAAAATAAAAGCACTTCTGGGGTGTAATCCAGAAAATTCTTTTGAGTACTCACCTGGGCAAGGTCAGGCCCTAAACCTCATCATTTTATTTCGAAAAGAGTTTTAATGGAGGAAGGATGCTGTGCTGAGTGTGAAAAAATCCCTCTTTAGGTTGCCTGTGACTGAAGTTTGAATGAGAATTAACCCTTGCAGTCTGGACAGCAGAAAGTGAAAAATGTGCTGGCAAACGAGACATTTGTTTCTCTCTGATTTATTGTGCTTACTCTGGCAGGGAGTATGGTTACAAGCAGGAAGGACAGAAGACATGGTCAGATGTTGCCTAGAAGCAAAAACAAAATGCTTTTTGCAGGAAGCACAGAGAAATGAGTCAAACAGGGAATTAAGAGGAAGATTCAGAAAGCAGATCACACGCAAACAAGAAGAGAAAAATAACCAAAAGCCACTGACACTTAAGAAGAGGAGAAAAACAAACAAGGGCGGAAAAGGACCTAGAAATGTGATGTGGTCCAAGAGAAGAAAATAACTGGCCTTTTAGTAGAAACTGCTCACTCAAACCACCCATAGGTAAAAGCAGTTGCAAGACAGGTCTGTATATCTTGCCACATCCTCAGCTGCCTTCAGGAAATCAGTACGTGTCAACTGAAATGACACCAGCGGAGTTTCTGGCCCAAAGATTTCAAATAGTTGTGATTAGCTGGCTGTCAATAGCAGATGTGTAACTGAAGTAAAATCCTTTCTAAAGGGAAGCTGCAAGTGTATCATCAAAACCAAATCACAATGAAACCCAAAAGGCGGAGGAATCATCCATATTGACTCACTGATGTTTGAGAGATCCAACTCAGACCTGGAGTCCTGTTTTTCAAATTGGGAAGAAAAATATTTAGACTCAGAACCTGGGAAGCCTCATAGCTTTGGGTGTGAGCAAGACTTGCATGAAGCTGGGCCAGATGATCACATCCCACTTGAATGGTGGGATTACAGTGACAAATAGTCACATCAGCAAAGTCCCTCGTTTCTGGTATCACACTGCTATCACTAAGCATGCTCAAATGCCTTTCAGCAATTAAATTGCAACTTTCAACTTTATATTTGAGATGCCATATTAGAAGGAAATGAAGACAGCATGTGGGAGGTCAACCAACATATCCAGCAAAGGAAATCTCCTCCTATTGGAGAGCAAATGGCGAAATATGTCAAAAAGCAAGAAAGCTGCAGCAAGCAAGGAGAGGGTTAATCAAGCACACTGATTGCGGGAACACTTAGAAACAAATCTGGTCACCATGGCAGGCTCCTATAAAGAGTCTGCCAAAGCAGAGTCACTAAATGCGACTTCAGAACCATCCTTTGCTGCCTAGAATGACCCTAGTGGAGATGGCTAGTCCAGTTTGTGCTTCCAGAGCACAGCAGCATAAAATTCACTTCACCTGGTATTGTTCACTCAGTATTCCTCACAGTCTTAGCAATGACTACTTTTCCTCAACCCCAAAAAATCTAACAAAAGTCTGCTAATGACAGTGACAACAGAGAAATTGTTTCTTCTCTCATTGCTAGTCCGCTCTTCTTGGACAGAAGGTGGACCCACATGTCAGAGAGAACATGGGAGCAGGCAGACTGCATCACATGGGAACTTCATGCAATCCACTCTGCTTGGAGGGATGGTCCCTTACAGGACTCTCAAAAGTCTAACAAGAATTTTACTGAATGTAAGCACCAAGTAAATGAAATCAAAAGTTGGAAATAGTTGTTCTTTGCTATTTTGTCATCCTTTTACTTTGCATATTATGAAGTCCTTCCTACTCTTTTAAACAGTCTTGCTTCAGAGTATTTGCAATAGTTTCAGACCAGATGGAGTCACTCATTGCAGGCAATACTGTATAACAACTGTCCAATAATTAATAATTAACTTGGCATTTCATAATTTGTTATAAAAATCATCATACACTAATTTACTGCAATTATGAATTCAACAGGCAATTCCAGATGTCTGCTATAGCTTGGCATCAGCTCATGTTCTTAATGTACGTATGGTACAGCATTTTCATTTTAAAAAGGAGCTCTAGCAAAACTTTACAACCTAAATATACAAAGAAAAAACACCAGTTCTCTTCCCTACACTCAGATGTATTATAGCTTTTCTGCATCAGTAGAGAGTGTAGTTCTTCTCTTGTGAAAGGTGATTGAAGTCTTGTGCCTTTCTGGTGGAAACCTTGCCACCACTTCCAGAGCCATGAAAATTTCTCTGTACAACAGCAGTAGGCTCAAGTTTTACTGTCCTTAAGGTAAATCAGGATTTATGGTCCATGGCCTAATAAGGAAAGCCTCCTAGGGAATATTACTACTCAGGTGCAAACCTTTTGAGTTATGTTGCACAGAATGTTCAAATATGGACTTTTTTCAGCATATTTGGTGAGACTTTGGTGTTACAGCAGAACTTCTTTTGAAAGGAGCAATAAGCAATCTGTTCACGTAACTACCATGTGACCCTCATATGATTTTAGTATGATACCACTTCATAGGTTATTTTGTAATCAACACATGAACCCACATTTGCACCAGGTTCATGACCCCTCTTGAGCCTAGAAGTAGGACCAAAGCATAATTACAAAGGTAGTCAACACATTTCTGCAAATGAAGTGGCCAGGGCCTCCTTCCCTTAGCTCCAGTTTATCACAGGAGTATAACTAAGGGAGTTTCTGATACACAAGGGAGTTTCAAATGCTTCTGACTACAGTTCCCACATTATGGCACAATGCAATAGTACTGGGTTTAATGCCAGGTGTAATCTTTTAAAAATGATTTTGAGTCAGGTTAATTCAGAGCTCAGGACAAGCATTCAGAGAAACTGAACTACTTATTCACCTACAGATGCATACCATTTTCACTAACCTAGGGTAACTTCATTTTGGCTTGTGATCTAGCAGTATCTATGAGTGCAGCAAAGTATCTGAGAACTTTTCAGACATAAAGGAAAGCAATATCTAAAATTATGCTTGCAGTTTTCCATGGCAGGTTTTTGTATGTTTCAGATTTGTCTGTGTACACTAATTAGATATAGTTAACTATATAGTTAATGAAGAAAATGCCTACACGGTCATGCAGATGCAGAGTCTAATTGCACAAGTCTCCAGAAGAGCTCTGACAGCACATGGCAGGTTTAGTTTAGGGCATCAGGACATGGGCTTTCCCCTTCTAGAGGGATTCTGCACAAGCGTCTCTGCCATACCACCACGCCGGTTTTCCCCACAACAGGAGTGGTGAAGAACGAGTGTCCAGGCCACATCTAATACACAGTTTTGCTGTTGAAATATCACAGGCCCTTTGTAATATTTGATGGTGCTTCTTAAAGCTTCATCATCTTGAGTTAAATAGGTTCATCTAAAGATGTTTGATGTTGGTTTAAAAAACAAACCAGCACATCTCTCCCCCCTCAACATCTCTAGCCCTAAGGGAAGCTGCTGAGAAAACCCTATGAACATGATCCATGTGCCTGCAAAGACTGAGAAGCTAAACAAGAGCTCAAGCTGTAGCACTTCTCTCAAAACCCGTGCTCCCAGGAAGGGAGGACCCCTTCCCCACGCTGCTGGAGGAACCCTCCCCATGCCACTGGGGAGCGGGCAGCCCTCGGGCTGTGCAGAAAAGCTCCCTGCTGCAGAGCAAATCCTTCACTTACCCAGTAACTCTGTGGGCAGGAGCATCCATCCCAGCAGTTCCCCATCTGTTCCCACCCCTGCTTTGGTGCTTTTAGTAAAAGGAGCTCCCTGAGACAGAAATGTCTCTCTCTTTTTTTTTTTTTTTTTTTTCATGTGTTGTTTTTAGCCCTGGAAGATACTTTTTGAATAATCCTAGTTTCAGTGTATTCTGCCAGTTCAGACAAGCTCTGCAGACTTTAGATTCCAGCTTTTTCTTTAGTCTACAGGCAAATTAGAAATACATGCACATTTTAGGAGTCTAGAAATCTCAGAGGGACACCTAAGGGGAACTGGAACACTTTCACAGCTAAGTCACACCAAGGGATGTTACCTTTATTCAAATAACCTTTACATAAGTGATCATTTGTACTGCCTGTGAGATGTCAAAGCAGTCGAGACAATCAGCAAAATGTCAATTCTCCTGCTTTCAACAGACTTTGCTACAGACCCCAGCAGAATCCTCTACCCCTCTGGGGATAGAGTTGTCATGCTGCAGGAGTCAGAAGTGAAGGTGGGGTAGTTAATATCCCGAGCAAGGCACCTACATTGATCTCCAGTCTAGTCCCGTTCATATTTCTCTCGGTGGGATTAAATGCAGAACAGTCTCCCCAAAGACCACTTAGCAGGCAGTCTGTGATTTGAGTCACTTCAGGGCTTCTCGATCGGGTTGTTACCGAAGACTAACAACCAACATTTCTCAAGCTGCTCTGCCCTTTTGCTTAAGGTTGCTTCGTGCCTGCTAACCAAACTGATATCTCAATCATGGCAGATTAATGTCACTTTGCTACACCCTGAGAAAAAGGAAAAAAACCCTCTGTTTCTTCTTTCATAAAGGCCACCATGCAAGAAGTGACCAAGATGAAGCTGCAGTATCCATTTGCCCATCTGCTCCGTACCCTGTCAGTCAGGCGCTGTATTTAATCCCTCTTTAGTGAGGGAGACTCTGTCCTGCGTACTGAAAGACACTGGGTAATACAGTTATAAACATGATCAAGCCTATAAAAGGGGCAGTGAGTGATAAATAATTTACTTTTATCAGAACTACTGAATCTTATTACAAGTTCAGCAATTGCATGTCCTTCTAGTCCACAATCATGCCAGAAAAAGGGGAATAATTTCCATAGTCTTGTGGTTAGATATATTGAACTACTGTACAAGCATTGAACTTGCCACTCTTACCTTTTGTCCTTTGAAAGGTGATGAGGCTGCTATTATGGTGGGGCCTGCAAAATGCAAAGTGGAAACCATTTCAATTTGATTTTTGGAGATTATTTCGTCATAAATCAGTGACAAACTGTCCCTGGAGGATGTTTATATCCTCACCTTCTTGAAACCCCACTACAAGGCTCATTGTATTTTATATGATCAGAGATATATGAAACTGCTCTGACTGTCTCCCATTTCCCTCCCCACTATTAGTGTCTGTGTATATAAAAATATATGTGGTCACAAAGGAAACCAGGTAAGGGAGGGCAAGGGGGCCTCCATTAGCCCTGCAGTCTGGTTCAGAAGTGACAGCTGAAAGGCCCACTGTGACAAACTAAACAGAAAAAAAACTCCTCTAACACCTCAGGACTAGTGAAAGACCTGGGGAAAGTGGATGCACTCAAACTTCCACTCTGGGTTTTCGTAACCAAATGTGATAACAGCAACAAAGAAACCTCTCCCATCTCTTCGCTTCTTCAAAAAGCTGGAAAGGATTTTCTTTGCATGTTGATTCTCATCTTGATTCCAGGAAAGAAACAGCTTGAGGAAGCACATGCCTCCTGTGAAATAACCAAACCTCCAAACCGCTTCTCGCTGTCTGTTCTGTTCCTGGCCTTCTGATCTATGCTAATTGCTAAACTTTGAGTATACACTTGAAATTTTCTGTGGGCAATATGAGTCTCTTCAAATAAAAATAGATGCCAGAAATTCTTTTCTAACTGAAACACAGAGAATGACATTTAATGTAAGTGTTTAATCATTATTAATTGCTTTGGTATTCACTGAAATCATGATGGGTTCATTTGAATGTACAGCATCATTTCTGAGAATATTCTGAACGAGTAGATATACAAGATCAGAGTAAAAAAGCATAGTGAAGCCTTCTAGGAATGTTACTTAATCCATAGAGGCGTATGTTGGAGATGGTTAAAAATTCCAATTATTTGTCACAAAATAGCTTTAAGAAATGACCCCACCTATTTTATCCTATAAACAGTTTCGTTGAAAATCTGAAGCCTAAAATATTTGCAAAGCAAAATTACTAAAATCATTCATTAAAAAAAAAATCCATTTTTATTTTTTAAATAAACTGTTCCTAACAAGTCTTCTGATAAAGCTATATTTTATATTTTGTTCAAAAGTCAACCAAAAAAAAGAAAGCACCCAGCTGTAGCCCAGGTAGACAGGCATCAAGTCATCAGGCAAATTACACACGACCTGTCAAGGAATATGGCATGCCATGGCCTTGCCAAAAAGGCCACTACAGGGCTCTCTCTTGCGAGTCCAGGGAAACCTGTTAGCAATCCTGCCAGCTTAGGGGCACAGAGACTCCAGAGTGTACTAAGAGCACAATTTTCAGTTGTGACCCTTTCTCCATTAAAATGTCTCACTGCAACAAGTCAGGACTCGCTTTAACCTCTTAACACAGAGGTCTGGTGCAAATTTCTCCACTTTTCTTGTCTCTGAAAAACGCCATTAAGACTTTGAAGCTCTTTACATCAGAAATACAGTGACAAGAACTGGCAGATCTAGCAAACCAAGCAGTTATAGCCACATAGGGCGATATACAGCCATTTGTTTACAAGTACATGCACACAGATGCCATACAATTTAGTTTCAGGAGGAAAAAAGTTTAAAAAGTTACTATTTCTTCCTCTTCTCTTGTAATTAACCTTTTCTTCCAATTTCCTACTCATTACATATACCATTCTCCATGTTTCTGCCATGAATCTCTTAGCTGAAGGGAGTCAAACTTTTCAATATTAGACACCAAAGTTTGCTGTCGAGCCAGTTGATGGCATTGCAATTTTACTCAATTTTCGTTGCTGAGAATAGCATGGTCTGATAACTGGCACCAAACAGAAAAGAGAAACAGAGATTGGGCAAACGGAAGGAAAATAGTTGTACTGGAAAAACCTATCTTCATGACTGGGAAGAGCAATTAGTTTTCTTTTTAAAGTCATGTTTCTGAGTAGAGCAGGGTTTTATAAACTGCATGACTATAGCTGCAGGAATCTAGAGCAATAGATGCTAAGAAATCATGAGTTAAAAATAAATGTTTCTGAGAGATAAGAAGCCTATTTACATGACAATTCCTATTCCCATTTCAGCAGGTGAGCGCACAGCTGACGACGTGAAGTGGTGAACATTTGGATATCTATCCCGATGTTCTACCTGTGCTACCCATACTGTTCCCCCTCCCACACACCAAATACGATACCACAGTAATGCATTTCTTTTTCATACTAATAATTGTACCTTAGCTCTCATGCTCTACATTTCCAGTTGGGAAAGCTTAAACAGAAAGAGTCACCTGGCCTTTTACATGTAGAAGTTGTTACTTTATCTTAATGCAACAAAAGAATAGTTATACTTAATCACATATAAAGATTATTTCGAACCAGGCAGAAAGATTCAAATAGCAAAGTTTATATATTCTTTTACAAAATGTTTCACTCTGCTGTCTTAGAGCAGCTGAAGGAACAAGCATAATGACATTTTCAAGTAAGAAGAAATCTGGCTTATATGTAGAAGCAAGGCAAAAGGCAACAGGAGATGTGAATTCTCTTTCTCAAACTGGAGAAAACATTTGAAAATAACATGCCTTAAACTCTCTACTTTTACATTTGCTGATGGAATTCCTGATAGAATTGGAGTCCTGCTACTACCCTCCAAAAGATCAATATTGGAGTTGGTAGGAATTTTTCTGATAAAATAGCTTTCTGTCACAAATATGTCAACTGCGCAAAATCAGAAGTTTGTGCAAAAAATAGATGTGCTTCAATAAAGATGACTATGCTGGGGGGAAAAAAAAGGGGGGGGGGGGGGACGACATTTGGAGTTAATAGTTGCATCCTCGCCTTTTTCTCTCAGATCAGTAGCCAAAATACTGTATTTTCATTCATTCTGAGGTGAGCAAGACCAGGAACAGAATTGCAAGGGAAGGATAGGCTGTGCCCCATTATTTTGTATGGTGTGACTTTTGCTTTTAAACCTGAGACAGGGAATAAGCTTCCCCTTTCATGCCCCCATTCACATAACATTTGTCTGTCCTGAATAAGAACAAACCTATTTGATTTTCTCATTTCTCCAGTTTGAAAACACATGAACATACTTGGGTTCATCCCCATGTGGAACAGGCAATCAAGAAAACTTTTCCAAGGAGGCTGAAAACATTTCCGATTCAGACTTATGTAATATTACTAGTGGCTGAAGAGATTTTCAGAGTCTTAAAAAGGTGTTTAAAAAAATGTCCTTTCACAGCTAAGTGAAAAAAAGCTTGACAGTAAGATAGCTACCTTTGCAGTTAAAAACATCAGCAAAAGTGTAGCTAAAAATGTTTCAAATTCAGTTCTATCAAACGTTAAACTGCAAACTATATGAATCCATCTTTAATAGCCAACAGGCTGCTATCTAACTGCATACCTTCTGGCACACTGATGCAGACACATAGTGAAAACAAGGCATTTTAAGGTATTTCATGCAATTTTTTCAAGTCACCAACAAAATTTAATTCTCTTTTACAACTGGAACTTTCCATAGTGGTAATACCAGCAGTCATATGGTCTTCACAGACATTAACAACATGAACAATTATTACCGAGGGAACCATCGAAAATGCAATTGTAAACCAACAAGCATGTCTGAAGCCTTTTAACACAGTTACATGTAATGCTGAGAAGCCGATTTCTGGGTATTAAAGATGGAGGTACAAGTTGGATGACTTAGGCACAGAAACTAAGGGATATTCAGTTGTGGCTCTGTTTGAAAGTCAGTGTTTATTACACAGAAAAATGAGCCATGATATGTACCATCATATTAAACACAGAGGAGGTAGAAAAATTCCCAAAATTCTTATCAAGTTTCCTCATTTTAAAATTGACCCTTTTAAGGCTATATTATTGTCCTGGTTTTGGCTGGGACAGAGTTGATATTCTTTCTAGTAGCTATGTTTTGGATTCAGTATGAGAAGAATGTTGAGAACACACTGATGTTTTCCATTGCAGCTAAGTAACGTTTATACTAAGTCAAGGATTTTTCAGCTTCTCCTGCCCAGCCAGTGAGAAGGCTGGAGGGGCACAAGAAGTTGGGAGGGGACACAGCCAGGGCAACTCACCCAAAGTGGTGAAAGGAGTTTCCATACTGTGTGACGTCATGTCCAGTATACAAACGGGGGGCAACTTGACCGGGGGGGGGGCAGGGCTTGGTGCTTGGGAGCT
>JAVJGG010000073.1:22561090-22581804 GCA_035590195.1 Aviceda cuculoides
TACAAGGATTAATCATGGATTAATGATGTCAAATTTCTAAGCTAATACATTTAATTGATATCCCCTTAGTGACCGTGTGTGCCGCGAGTGGTGTTTATTGTCTGATTAATCACCAGATTATTTTTTTTCCATTTTACTGTCTCCTCATTTTTCTTTGTCATTTCTGCACAGACATTAGAGGTTGTTTGTTGGAAGAGGGCAGTAATTACCATGAAACAGCATCGTCCACAGAAGTAGAGATCACAAGTTAATAAATACCTCTGTCTTATCATCCCAGGCTGAGGATTTAAGGTTGGAAGTGAAATGAAAAACCGCAAGCGCAGAAATTACATTGCAGGGTCAGACTGGTTCAAAACTGAAGAGAACTTCTGTGGCTAAGCACGAGGATTGGGGCAAAGCTGAGCAAACAGACTGGATTTCTCGGCAAGAGGATGGGGATGTGTGGAGGGAGACAACATGAATACTAAATAAAGCTGCAAGATGTTACCTGTTAGATAAGCACACACCCACACACATACCTTGCCATGAGGATGCATAAACCCGCAGATCCAATGAATATGATCAACCTGAAGAGGATGCGTGAGGAATCACAAGATGCAGGTCGTGTTACCTGGAACAGGCTAGGCCAAGTATGAGAGAGTGACGTAGTGCTGGCCGCGACTTCAGGAAGTTCTTACGGCCTCCCGTCGCCACTCCAGCTTTTTTCTGAACACACACGGGAAATGAGACAGTCTTTTCTTCCGTGACCAGAATAATATTAACTACCTCAACATAGCCATCATCACACTGGGTATCCTGATTGGAAGTTTCAGAAAAGATGTCAAGCTCTTGCTGCAAAGGGATAATTGCCCTCTCCTGCATCACTGTCTCTGAAGGATGCTTTCAGGTACAATAGCAGCAGAAAACAGCATTTCCATCCCCTGGGTGCACTGCATCTTTTCCACGTATGGGAAATGTTTCTCAGATCTGTTAGTTTGCTTGAAAAACAAAAGTGGTTTTTGATTACTGAACAATATTAAATGTTCTGGATCCTTTCTTAGGGACCTCCGATGTGTTACTTGTTTAGTCATCTGAGGAAAACATCGCATTTGTTGACTTTGGGATCCCTGAGAAGACAGAAACCTTTGCTGAGCTTGCAGTTTATTTTGTGGCTAGGTTTTATATTGACACATTGACTCTTAATGACCTGAGGAGTTACTAATAAGGATGAAGTCTGGTGCATCATACTGAGGAGGGAATTAACAGGTTACAGTAGAAATTGTTACTAAATCCATTTTTTGTTTCTCACTGAAACAAAAAGAGTAGGAAATACAAATAAGTTAGATAAAGTATGAAATAACCTGTTGAAGGCAGTAAGAAAAAAAAAATAAAGAGAAGCTGAGCAAACAGTCAGCAATACACAGTTGCCAGCTCAAACAAAATTACTCATTTGGCCTTTCTAGCCTCCATTTCTTCATATACATTCTTTCCTTAGAAACTGCTCACAGTGGCGTATCACCTGGATGATTTAGTGGAAGTTTTGCCATTTTCATGGACAAAGGGGGAAAGGTATATTAATGTCACAAGCCTTATTTTCACCTACAAACTATATTCGAGCCTACTCTGGGTTTATTGGGGGGAGGAGGGGAACAGAGAAACAAACAAAACCTGAACCAAGAAGTTGTTATCTGTAGACTCAAGACTGAAAAGGTTCTTGGAAACACTGCAGATGGAGGAGACTGTTTAAAGATTTCTTCCTTGCCTTACTGATAATACTCTAAATGAAGAAAATGGCTCAGCTCACATTTGTTGAATAAAATTTAAAAGCAACTATGTTACAGATTCCTTTTCTGTGAGGGGTTTTATATTATCAAAATCACTCAATACTTGGTACAGCCTCTAATGATTTCAAATCAGATTAAGTCGCAGTGTTTTTCGATCAATTCTAATTGCTCATGTTTCCACATTTCTTAAAGGGCGCATTGCCAAGCACTCCACAGCATTACATCATGGAATTGTGTCATCACTATTTCAGTCAAGTTATATTCCACTGATTTCAGTAGAGTATTAACAGCCTAAAACTAGAATATTGACTACACACAACAATCATATCTTTTTCCACTGTAAGCATTTTAACCTCTTCCATTCCCCCACCCTCAGCACCTTGCCCCACCCTTGGGTCATTCTCATCCAGCTTCATGCCAGAGACTATCATCAGTCTCAATTCTTCCCATTCATTTCCATGTTAACTTTCTCTACACATTCTTTGAGCTTGTATGTATTTTTCTGCCTTTCTACACTTGGTAAGGACCATACTGGCTGGATTTTAATACACGAAGCTTTACTGCAGTCAGTCCTTTTTGTAGTGCTTTTCCAGTTCAGTGATTTCAATTCAAAACATGTCCCCTGTCTTCCCCATATTTAAACAAAAGGAAAGCCAAAGGAAACATTCACTCGCACTGAGAAAACAGTCATAGAAGAGAATACAAGGGAATATTGAAAGGTGTTAAAATTGCTGCCGAAAAGGAAAAAAAAATCACACAACAGCAGAATATTCAAAGGTGAGTATAAAAAATATACAACCAGAAAGAGAATTTTCTTTCTGTTTTAAACCATTTTGCATGCTCTGTTAAAGGAATATGCTGTTTCCCTCATTGTCATAGGAAATATGACTCCTGTATAGAAAAAAACCCAAATTTAAGTATTAAGTAGGCAGCCTGCATTCGGTCAGCACAGTGAGAACACTAGAGAAATGGGTGGACTGGAAGCAGCACAAACTTCAGAGTTTGCTAAATAACAAAGCACTGTAATAGCATATGTAAACAGGCAGCAGCCTTGCAAGAAGTTGACAGTGTGAATGTGCAGATGTGTTCTGGCTTTTGGCAGAACTTTAATTTAATTGCAGGAGTATTTCAACTTCCACAGTTAATGCAAGTAAATGGTATGTACCAGGCAGTGTCTGGAACTGTGCTCAGAAGGCAGGGCAGCAGAGTGACACATTATCGTGACACTATAAAATGCCAGCGCCATGGAAATTCTTATTTTTAACATTTTAATGCAGACTTGGAGGACACAGAAGGCAGTCACAAATAACAGAAGAGTTCTGTCCCCTCAGTGCACAAGTATGCAGTAATACAGAGTGCCTTGTCTAGCAGCAGCTTTGCTTGTTAATCACTGGACTGCTAACATTTTGGGACAATCTACATCAATCAGCTCTCAAAAGCAGTTGTTAGGGACCAATATCCTGAAGAATCACAGGACAAAGAAACGGACAGGGCAAGGAAACAGGTCATGCAGTAAGAGGTACAGTTTGAGGTAAGCGACCTCATGCTATACTTACATGTAACAAGGTAGGCCCCTTAGTGTGATCTACCACTAGAAGCGCTGATTTAATACAGCGACGGAGCCACTGATGGCAAAGCTGAGTATTGACTCGCTTATCTCAGCAACTTTGGTGTCAGACTACAGACTTCAGAAAGTATCAGTTTCCAGTCAGGATTTATAGCCCTGAACCTTATCCATGCCCATTCCCTCAGGTTCAAAGTTAGCTCCCAATTAATCTTTAAAATCAAAATTAAGAGGTAGCATGCTTAAAACAGTGAGCTACAATATGCAACATTGCACATTCCTACCCTAAACCACAGTTGATCCTAGATTAATTCTCTTTTCTGCTTGCTAAGTTTCAAAGATAATTTTCTAATCATTCTGGAGAATGCTTTAACAATTAGATAATATACTATTCTACAGTGAGAAGCTACCATTGCCTCCTTTTCAGGCAATTTCATGTTGCAGGAGAAGAGAGTATTAATATAGAGAAGAGTCCTAGGACATAGCTCCATTTCTACAGAGCATTTCTCCCTGTCCTAGCCATGGATGGCATCTCACCTTAGAAACCCCGAAGCCAGAAGCAGCCCATGCTGCACAAGAACTGTTGTAACAGCTCTCTCTGAAAGCAAAAAGTGTCCCCTAAGGCAGTGCTGAATAAAAAACTAAAGAGCTGGTGTATTACCCATCGATCTCTTACATCATCTGCCCAAAAAAGGTACTCGTAGACAGGATGCAATTTACACAGCTATTTTAGGACTTACAACATGTAGGTAGAAGATGCCACAGATTGTGAGATAAAAAAACACTGAAATAAAAGACTTGCCACACAGATGCAGTAGGTAGTAGAGAGCTGCAGATCACAAAATAGAACATGATGAAATTTCAGCACTCAGAATCATTCCTCTAAAAGACAGAAATAACAACAGCCAAGTTCATTTGCAGTGCAGCATCACAACCAATTGTCTGATGTAATGAAGAGCAGGTATCTCCCACCATGGGATGAGATGGAACATACTTATTGCCACACCAGTTTTACTGTGGATGAAGTGGAATTGTCCCTTGTGTTTACCCATAGGCATATCAGCAAGAGCTGTGTACCGAACATCAGCTGTCAAGGCAAGTTTGTGGGAAGAACTAAAGGATTGTGGTGGCTTGACCTTGGCTGGATGTCAGGTGCCCACCAAAGCTGTTCTATCACTTCCCTCCTCAGCTGGACAGGGGAGAGAAAATATAACAAAGAGCTAAGGGTCGAGATGAGGACAGGGAGACACCATTCACTAATTACTGTCACAGGCAAACCAGACCCGACTTGGGGAAAATATTTAATTTAATACCAATCAAATCAGAGTAGGATAATGAGAAATAAAAACCAAATCTTAAAACACCTTCCCCTCACCCCTCCCTTCTTCCCAGGCTTAACTTCATGCCCAATTTCTCTGCCCCCCCCCACCCCCCCAGCAGCGCAGGGGGATGGGGCATGAGGGTTACGATCAGTTCATCACACGTTACCTCTGCCACTCCCTCCTCCTCAGGGGCAGGACTCCTCACTCTTCCCCTGCTCCAACATGGGGTTCCTCCCACGGGAGACAGTCCTCCATGAACTTCTCCAACGTGGGTTCTTCCCATGGGCTGCAGTTCTTCACGAACTGCTCCAGCATGGGTCCCTTCCATGGGCTGCAGTTCTTCAGGCACAGACTGCTCCAGTGTGGGTCCCCCACGGGTCACAAGTCCTGACAGAAAACCTGCTCCAGCGTGGGCTTCTCTCTCCACGGGGCCACAGGTCCTGCCAGGAGCCTGCTCCAGCGTGGGCTTCCCACGGGGTCACAGCCTCCTTTAGGCATCCCCCTGCTCTGGTGTGGGGTCCTCCATGGGCTGCAGGTGGAGATCTGCTCCACCGTGGATCTCCCTGGGCTGCAGGGGGACAGCCTGCCTCACCATGGTCTTCACCACGGGCTGCAGGGGAATCTCTGCTCCGGCGCCTGGAGCATCTCCTCCCCCTCCTTCTTCACTGACCTTGGTGTCTGCAGGGTTGTTTCTCTTACATGTTCTCACTCCTCTCTCTGGCTGCAGTTTCTGTGTTTGCCACAACTTTTTTCCCTTCTTAAATCTCTTATCCCAGAGGCTCTAACACTGTCGCTGATGGGCTCAGCCTTGGCCGGCGGCGGGTCTGTCTTGGAGCCGGCTGGTATTGACTCCATCGGACACAGGGGAAGCTTCCAGCAGCTTCTCACAGACGCCACCCCTGTAGCCCCCCACTACCAAAACCTTGCCATGGAAACCCAGTACAGGGGGGAATGAGTGAATGGCTGTGTGGTGCTTAGCTGCTGGCTGGGGCTAAACCATGACAATTACTTTTTAAGAAAATTTGCCCTGTCCAGCAGTACTGAGCAGATTTGTAATTGTTCATCAAGCGACTGTCAGAGGCTCTGGGCTGTCAGGGAAACCCAACAGGGGAAGAAAATGGGGAGGTATTTAAGAGGACAGAATAAAAAGAAGAAAGTAGGGGTCTGTGTGTACATAAATGTAAAGAGAGAGAGAGAGAGAATAAATAACGATCATGGTGAAACTCAGTATTTAGGACTCCAAAACCTTTACAGACTTGGACTGATATAAAAGGTGTGTGGAAATGTAAATATCTTGGGTTTGATTATCAGAAACACTTATATCTGCAGGTCATTTTTTGGTGTCTAAACATCAACCTTTAATACTACAGAAAAAAAATAAGGTTGGAAACTTTTGTAATGTTTTTGTTTGTACTTTACTGTATTTTTGTCATCAAAGCTAGGGATCTAACTGAGCAGGATGGAAAGCAGGTGGGAGGAGAAGGGAAGGCACAAAAATATGAAACGGCTAGCTCATCGTACACATGAACCCTGAGTTTCCAGAGTCCTGTTGTAGTATCTAGCACTAGATGCATTGCCATGTTGTAGAGATCCACTGTCTCACTGAGATATTTAAGAGCCATTAGTAGAAAGTACTAGAAAAGTACAGAGTGTTGTCAGTGAAGCAGAGCAACCGAAAGCAATTAGTGGACTCTGAGTGCATGAGCCTTATGGAGCAGAGAGTTTTGTCTCAACACTTCAATATTACAATCACAAGTTTCGGTTGAATGACTGTGGATCATGTATAAATGCATCCTTTGATTTAAAATCAAGATGTGGATACTTTGCTCTTTCCTTTAATAAATTCTTCCAGTGACTAATTATTCTTACTTGTTAAACAACAGAGTATTATTTCTAATTTGAGTTTGCCTAGCTCACGTTCTGGTTTTTTACCTTTTCAGATGAAGAGCCATATACAACCCACAACCTCTTCTTAGTGTATAAGTATCATATTTTTTTAATCTTACTCTTGATAAACAATATTTGAAAACTAATGGACTGAGCTTTTGTGGTATCTCTCTTCTCATATTTTCCTTGACTCTTTCTTGCATCTCTTCTCAGGACCCTTTTTGTGTTTTTCAGTACCCTTTGTGAAGAGACAAGGGAGGGAAGGAATGATGAAATAAGGCTTGAGTCACTGTCACTATAGATTTGAGGTAATTCCATCTTCCTACTTCTTTTTGTTATTGGCAGGTGTAACCACGCAGGAATTACACTGCTGTCTTGCATACGGCATCAGATTGGGAACTCGGCTTCTTTTGATTATCTGCTGTGATTCCTATGTCATTTTCCGAATTACTGAATCACATCTTCATCTTATCAATATTTTCTCTGAGTCTAGATGTAAATCTTTGTGTTGGGATGAACTTAAAAAATATGTTCTTCAGGTAAGCATAGCGTATATCATTTATCCCACTGTAGTTTTTGTATCTATCTGTAAATTTTAGCATGATGATTCAAAAACAATTAGCAAGACAATTGAACAGCAACAAGCCAAGAACAGATATCTTGTTCCTGCCAGATAATTATTTTTGCATTTACAATTATTCTGTGAGGCTTACTAAGTAACCAAGTTCTAGGTAACAGCTCTAACATTGATCTCATCTTCTGCAGTTTATTTTTCAAGTTTAAAATTGCATTTCTAGAAATTGTTATCAGAAGTGGTTCAGTTGTAAATGTTGACATTTTTATGTCTTGTGTGAAAAGTAAAGTTTTCCTTTAAAAAAAAAAATCAAAATTTTATGTAGAAAAAAATTACTCTAAAAAACCTCATGAATCTCTAAAAGCCATTTTCTGTGATGAATCTAGCAAATTCAGGGGCACTCCCTTTTTAAAAAATGCAACTATAGAATATTCATCTTGTTTTGGAAATGTTCAGCCTATTCAAGGACTACAGCTACTGAACAATATCTCAATATGTGCAAACCAGATAATCCACAACTTTGACTACAACTTTGTTCAGACAGCAGTTATAAAGTCTGTATGTCTATGGCCCAAACAGACTCACGTTAATGTGTACATAGCATTATTTCAGCATGCAATCACCACTAATTATTTAATATGTCCTCATTACAAGCTGCTCTTGGAAGCATGATGACTAAGGCTCCAGAAATAGAAACAAATTTTGTATAATGCGTATTGCATATAAGATGGTTTTCTGGAGCTTTCTTGCTTCAAACAATCTTACATGATAAAAGGTTTTTTTTGTTGTTTTTTTGTTTTTTTGTTTTTTGCTTAAGTACCTTTAAGAGGAGAGATTAGGTGAAGGAAAAAATTAAAAACATATTCAAGGAGAAGAGATCAGAAAAGGTAAATACTGTGTTCAGTCTGTTATGAGGGCAGGAACTAAACCTTTGGTCTAAGGTATCTAGGAAGCTCTCTTTATCAGCATCCATCAATTCTCAGACATGTGAAATGCAGACTTTTTATACAAAGACACATAAAATGAAAGTATTCTGAGGGGATAAGGAAACAGACTTGTCATGAAAAACCACATTAGAATGAGCTGGGTCACACCCAAAATGCCAATTCTTTTTCAGGAGAGGAAGTTTTTTGAGATATTTCATAATTTAGCTACTATTTGTCAATTGTGTCTACATTCTTATATCACAAATGAGACCAATTGCTTGTATTTGCTCCCCCAGTTATTGAAAACATCCCTGTTTTAACAGTCTGCCATGGAAAGACACTAGGGGCATAGGTTTAACCTAAATGAAGCACCTTTCCTACAGTGAGACGCCAAGTTGATTTACATGCTCTTGCATCACATGCCTAATGGCAAAATACAGACAGCTCCGATCTGAAACCCAAGAGCTATTTAACCATGCACATCGATACTAAACCGTACTCCAAGCCTTGAAGATGAGATGTTTTATTTTATCCATTAACAGGAATTTTTTGATAGCATAACACATACCTACCCCACTTTATAGTACATGTTTACACCTTTAAAACTGTAGGACTACAAGCACTCTAGCCCTAAGACCTTGTCTTTAAGTTAGCTACACCAAAGCAAGCTCCCATAGGCATATTTAACTGCACCAATTACTTTATGCTGCTTTAATGTAGATCTGATATATTCTGTAGGTTTGCATCAGTCCAGTTTCCTAGTGAGGGAAAGACACATTCCCTGGTGCTTCAGTACACCAAGACTTGATGCTAACAGACTGATGGCCTGAGAAAAATGCTGTCACTCCTGATGCAACACTTGTACACTGAAAGATAAAATAGCAGAGCTCTGAGCTCTGCTTTGCCTTGCCCCGTCCCTGTTCTTGACCCATGTGTTCCCTGACTCACAAGTCAGCTGGTAGAGGAGTTGGCAGTGCCTTCACTAGCACTTCTGTACCAAAAAATTCTCTGTAAGCCTCATCTACCTCTTATTAAGTCAACTTAGTATAGGAGCAAATTGTATCACTAGACTGGGAATCTAACTCTCAAATCCTGAGAAAAGCCTATCGTGAATCTACTGATAACATTATAATGTCATAGTTCCTTCCTGGGTACTTCACTGAAACCGCAGTTCTAAAAATGCTTCTGCTGGTCTTTAAAGAAAAGCCAGAAAAATCCTCCTGCTGCCCTTCTTCCAGCCCTTCCTGCATATGTAAAAAAACCCAACCAACCAAACAAACAAAAACCAAAGTTTTAATTAAGAAACAAAATTTGGGGTCTTTCAAATGCAGTGAAAACCAGTTTTCCTTCTGTATCTGCAAAATCAAACTCGGGTGCATTTGGGAGTATTTGTACTGCTTACTGTTTGACTGGCATCTTCAAATATATTGTTCATGGTCCAAGTACTCAGGTGTAAAGTTTACACAATTGAATTCTAAGTGGAAGAAGCAAGCAAAGCTTGACACCTGCTATATCATGGTTTTAAAAAAATATCTCTTTGAACCTGAAGTCCTGTCTGCACTAGGAGCAACATTTGCTTATCAGTCATGATTCTAGCTCCTAAATCATGCAAACACACATGAAAATATCCTGTACCCTCAGACGCCTGCATGTTTTGTTACATAAAACAGAAGCTGTGTGAATTACATTACTTTATATAGTGTTACAGGAGGACTTGATCACCACCCAACAACTTTCAATATTAAGCAAAAATGATTATCAGCAAAGCAGCAGAGAGCTCTTATTAAAATAAGTATAATAGACATTGAGAACATGAGATCAATAGAGTACTTAAGCAAGTGCTTAGATTAAGACAGGTAGCCCATCATCTTCTGCAGGACCATGTTTAACTGCTTTTTCGAACTCATGCCTACACAAACATCAATGTACCACACTTTTAACCAAACCTTGCAACACACTTTCCCATAGCAAGCAACAGACCTGGCAAAATTGTGTGAGGAAAAGCCAGTGACTTGTTATGAAGGAAGAAATGCAGACAGAAAATCTGTGATTTCAGCTCTGAATGCCACACAGCACAGCAGTGCCTCCTTCGAGGCAGTGTGAGCAGGACAGGCAAAGACCCAGCCTGCAGGAGACTGAACTACCTTCTCCTTCAGTCAGGGTGCTCAGCTAAATCTTCCATTGCTGGGGCCGTGTAGCAAACACTGAACTCTCACCGCTGATACTCTGAATGTCCTCTGGAAAAATAAAGGAAAGTCTCTAGGGCTGTTAATTTGGCATCTTTCATGAACACTAAATTCACAAAAAAAAAATTAAGAGGGGAAAGTCACCAACCTAGCTGAGCAGCATGACACAAGTTGTACTGAGTTGTGATAAACTATTAAAAGCATGGAGTGGATTGATATTTTCAAAGCAGTTGAAAAGGTACTGTTCGAATGCAGCACTAAGCATAACTAATTTATTCTGGTAGTGTCTTCAGGCTGCCAAATGCATTTTAAAAAGAACCCCATTTAAAATGCATCCTTATAGCAAAACGTACCGGTGTTATCTAATTGGACAACGAAAGGAGCGCACTGCACTCTCCCTTTCAAGCAAGAATGGTGCAAGAAAAGAATATTTCTGTTGCAGCACAATAACAAAGCTGTAGGTGACAATTGCATTTTCCTGTCAGTTTCAGCTGTAATAGGTCAGTACAATCACTATAACACTAAGCTTCATCTTGCTGTATCAAAAAAATTAGAACAGACAGGCACCACTTTAAGGCAGTTGGTACAATTTACCTTGACTTAATAGGGTCTTTCTGTGGGAGGATGGCTGGGAGTATAAACAGTCCTACAGATATTTTCACACCTTTCTTTGGTGCTTCATAATATTGGCTGCTTTCATGATATTGGTCATAGAGATATTTAGCTTGCTCAGAACAGTTGCTTAGTCTTTTTTGAATATAATATCCTAGTCTTCATTCTATTAAATATTATCGGAATTTTTTTTTAAATGTTTATCAGGTTCAGACACAGGCAATGACACAGTTTTTTCCAGGTTTTTCATGGCTATTTGCACTCTATTTTATGTGCAGACATATTTTGGAGCTGACCTGCTGTGTATTGCTTCTGCTGCGCTCCCAACAGAAAGACCAGTAGAGCTCTACTGGCCACGCAGCAGACACTCTCAGAGTACCTTCTTTTCTAGACAAAGTAGCTATTTAAGGCAACTTAGACAAATTAGCAGCAAATGCCCTGCTGTTTTACAGAACATCATGTTTTCCAGTAATTTAGGGGACATTTTAATATCAGTGTAAATTTGTCCTTGTTAAAGGAGGCATCCACTTCTCAGGGTCCCTGAGGTAGGTGATAAGACTGAAAGGAAGTTACGACCAGGACCCTCATCATCTCAATAGTGTTTTGTGGGCCACTGGCTGCAAAATCACTATACATCAAGCACTGAGCATTGAGTCTGGCTGAGTCCAAAACTCTGGCATGTAACGTCGTTTCTGAGTTGTAAGTATTCTCCCTGATTTAATAGAGGAAGCCACAATTTGACAGAACACAAGTAGCTGGATCTGGCTCTGCATATTTCTAGCAAACTGGCACCCATATTACAGACAATTATATTAAATATTCATACGAAGTTAACATTTCTGAATTGTTAGCTTTTCAAATAGGAAACAAAAATACACCCCGAATTTGTAAAATGTGCCTATTATCTCTGATTAATTTGTCCCATCTGTTTTGCTCAGAAAATGATCTCTCTGGAAAGATGGGCTTCCATGTATGATTGTTGTTACTGGTACAAACAAGAGGAAGAATTTCAGTAAGCACAATTTTCACACCCCTTTGCACAGGAGTAACTGATTATACAATCTGCATGACAATACAGAAACTCAGACTTACAGCTTCGGCAAGGCAATTAAATAGGCAGGTACAGTGTCCCAAGTGTATTGTCTGAGATAACTAATATAATGTTCAGAATAGCAAACTGTAGCTTTGTGTCCTAAAATGCAAGCTCTTCTGATTTATCTATCACCGAGAGAAGAGAAAAAAAGACTCCAGTTCATAACAGGAATATTGTGACATGAGACTTGGTATATTGTCCAACATAAGCAAGGCAATAAATCAAAGAACAGAGCAGCCAAATTTTTAAAGAAAGAATGTTTTCCGCTGAAAGAGAACTGTCCTTGACTTTCTTCATCTGGATGTAAAGCTAAGATTCAACAGCAAATATGAATAGAAATAAAAATGTACATGTAAAATAACTAGCTCTAGCCTCAGAAATCAAAACATGGGAAAAATGAGAAATCTCTCCCTATGAGATTTTGCAGTTGATGAATGCTGTTTCAGGATACAAAGGAATACTGTCAGTTTGTAATTTAGACAACACAAAAATTAACCAGAATAGTTTCTTTTGATGCCTGTTCCTGTCTTCATGCTTCTGTGTGTAGTTCTGCATGCATGTGTATGAGGATGCATGTGCAGCTTTCAGTTCTTTGCTATGTTTTATCTTCTTTTTTTTTTTTTTGCCTGGAAGATCAACACAAATAAGGGAAGACTGACTAATGCACCTCATGCTGAAAGTTTCTCTCCAGGGGGAAATGCCTTTGCCCACACAACACACCATTAAAAATGGTGAGGCTCCACATGGGAGCACAGGGCTTCCCACATGCAACAGCCTGCAGGATCAGAGGAATTAATGATGCAAAATGTTATCTAAAGCAGGCACTTGACTAAAGAGCAAAAAAATATAGATCTAAAAACTCAAGAAGCTCCTTGTAATGGCAATATGTAAAACATATTTTTAATTTGTCCTGTCCTTCTCCCACGAACATTCAATATGAGAAAAGCCCTTTTATTTGTTTGCCTGATCTCCAGTTGGTTATTCTTGAAGAGCTGTCAGTTTTCCCCTTTCCCCATGGCTACATCAATTCCTGCATGGTGTGCACAAGGCAGAAGGGAAACATTTTTACTTTCAGAGCTGGATTCTTGCCCCTGTTAGAAATTTTGCAACTGAGGAATTATGCAGGAAAAAGGTAAATCCAGGTCACCTTCACTTGAGCAATCCCCAGCTGCTGCGATAGCCCCTGGAAGTGACAGTAGTCAGCCTTGAAATTTCTACAGCTATGTAATATGGCTGGAAGCAATACCATCTAGTATACAGTTGGTATCATACAAATTAATACAATGTACATTCTGCTACTTTGCTGCTCACCCCAGTAGCTCTTTCTTTCCCTTTCAGAAAAGTAGCTGTGCTGATCAATAACTAGAAAATCTGTTAGAACCAGAGAAAATTGTTTGCCTTGTGAAAACTGGTTTTCTCCTGTAAACATTTGCTTTTAAATAGCACGGACTGAAGCCGCATCCTAGATTGAGCAAGCCAGCAGAAATTGCTCACCCTAGTTTGACTTGAAAGGGGCAGTCATTTCTGCTGCTATCAATCAGCCTCAAACTTGACCCCTCTCCCACCCAACTTATGGTCAACGCCAAGGGACTGCAGGATCAGGATCATTAAGCAGTGCTGAATGGACAAGTCCTAAAGCGAAGCAGAAGGACAGTCAATTGTAGGCGGAATGCAGCAGATTTATATCCAGTAGGTGAAAGAAAAATGACTCCTAAATGGGCTGGAGCAGCTGTGAAACTAGTCTGCCACCAGCAAGGATGAAGCATGGGAATCACAGAGAAGAGTCTCTTTGCTATCCAGCTCTAAAAGCAATTACCATAGATAAAAGCAAGTTCCTGGCAGGGCAGGCAAACTGACAGGGCTCAGTTCTTAAATAGCAATCTGATCCCAGGGGACCTTCCAGGTCACTTACAGACCTACCATCACAGCAGCATTACTGACTGAAAATATGACAGCAGGGTAGGAGTGGGAGAGACTGTCCCTCCAAATACACTGATGTTGTCCAGAAAAGAGAGGCATTAAAGAGAGGATTCCACATGGAAATTACTGTTCTTGATGCAGGTGTTAGGGGAAAGCAATATAGTCAGGGTTGGTAAGAGTGAGCTTCAGCTTTACAAATCACAAGTAAAACTCTCAGGCATTTAAATTTTTAATTGAATCCCCTTTTAGTGTGCTAAATCTAATCAAGATTAGTGTTTGGTAGTTAATTTCACGGATCAGAACAATTGTTGCATAATCTCCCAAACACAATTCTCTAAGGCCTAAAGCTGAATTATGTTTCTGCTGTGAGTGCAAACTAATAATATTTTTTTAATAAAAGAGGAAATAATAATATATTACATTGTATGGGGAGGCATCTATTTGGTCTAGTGTTATGCATTGGTTTATATAAAAATAAAAAAATCAGAGAAAAGATCAAGGTTAAAGTGAGAAGTTAGAGGAAGACTGGAGAAAATGCAATATCTTTCATTCTCTAAAAGAAAGTTTTGAACCGTGTGTCTCATGAGCCATGACAGAGAGCAAAAATTGAGACGATAGACCAGAGCAAGAAGCTGAACACTGAAGCATGGAAAGATGTATGCTTAGTATTACTTAGAGAGACAGGTGAAAACAACGGGTAAGTGAACAAGTGAGAATAAAAGATCAAGAAGATGCGGTTGAAGTTGAAGTGGTAGCAGATGGCCATACTGCAAGAAGGGAAAATAAAGAAACTCTACTTGTGAAAAAATATAGACCAATAATACAAGTTTAAAAAAAGAAGCCATCACAAATAAAACTTTTAGGATGTGGATGGCTGAAGACAGAACTATCAAAGTTTTACTCAACAGGGAAATGGTTAAAGGCAGCGTGTGATAACTCCTTTGGTCTCTGTGTAGTTCTTCGGATCAGGCTAGCTCAGTGCAAAGTACGGGCAAGCTAAGGCATGCATGGGTGCATCGTGATCACTGAGGGTAACCTACATAGCATTAATAAGTACAAATACTTGAGCTTTCCTTGATCTAGCATTAACCAATTTCAAATCCATCTGTTCCATTTTGGATAGCAGCCTGGATGTTTCATGTTAACTTCATATGCTTCTAAATTGCCATCAGTTGTATCTTCTATTAAATAATGTTCATAATTCAACAACCGTCTGGATAGAAGAAGGGCTATGTTCTCCTCACTAATTTCAAAAAGACTACTCAGAAGATGGGGCATGGAAGACCTGATCCCATGCCCCTAAATTCACTCCTAAGTTTAAAGAAAACTACTTACAGCATCTTTCTGTGCCCAAATTAGCAGAGAAACACATTTAAACAAAACAGAAATGTGGTTTAAGCAAACAAGCCAAAGGCTTGTAAGCCAAATTTTGTCTTTTCTTAAATATAAGCAATCTCATGACCTTCAAAGGCCTTTTCCTAAGCAATGGAAATTTGAGGCTATAAAGGACAAATCTTGTTTGCAATAAAGAAATGGGAGGTAGGGAAACGATTTAAGGAGATAGGATATGATCCAGCAAGTTAGTAGGAAAATAAAACAGTCTAGCCTCCCTTTATGGTTTAGTTTGAGCCTGTAGAGCCATCTCCATTTCAATTCCCCTCATTAAGGAGTTTTCTCATTCTCAGTTTCTCTCATTAAAGACATAAAGTTTAAAAGGTGGCAACTAACTGGAAGAAATTGTGTTTGTACAGTGAGTTGAAATCTAGCGGCCTCGAGTTTTGCCCTCAATTACATCCACATGAAGATATTCCTAACTTTGGTACTAATTGCAAGTACAGACAGTATCAAAGTCATTTATCTACAGGTCTTGGGATTAATCAAAAGAATGAAGGTAAAGTGGCAGGCTGAAGTGACCATTCTTGGTTTACTCATGTGTGTTATCACTGATCATTGGCAGAAATAAGCTTGAATTTTGTGCTACTGAATGAGGTCATCCTAGCACCGAGCTAGAAACAAAGCAGCAGCTGTTTCCAGAATTCCTCTGTAGTACTATAAAATGATGTTGAAGTCAATAACAGTGAGTGAAACAGTAAAAGACTTTTTTATGTTGTATCTGTAAAAAAAAAAATCTTAATTTCTTGAAAAGAGATGGAAAAGTTTATTTGGGAACCTTTTGCTCGCAACCAGCAGTCCATTGTAACTTATGCAAATTGCCCCATCATCCCATCTTCCACTCAAGCAGTGCAACCAGAGGTTTCATTCCTCTCCTTCTTCTGTTCCTCTACTGTGTAATCATCAACAGTAAGACACCTGCAGTTTAAGATTATATGTGACTAGTAAACTTGTCATTTTCTAAAAAAATGTCTGCATAGCCACTTGTCATCTAGATCGAGTAGATTTACGTACATGTCTTTGAAAAAATTCCTCTTAACTCAGAAAGCGAACATGTGCCTTTTGCTGAAAATACCTCAGAAGCTTACAGACTCCCAGGAATACTTGTCTGCATACTCCTCTCTGAGGAAAAAAAAAAAAAAAAAAAAAAAAGAGATATTTTTTAGATCACACAAAAGCTTGAAAATACTTACTCTCCTAAAATATTAATCAACCAGACAACAGAAGAGGTACCATCATATAACTTGCTTAGAGCTTCTAGCCTAGTCAGACAAAGAAAAAACAGATGAAGGTGCTGAGAGAATTGGATTCAATGGCTGGAAAGCTATGACTTATTCTAGAGCTGCTTGGTCCTCCGATCTCTCTCAGTTATAACAATCAATTTACTTTCTTCTGCATTATTTCCATATATTTTAAGCAGACATTAATTCCAAATATAAGGAGAGAAATGACATTCTGAAATAATACTAAAGGTGAATCCTGCAAACTTTTTTAATGCTCAGCCTAGCTTGGCTATTTCTAAATACCCTCCACTAACTCAAATAATAACTAAGAATGTAAGATTAAGTAAGTCTTTAGTCAAAGTCAACATTGTTCTGCCTTTTGCCTCCAGAAAACTATAACTTACTATTCTTCAGAGACATATTTACTTTTGCTGTTAATGAATAGCTTTGTGTTATTCCCAGTTAAGTATTATGTATTGTCTGCTTCTTCCAATTTTTATTCGCTGCTTGAAGCACCTGCAATTTAACACTCAGACTGGTACCTACATTTGCAGCACATCAGAATTTTTCAGGAACAGCCATTGTTATCTTTGAATAACACCGCTAACCAAAAAACACCCCTTCCTAAACAAAGAACACACACCTGAAGCCATGGTTGATCATGGTTGATTTTAAACCCCTACTTACCATACGATCCATCTCCTGCATGAACTGAAGGACTGCCGTCCATTGTTCTGTCATTTAAGAACAGGCATATGCCAGACTGACAAGAAAATTATTCTTTCTAACCCTCTCAATTTATGGAACCACTTCGAAGGGGGAAGGGGGGGGAAAGCCTTTTTATCATGATCAATAAAGGGTTTCCTTGAAGGATTAAATTTTGCATATTTTACCCTTGCTGGATGAATTTTCTCTGTGGCGTTTTTTATGTTCTCGGATTCCTATTTATTCATGCTACTAACTTGTATATTGTGGATTATACTGTATATGTACACAGGTGATACTCCCACTTCCCATTTCTCAATGGTGTGTGCAAATGCTTATGTTTGCAGTGTCTCTTGTACAAATACTACTTGAAATTACATTTTGCCTCTTTTTCCTTTCCTTACTTATTATCTTTCTGAAGAAAGAATAATAGTAATCTGTGGTCTGCAGTCACTAATTTTTATTAAAGCAAACTGGAATTCTCTTGTCTTCAGGTCATACCAGAAGAAAAACTCATATACAGCATCGTATTAAAGAAGTGCTTGTTTGTACCTGGAAGTTTTTCTTTTTTTCCAGTTACATTAGTTGGCCTAGAGAATGCGATAATGTTTCAGTGTTACAACAGCCCCCCAAAAGGGGCTCGTTTCAAACAAGAAAAATATTGCATTTAAGCTAGTGTAAACATTATCAACTGCTGTCTGAGTAAAACAAAACACAGCATGGTTTTTATAACTTCTGTAACACCTGAGTCATTGAGCCCTGAGCAGAATATTTCAGGCTGGAGGAGTCTGCTCGGTCCCCAGGGTCCCGGTGCGGAGGCTCAGCTGTTTCCACAGCTACCCAGGTGGCAGTGGCTGTCACAGCCTCTCTGTCCTGGGCAACACCACCTGGGTTTGGGACCTCTGGTTATGGCCCCTTTACGGCACTTCTCTCCAGGTCACCCTGAAGAGTACTCCCTTGCATCTGGTCTGGCGTTGCACCTACTGGTCTGCTCTCTTCTTCCTCCGCCCTTGGGAACAGAAGAGATGCTACTGAAGCTAATGCACTGCAAGTATTTGGTCCATTTTTCGTGTCTACTGTTAAATAGCGGACAGAGTTTACAACAGTGTCCCAAAGGGGAAAAGGATCAGTCAGTGTCCCTTTTGGTCACTGCAGGACGGAGGTGGACAGAAGTATAGGCTTTATTTAGCCCTGAGCAGACTGTAACTTCTACAAAAGCTACTGACATCAAGCTTTTCTTTACTGTAGACCTGGCAAAATAAAGAACATCTTTTTTTTTTTTTTTTTTTTTTTAACAGTAAACTGTTCCTCCTTGTTTCTGAACCATGCAGTATGGATATTTTAGTTTGTGATGTTACTGACAGTTGCCACTGCTATTTGTACGGCAACATAGCTGACAGGTTTTTTGAGGGTTTTGTTTCCCCCAATGTAATGAGCCATTTGCTGTGGTAACCAATTCAATATTTCTAGGAAGCCCACAGCCTGGTTTTCAGACTTGGGAAAGGGGATACAAATGCCAGATACATTACATAAGGTTGTATATCACCTAAATTGTGAATACAGTGTCATATGTATAGACTCTGCCAGCTGCTGACTTGTTTTCACTGTTCACTACACATTTGCTCTGAATGAGACAGTCTCATTACTTTATGTTTACAAGCCTCTGGTTTGTAGCAGGTTGAAGTCAAGGACATAAAAAATAAAAATATAGTACCTTACTTTGATTTGGACATACTGAAGATTGCTTTAAAGAGAAGCTCATTCTGTGTGTGTAAAAATGCAGATTGAATATAGTTTTACTTTGTACCTACCCAAGTTTTAATACTGCTTTTGTATTTTAAAACACAAAAGAGATGTAGAAGTGCAGGCCTTATGTAAAATTCATCGCAAATCTTCAAAACAGGTTTGATACGGTCAGTGACAAATGATGTCCCATAAAGCATTGCATGACTATTTTTAACATAGCTTTCATACATAATTTCTCCTGCATTGATTGCCCAGCAATATGAACATGTTGAAATACAAGGCATTATAAATGACAGGCTTTCATATCTCCACTTAATCTTTGCAGGACCCACACTCACTTGACTTCATATGAGAAGCAAATAAAAACAAGTGATGCTGACAACTGGAACCATCCCAGCAGCTTGGCTTTAGCCATCTATCTGTATTAATCACTGCTGCATATACATGGTGACTGGCTGCTAATTCGAAAGATCCCAACCATTTCACTTGCTTCACCTTCTTCATCCTTACTTTTCCTTTACTGGGCAGTAATTTCCCTTTTGGTTGAAATCCTAAAGGTCGAGCCCTCCCCACACCAATATCACCAGTCATTGTGGACTCTACCCCTCAGGTCAAGTATTCTCACAGTGCTTTTTTTCTTTCTTTTTTTATAAGCCAAAATTCCATTTCTCCATCACTTTCATAAAAGCACAACTTTCTCTTACCTCTTGCCTCTCTAAAGTTGTTTACTTCTGCACCCTCCTCATTTTTCATCCACTACCTCCACTTTTGTCCTTCACTGTAAGACAGATGATAAAAGGCCCAAGCATCAGCATGCATTGGCTTTCATTCCCAGTTTTGCCCACTCACTTTCTGCATCAACAGATTATCTGGGATCTGAATAAAAGCTAGGATCCAGCTCTCCCAGGCAATGAACAGCCCTATTAAAAGCAGGCCACACCAGAATCCATTTGCATGCACCACACTGCAGCGCCGAGCACAGGTTGAGGCTCTGCACAGCGGGGTGCAGGGCCATCACTGGCCCCAACCTGGTGCGAACTGGGACAGGGAAGGAGTCAAGGCAGAATGGCTAGCAATGAGAACAGCAAGTACTTCTCCCAGAAAAGCTTGAGGTCCCCTTCCTGGGTCCAGGTGACATGTCTGCACAGCGCACAGGGTGGCTTTGCTGCAGCTTTGGCTGTGTGCAAGGGCTGGAGGAGTTCACTGTCCTTTGTGCCTTTGCTAGTCATGCTGCCAGCGCCTGTTTACCCTTCTATAAAATGGAATAGTACCACACAGGATGCTGTGAGCCTTAGGGAAATAAGACACTTTTGATCCTGGGTGGAAAGTGTAAGAACTTGGTGTCAGCTCTGTTTTCATTTCATACTTTGCACCTGAAAAGTTTTCATCCAGAATTACTGTCATTGTCATCCTGTTTGTGGATACTGGGAAGCGCCTCTTCAACCTTCCCAGTCATTTGCATCGCAAAGGCAAATTAGAAAATACTGCCTCTTGCAAGCCCAAGCATTCTGCGCCATCTCCCAACCCCCCGAAATGACTCAGTGGATCCAAGCCTCCTCCCTGCCGGGTCAACAAGGGGTACGAGCAAGGACGGGCAGGATGCTCACATCCACCGACTCCCACTCGTACTTGGAGCTAACGCTGGCACCCGACACCGCTGGCCCTCCCTCCAAGGGGGAACGGGCTTCTGGGCAGCACGAACCCTGGCTGGCGGGGAGGGGGCCCAGCGCCCCGAGCCGGGCAGGTCCCCGCAGGCAGCCAGCGGGCCTGCGCTCAGCCTCCCCGCCCGCTCGCCCGCCCG
>JAVJGG010000073.1:22582486-22606175 GCA_035590195.1 Aviceda cuculoides
GCCGCTGGCGTGTAGAGCGGGAGCGGCGGCGGGAGGAGGAGGGAGGGAGGGAGGGAGGGAGGGAGGGAGGGAGGGAGGAGACCGCGGCCGGGACGGCAGCGCCGGGGGCAGGCAGGGCTCCTGCGGGGAGACGCGCGGCAGGTCGGGAGCTTGAGGTGATGAACCTTCTTTCTGGAAAGGCGTTTCACAGAATCGGATGATACTTATAGGCAGAGTATCCCCCGAGCTCAGGCGGGCTTCACTATGTGAGTGAAGCTACGCTGCTATTATTAGTGCTGGTATTTAATATTTGTACAGTCATAACAAGTTAAATATCGGAACTGCGTCTTCTCCAGTACTCCTCTCCTGTCAGTCTCTGAGGGTGGCTCCATGAAGGAACAAATGCCTCAGTCCAAAACCGGGACCTTCAAAGCCTGCTTCAGCTGCCTCTCCATCTGGAAGCACCCGCAGCCCTCTACAAGATGCTTCCAGCGTTGCTTAAGCTTGACAGGGCTCAGCAGCAGAGCCCCAGACTTGCCTGCGAGCCTTGTTGGGATCCATACACCATGCGTTTTCTCTGTGGCCTGAGGTGCGCTGCCCTTTACAAGACACAGTTGCGGCACATGCCCTGCTCTCTCCTCCCCTTGCACCAGTTTGGCGAGCTGTGGAGAGCCGTGCTGGTTCTGAGTGAGGGAGGTTCAGGTCCCCTCTGCCAAACGTGCTTCAGTGCTGTAGCCAAGCCGCTGCCCAACAGTGGCCTTGGGCGTTTGGCAACCCCCCCTGCAGCAGGTCCTGTTGTTGTGGTGAACTTGGTCCCAAGTTGAAGCATACAAGTCCGGTTGGTGAGGAACTCGGATGAGAATTTTTGGCCTAGCAAATATATGAATGTATAGATGATCTCTGCGGAACTTGTAGGGTATAATTCTTTTTTTTTAAGGTGTGTCTGTTGTTAAGGATGGTGTCTTTTGTATGCTGGAGGCTTGTGATAACTCTTGAATGAAACAAATTTTTAGCCAGAGGTCACTTGCTTTTGGAAAGTTGTGTTTTGCGTGTCTGGAATTCCCCTGTGCTTTATGCTGGATACATTATTCAACATCCTCTGTTGTAATATGTTCTGTAATGTTTAAAGGTTGTTGCTTGCTTTCTGCTGGGGGCTGTGTTTCAGTGATGGGTGAAGCGATGCTTCTAATAGGTAGTTTTGTATCTTTTTGTCAGGTACTTTGGGATCGTTATATGAAAGACTACGTAAGTGTCATTTTTTATTATGAATGCCTCTCATGTTTTGGAATTTAACAGACATAATATTTGACATCATGTCATCATCATCACATTCATTTTTTAAGTTATAATCAAAGGTGACAACAATGGCATTCAGATGCTTAATTACATTTCACATAGGTGACCAGTGCTAACTTACTAAATTAATGCATGGCGGAGCAGGAATAAGTGTCAATGCTTCCGTCTGTGGTTAGGGAACCATCAGATTGCTCCTCATATGAAAATCAGTATATAGTGAAGCATATGGCACCAACGAGTTTATTAAAGGACTATTTCTCTGAACATTCTGTGGATTTTATTTCTTATTTCACTTGATGTAGGTCTAAAATATTTTTTCCATCTTTCAAAACTTGAAATACTGAACAAGGTTAATTTTTTTAGTAAGCTGAAACTAGGACTTATTAAGGTTCATAAAAACAGAGAAAGGAGACTTCTGATTGCATCAGACTGGCCACCTGTCTGGTAGGAGGAGGATTAGAAATCCATCTAGATTGTGGAAACCTAAAGTTCAAGTCCCTGTTTGATTCAGAGCAGTTTTGAACTTAGATCTTTTGTATTTCTGGAGAATATACAAGTCATTGCATTACCAGCTGTATTGGAAAGGAAAGGAAGTGTCCCATCCCCCTAGTTCTAAAAAAAAAAAAAATAGTCTTTTTCTCAAAACTGGTAGGATAAGTTTTCTGCTTTAACATAATTTTCTGGTCACAATTTAAAAAGTTTCCTCAGAATTTTCTAAGTAGTGGCCATGTCTTTGGTCTGATAGTAATGTGTATGTGGGTAATAATCCAAGAAAGGCATTTTATCGTAGCACTGGCTGGAATATGTTTCAGAAGTGTTTAACTACTTGAATAAGAGGAAGAAAGTAAGAAGAAAGACCACCACCTCTCTTATATGGCAGTTTTAAGTAAATCACAGTTTTTCAGTTGGATCTCAGAAGCACGTAGGATCACTCTTCTCAGAGATATTCTGAAACCTTAGTTTTGCGTGGAGCCAAAGCCAGAGAGTTTTTCCTGAAGTAACTTTTGTGGAGAGGGGGCACCAAAGAAGAACGGTACGTATGTTACCTGCTGAGGTACTCTCTTTTTCTGCTCTTTTGGGATCTCACCTCTTACGTCAAAGTGTAAAAGGAGAATTGTTTTATCCCACAGTTGTCTTTGCCCTGTCTGGAGTCACTGTAGTGAGGACTAGTCACCAAATGAAAGGAATTTAACTCTTTCTTTGCTGTGATTTGTGTACCTTCTGGCAGATGGGTCATTTTCAGATGGGTCTGGAAATGTTCAACTGGTCTTACTGCTCAAACTCTTTTGAGTTGTAAACTTTATTGCAGGACTAGGTTCTTTGTTACTCACTTAAGACTGGGTGGCAAGGATTTTTTTAAAAAACAGGTAATTAATAGTTTCCAGGACAAAGATACTGAGTTTGTATCTTCTTTCAGAAGTACTGTGATGTCACATTCAGACAAGACGAAACAGTGGCAGGGTTCTGTGTCCAGTTCTTGTGAAGACTGAAGATTTGGCAATACTTGGAAAGAAAGCAGAAGGATATGCAGGAGACCTGACAGCCTTGTCAGCTTGTGTGTGTTGATTGTTCCTGCTGTTTCACTATTGTATCCAGCCGAGGGTAAGAACTTGGAACAACAGGAGTTATACAAACAAGAGGTCATTGACTTTGATCACTGACGAAGCATGCAGACTCCTTAAAGGCAGTCTCTAAGTTAAAAGATAATGCTTAAGGTACACCCATCAGCTTTAAGCTTTGCCTTGGCTCACATTAACTTTTTTTGTGTGGGCTAGTTTCTTGTTACAGCAGAAGCAGACCTTGAGAAGGGCATACAGCTTCCATTTTCTGACACAGCCATAGAGAACAGTCACAGTGGAAACTGAAGGCTTTTCTCAGGGTAATTTTTTTCCAGTGGGTTTTCAGATTGGTTTCAAGTTTTGGGATACAGTTTGCAGTAGTGGGGAACTGTATTTAGTTGTGCGCATCTAAGCCCATCTCTCACTAGTAAAGAAAGTGGGTTTCTGGAAGTCCCTGCTTATCCCAGTTGCTGCAGTCTGCAATCTTGAGTGAGGCACTAAAGCCCATCTCCACGCTGTTTTCCACTGTGCATGGCTTTACAGGTTTCAGTGGATTGGTGACTTGGACGTTCTGCCACAAGCTGACCTTGGGGTTCATTCATCTGAATTTTTCTAGCTAGTAACGTCCAGCCTTGATCAGGAGGTAGTTATGAACATGACTCTTCCATTGCTTAGATTTGTGTGGTGAGAAGGGTGACGTCTGTTCTTTGGTGTCTTAGACCTCCATCCCTTTTCTCTTTATTTCTGCATGTAAAGATCCATAGAGTGATTTGGTGTGGCTCTTGGTGATGGTGCTGCACAAGTGAGTGATAATGCTCCATCCAACATGGATGTTACTGAAATGTTTAAGCTTATGCAAAAATATGTCAGCATATATGACCTTAAGTAGAAAACCAATTTAAGTCAATGAGAATAACAGTAAGAGTAGAGTTAGATGTATGCTTCTTTCAAATTTGAAATTTAGAGGGAATGAAGACTGGACATGCATTCTTGAAAAGCACAGACTTTTTTCCTGTATCATCTTGTCCTAGCAAGAAAGAGAGTATGTGCTTGTAGCCGAGCACCCATGAGAAGCAAATACAATTCTGTTTAGGCTTAAGAATATAAATGTATGTATCAACATGCAGGACTCAGCCCATATTTGCATATAGCATAATGTGACTTCAATTCTGATTTTTGGCCTAAACCCACTATATGTGCATGTAAAAGATAATTAATTTAATGTTGGACCCTAGGGGAGAAATTTTATCTGACCTTTTATCAGGAGTAATTTTGGAAGCTGCCCAAAATGTAAAATCCCCTGAAGTTCTTCTAAAGGAGATGTTGATGAAAAAAACACTTATGGGGATGTTGGTCTCGGATCTCTCTGAGGAAGACAAACTTCAATGTGACTTTGCTTGGAGAAGCCTAGATTTTGAGACTGTTATCTGCACAGAAATAAGGTATAATAAAAGTCTGATTATTCTGTTCACAACAGCTGCACTTCAACCAAATTTTAAAAAGTGTGGAAAGTATTACATACTAAGTGGCTTAGACTCTTCCCCTGGGGCAAATGGTCATGTGCTGATCACATGTGCTTGCTTTGATCCCAAAGTTATGGCCATGCTGTGAAATCAATATGAGAGGCTGCACTTTGTTCTGGTATGACTGTTCAACTGTAAGGAAGAAATCTGTTTTATTTATGTCTGGCTCAAAGCCTAGCTAGAGCAAGAATGTGACCCCCAAACCATGTGAAGCTGGAAGGTCTATCTGTCTGCCACTAGCCAAGCAATGGAGGGAATATGCAGTGAGAATTTTCACTTACCCTTTCAGGTGAACATTTAAAAGCTTTGCTTCTCACTTGCCCAGTTCATCTCCCCAGAGTGTGCTTTTTGGAGGTTCTGAGGGCAGAGAATCAATATATTGGCCTTTCACGTATGTGTGATAGTGTTTAAATTTCTCTTAAAATTTAAGTGACTTTGCTTTTAGGTCCTAGAACATTGCCAGTGCCACTCAAGCAACGTAATTACTGTGGTGTGTGTACATGCATGTTTTGCTGGGACTTCTCTTTATCATTGTAGGATTATATAAGACTTGGCTAAAGCTCTCCTAGTTTTTTTCATAGCCCATATTGTAACTTTTATATAAAGTCTTACTTTCAGTATCCCTTCTCACTTCTATAGTGTAAAGGTTTTTTGGTTGTTCAAAGCATATATAGGAAATCTAGTGAAAAACAATATTTAGCATTTCTTTTAGCTTGGCTTCTTAAGAAAATACATGTTTCTGAATGGTTTGGAGACCAGAGATAGGTTGCTGAAGGCCACAGCATTAACCCACTATTCTGACTATCTGCAGAACAGTGTGCTTCAGGTAGGGATAGGTGATGCTTTTTAAATATTTCCCCCAAGAGTTCTCTAGGTTTTGAATCTGTTGGCCAATTTCTACCTAGTTGAGAGATTACACATATCTGAAGTGTTGAGGTTCTTACTTGCATGAAAATATAGCCACCCAAAGATGAGAAACTGCCGGTGCCCCATTAAAGGAAGAGGTGCAACATATGCTCATACGGGGTTAGACAGGAGTTCTTGTAGGAGAGAAGCACTGTAAGCATTCCCCTCCTCTCTGAGAAGAGCTTTAGCCAAGGCATGAAAAATCTCCCGAGTGACATTGATCCTTAGGACACAAGGACACCTTGCCTCAGTGTTGATGCTCATGGAAGTACTAGCATGCCCTTGTCCCCTTAGTACACTTCTGCACTAGGCAAGGGGCCGTACTATGAAAAGCTGTCATGATACTTGTTTTTGGTTTGTTTTGGTTTTTTTTTTTAATTAACAGACTATGAAGGTAGTGAAAAAAACCCAAATGCCTCTGAATAGGTAAGATTATTTTCCTTGGCGCATTTTTCTGAGTTAGCTTGAAATTTAGCAAATCGTGATGATCTCATAGCTCCAGTTTGGGACAGGAAAAAGACCAATGTGACTTCTGACCAATGTCAATTCTGAAGACAAGGAAGAACAATTATGACTTCAATGAGAATAATCTGTGTCACCTTCAGAGAAGCATATCTGCCATTTCTGCAGAAGAGACAGGAGTCTGCCCAGAAACCTGCATTTTTTGTAGTACTTTTACCTCATTTCCAAATTCTGTTTCTTGGGCAAAATAACCCCAAAGCAGTATGAGATGTGCTGTTAACTCACATAACACAGAGACAACTAGTGGTGCTGTGAGAGTACCTGCATAGGAGTACAGTGTCACAGGCTGTTGGACACCTTTGCAGACGTAGACGCAGAGGGAATTGCTGGGCTAAATGACAGGTAAGCCTGTATCTGTCCTGGAGCAGGTGCAAGTTCAGTCCTACTGCTGCTCTCACCTGGCCAGCTGTGGTGAACTCTGCTCCACAGCCCTTGTAGCTGCACTTCCCTGATGCTGTGCATGAGCAAGAAAACCCATGCTTATTGAAAGCAGTGTATGAGAGAGAGCTGGGTTTCAGGCATGTTTGTTCTGTAATTAGTGCTTGTGAATGAATTTTTGAAGACTGTAATGTAGATCTGGCACCCATCTGTCAGAGAGGTTAGAAAACTTGCTTGTCTGGTGGGGAAGAGGAAGAACCGTGGTGGCAGTATTAAGTTCCTTTCACCCCCTAAACCTCTACAGAGTTGGCAGAAGCATGGGGGAAGAGAGAAAGAAGTTCATTTTTTAAATTCTTCCTGTCATAGTCTACATGTGTTCTCCTACCCTCTGCCTCTCCTCTTCCTTTGTCTTGCTAACTTTTTCCCTCATCACAAAATGTTTTCATGTGGGAAATGGTGAGATAACACCATATAGACGAGCTAATGGTAATTTACTACAGATGTCATGCATTTCTAATTTGGGGCTTTTACATGCTCTGTAGAAGTTGCTCACACTAGAATTGAATGCTCAAAGCATTTCCTCCACCTGTAAATATACAGCGAACCTGCGCTATGTCACATTTCCTAGGACTGCATGGTTATAAAGGAAAGACCCACTTACAATGCTCTTGATGTAGCCAGGGCAGCCTTTGTTTCTAAATGGCAGCCGTGTTTAACTTTTTCTGAATATAATAAATACCTGTTGAGCCATTCTTTTTGCTTTTTTGTAAATTTTGTGTCACAGCAATCTGGATTTAGTGTCACTGTAATCTCACTTTGTAATGTAATGGCAGCAAAATTATTCCCATACAAGTCTAGAGAGAATCTGTGCTAATACCATTAAAATGTGCTTACCAAGTCAAAACAAATGCAGCGTTAGCATGTGGAAACTGTGTTTATGTGATTATAATATTTCAGCAATAGAAGATTACTGTAGGAAGCAACTAATACAAACCTAGGGAGACTTCCCATTACAAGACTATTAAAATGACACAATGACTGAAGCGCAAGTTTCAGATGGGAAAAGCGGAAACACAAATCTTGTCATCAGTATTCAGACAAAACATCTATTGAACTCAGTGGAGTTTTTACCAGAGTCAGGAATGCAGTACCATGACCTTTTTAGCAGCAAGTCTCTTTTCACTTAACAGTACCTCTAGGAAAAATATTTTCTTTGCCAGTATTTAGTAGCTGACTAATGGTGAGAGTCGTATTTTATGCACCATACAATTGATGGTTGTAAAGATTTGTCCAGAGTTTTACAGAAATGTTAAGGTATTGTTTCAAGGCTGTTGTGAAATAATACAAGTTTTGTTTATATCTTAAAGCAGTTCTCATTTTCTTTTTATCTGAATACGTAATTTTCAGGAAATACCATTTATATCTCTGCTTATACGGCACCTGGAGCAGAGAAGCCTTGGTCTATGCAGGAGCACCTTGGCAATACCACAGCATAAATTAGTCATTTCCAAACCCCAAATACCTCTTATTGCCAGATAAGAGCCTACCTATTTATCTTTTGTTATAGGAATTGACACCCTTCCCTTTCCCCTCAGACTGGGTTAAGATTCACGCATCTTATGTAGGACCATCTAAAATATACTTGTCTTGTCCAAGATTGTTTCTTGGCTCCCTCTGTAGTCCATGGAAGGAGGCCAGTATTACAGAAAGTGGCTTGTCCTGTCCTATCACAAATGTTCAAAACAGGCTGGATGAGTGGCCTATAGATGTGTCTTTCCATCTCCACTATGAAAATGGTCTAGATGATTATTCTGTAGAAGACATACATTATTTTAGATGGCTAAATGAGGTGATATGAATTCAGTCCTTGGTGTATGAAAGAAGAAACTTTCTCAGAAGAAAGTTCTACGTAAAACAGGGCGTGCAAGTCATTAGTAAAGCACACAAACATTGATTTGTGTAGTAACGTATACATGCTTAAATTAAGCAGTAGTCCTTATTCCATTTAAAAGTTGTTTGCCCCTAAAATCTGTTTTAAAGACACTAATTAAATTCTGTTTCCATCAGGTGAATCTTACTAGGAATAATGTATTATTCTAGCATAATCAGGGCATGCTGTCTGTGTAAATGACAGTAGGGAAGATATCAGGACAATGGTTTTAAAAATAATTCCAGTCACAGGTTGTTGGCTGTCTTTATTTTTCATAATTTTTTTATTAAAAGCAGTAGGTTTCTAAAACCCTGTTAGTAAGCAGGCACATACATTAATATTAATCGTATTTTTCATGCAGATAAAATTAGGCCTACTTTAAATGCTGTTTGTGTCAGTTTCTGTTTTTGTGATGCTTCTTATATTTATAAAAATCCTTGGCCTTAATCACAAGGTTCAGTAGTAGGCATTGGTTCTGTAAACTCTGTATGTGTGCTATAATCTTAAATCTAGAGTCTAAAAATCAACAGACTCATGTCTGCTACAAGAGAAACCTGGCACTTGAACTGGTAATTTTAGATGTTTCCTGCTGTTATAAATCAGAAGACAGCAGCCTCAGGCTATATGAGAAGATCTCACACACACAACCGTAGGTCTTCGCAGTGGGCAGGCCAGATTAATTAAGGGTAATCTAAATTAACTGTGTCAGAAAGGAATTAGTGTGAACAAATGTTGAAAGTCAACTTTTTATCAAAGTAGTAATCTGAAAGTGAGCAAAAATTCACGTTCAATTAGAGTGGCCTTTTTGAGTAACTGCACCATTAAATAGCTGAAAAACTGAAGTGGAAACTTGTTAAGGAAACAGACTGTAATCAATTTGTGTCATGTTTTATCAAAAGAACTTCAATACTTGTATATTTAATTATATAACAAAATACTTATATAGGTTTGTTTTCCTAACTTAACAAATGGATTTGAAAATTGTCAGTGAACACGGGGAAAGAAAGTCTGTCTCCAATGCAGAGAGTAGTTATTATTCTTTATGCTGTCAGGGTTTTACTGAATACCTGAGTGTAGATATTTAACATCAGAAAAAAAGGCGGGAGCGGGGGCAAAGGTGATGTAATTATCTTAGAATTATGTTAGTCTCTTTGCTGTGCATATAAGAATGACTCAGATCATTGACTTTTCTCCAGAATAGTGGGTTGCTCTGTAGAGCACCAGCTTTGTTCAAGAATGGAATTAATGACTGGGTTGGACAACTTAATTGAATTGCAGCTAGCAGCAGTTTCTGACTAAGACAGGTATTTTGCTTTTAATTATTTGCTCAAGAATAATATTTTCTGAAATCATGCATTTCTTAATTTATTTGGCAAAAAATAAATCATTATATTAATCAGCCAGCAGTCTGTTCTGTGAGAGTAATTATTCTTCTGCCTTCTCAAACAAGTCAACACACTAGTCTAGAAATGAAATTCATAAAAGAACAGCTCTTCCTAAGTCTGCTTTTACACAAAGCAAGCAAACAGTCAGTCCTTTCTCTTTCTTATGGATGGCCAAGTTTTCATATTAAAATAGCTGCCAGCTCTACAGACTTCACTAGGCAGGTGATATCTGCCTTTTGCAGGGGCTGGGTCACTTTCTTACATTGGTACTCTGACAATGACTGCTTCTCGTGAGATGAAAGCATCCCCAAAGAGATCTCGACATTCTTGTGCCCTTTGATATGTAGAGTCCAGTGCCCTTCAGATTTCAGGTTTTCTGTCATCCTGGTAGATTAACTTTAGCAGTTAAAAGGAATATGTCCTCCAAGGGCTTCACCAGTAACAAACTCATGTTTGTGATATTGCTCACTAAAAAGGAGACAGAAATGGGAAAGACCTCTGTCTTTAATCAATAATGCATGCTCTAGTTAGTCCTGTCCTCTGGACATGATTAAACATGTATTTTGTTTCATAACTGATGATTTTGGTTGACTAAGGATTATAACTATATATCCTCAAGCCTTTGCAACTAGCATCAGGAAGATCTAACATGAACTGGGTAGTCAGCTATGTTTAACGTTAATATGGCACATAAACAAAAAAGACTACCCCCACTCCCAAAAGAAAAAAATACCCCCAAATCCCAATGGAGAGAGCTGCAGCTAATTCTAACCTGCAGTGAGTCAGGCCAAACTCACAGTGGGCAGATGCCTTTGACGTGAGCCAACTGCAGGCAGTAGCCTCAACCTGTATCTTTGTCACCACTCATTTGAAGTTTGGAAAAATAACATGGCTTCGTTCATGTTAAGGATGAAGAAAGAAGTCTCTCAGAGGCTGAGCTGTATAAAGTTAAGTGTTAGGTTAAGACCCGTTCTTAACTGGTAAAATATTTGGCCAGTGAACCTGATGGGAAAAGCACTTTGGCTTTTGCCTCGCTGTTTGGGGGCCACGCTGTATCTTTAGCGACTGTTGTCAGCCTTGGAGGAGTTGTCCTGGGCTGCTCCAGACCTCCGCAGCACAGCTGGCAGGGGAACCTGAGACCCTGTTGAAGCTGAAGGAGCAGACGAAGGATCACCCCCATCCCTGCGTTCCTCCTACGGAGGAGCGGACAAGGTGCCCGAACACGGACAGCTTCCTCGGTGTGCGAAGGGGGCAAGCGAGTCTTGGAGACCACAGATAATTAAACTGAATGTACCAGAAAGGAATATTCAGCCTTGGTGCCAAGTATGTTCTTCCAGTGGCTCGAGCTGACAAAATTTGACAGTCGCTGAAGAGAGAGAATCCTAAATGAACATGCAGTGGTTGTTATTAAATAGGAAACATTTATCTTAATGTGGTATTGACTGTAGCACAATAAATGATCACAATTTCCTTGTACTGGAATGTGATATTTTTACATTGTTAGAGTACTGATACCAGTGCAGTTGGGTAAAATAAACGTTTTCTTTTTCATGTTGGCAGCTCTACTGGAAACAGCATTTGAAAACATTGCAGCGAACACATACAGCGTGTAGATAGGTGCGTGAGAGGGAGGAGGGAATTCAGAACTTGTGTAAGAAAAGTTTGTTCTTTCTGAAATGTTTCCTTTCTTCTTCCTTCCCAGATTCTTTTGGAATCTGATTATTTTTTTCCCTTTTGTTGAAGAAAAAATGCCTTTCTTGAGAGGAAAAGCGCAGACTGTCTTGGGCCCTGTGGAGCCAGACTGCCTCGGCTATACGTTGACTCATGAACACTTGACTATGAACTACAGCAGCTGTTATTGTCCACCTTCTCCAGGCCAAGAGCCTCTGTCTGATGCACCCATTGAGATGAAGAACTTGTTTTGGATTAAGCAAAATCCCTACAGCCATAAAGAAAACCTTCTTTTGTATCAGGAAACAGATGCTGTGAAGGAGGAGCTGTTGCATTTTAAAGCAGCAGGTGGTGGGACAATTGTCGAAAACACAACCACAGGAATTGGTCGGGATATGAATACCCTGAAGAAACTTGCTGAAGAAACTGGAGTCCATATTATTGCTGGGGCTGGGTTTTATGTGGATTCCACTCATTCTTCTCAAACACAGGCCATGACAGTGGAGCAGGTGAGTCCTAACCATTGCTTTCAGTGTCTCTCTTTTATGAATTATCCCTGGGTGAATCAAAGTTGGAGAGAAACTCCAGCAAAATAGATGATATCTAGAAGTTCTCAACGTGAAAAAACTTGGGAACAGCATGAGAGTTTGTGTGTTAGAGCTGGACCAGCACTGCTTGAGTGTGCTGGGATTATCTGTCAGCATTTGCAATTAAGTTTCATTTTCTCTCGGGAGTTTGTTATAATGCAACAGTAAAAGTTAAATAAAGTACATCATGTGTGGGCATCTGGTACAACACAGATACAATTATCCTGTTCTTTTTATAATTTTTAAGGAAGGAGTATATCCCTTCTACCTCTTTTGTCTCTTTTTCTGGCTAATTGCTTCCCAATGAGATCACCCAGAATTCCTGTAAAAAGCATAAATACCTGCAGTATTTATAGGACAGTTGTAAATCATTGCTCTGCTCTGGCTGCTGCATGTTATATCTCTCTTCTCTACCATTTGTCCAGACTTTTCAGGGCAGAGTTTACATCAGATTGTTTGTACAGTGCCTAAGACAATGTGTTAATAATGACTGAGGTCCCCAGATATTCCTATAATAATAAATATTTGTTCATCTTTTAATAACAAAATGTGATGATAGGGAGAAGAGGGAAGGGAACTCTCCAAGGCAGGAGGCTGTGAATGTGGATGAACAGAGCTGTGAAAATTTTTAAAAAATCTGTCAGTTCACAAATTAGTCAAATTCATTTTAAAAATCAATGGTCAAAACTTGAGCAGCGCTGCCAACCACACTGGGCCCAAGCTGGCCCAAGCTGTATGGAACCATACTACTTTTCCTAAATATTACTCCATCATTTCAAATTTGATACAAATAAATTTCTTGGGGCAAAGGTTTCCCTTCTGTGTTTGGTGGACTGCTGGCGATGCACAGATGTCCTGTACTCAGCAGGTAATCAATACTTAATCCAATCAAGAAGACAGTTACTTAGAAAGGGTTGTGCAGTGCCTGCTCTGTGATAACTGGTGGTTCCTCATTTGCCACTGAATTTGACATGATGATAAGTTTTCTGATTAGACAAAGGCAATTTGAATATTTTGAGAGATGTTCTTCAGGAGAAGAGTGAATTCTGTATCTGGTTGTCTACAGAAATGGTTGGTAGACTGGGTATACATGAAGCAGGTGTGTGATCATAGGATAAAGTGTTGGGTAGAAGCCTGTTGTAAATTGTAATAGCTTGGACTGACTTTTGTGTCTTGAGTATTTACCAATATGTTGTATGATGCTGTTGAGGAGACAAGGTGTGGAGTAGAGATAAGTTACAGATTTATTTGAAAATTGGTTTGGGGTTTTTCAGTTTCCTGGATTTGCTTGCAAACCTTCCTTCTTCGTTTGCTCACTTTATTCTTCCTTAAAATCATGATTTCCTTTAACATTTAGGGCCAAAGAGTTAGAAGGTCATCATCAGTGCCACTTTGTGCTCTCGATTCTGAATGTATGCTTTAAGATATATGGCCTATTCTGGAAAAGAAAAACTAAAGTTTTTGTAACAAACTGCTTTTTTTAGGAGATTCTGATGTCTTTTTTGCCTATGAATATTTTAAAATCAAGCTAATTTTGACCCAGTAAATTTGTCAGCTGAGCTTTGTTCTTGTAGTTCTCAAGTCAGCAGAGCTCCTGTTGTTTTGCGTTAGCATTCCCACAAGCAGGATTTGCCTTAAACTTGTCTCTTCAGGATCTTTGCCAGAATTTCTACATTCCCTACCTGAATGACAAGGTTTCCTTATTCTCTGATCCCTTGTTTTGCAACAAATTACATTGAATTGTTTCTGGAGCCACTTCAGGAGTGTGAGGCACAGGTTTCATGATAAACTAACCTTTTTTTTTTTTTTTTTTTTTAAGTTAGTCTCAGCCTAAATCAGTGTTCAGGTTATATGTAGACCAGTTTTCTTGGCAAATCTGGACAACCGTGTGAGTGGATACTGTTAAATTGATTTGCTCCTCTGTTTATTTTGGTCTCAGTGAATGGCTAGCATAACATTAGTTGACAGAAAGCGGATTTTAACTGCAGTGTTTTCACACTCCCAGCTATTAAGTTCAGAAATATCTCGGGAGTATAACTAGCACAGTGTCCATAGGCCAAATTTGATACTATTTAACACAAATGGTATTAATAACCCAAAATCTCATTTTCCTGTTCTCTAGCTTACAGGCATTATTGTTGATGAGATACTCAATGGAGCAGATGGGACTAACATCAAGTGTGGTGTGGTGGGAGAAATAGGTTGCTCCTGGCCTTTGACTCAGAGTGAACACAGAGTGCTCCAGGCAACAGCGCAGGCTCAGTCACAGCTTGGGTGCCCCGTTATCATCCATCCTGGCAGGAACAGCAATGCACCTTTCCAGATTATCCGCATTCTACAGGAAGCTGGGGCCGATGTTTCAAAAACAGTCATGTCTCACCTCGACAGGTAAGCAGACTATTCTCCTGTCCTTCTGGCAGTGCTGCCACAACTCACTGGGGTTTTGGGGAGCTACGCTGCAAATAGCTAGGCTTCTGTTGTACACTGGGATCACGACATGAAGAATTATCTTTAAGTTTACTGGCTTAAAAATAACTGCTTATATAGATCTTAATCAGCTTCTAGCACTTCAGTCAGGATCAGCTTTTAGATTCACATTGATAAAAAGATTTTGGGATTTTAAATGCTCTCTTTGAAGGCCTGGGAGTGAGATTAGGATTAACTGTAGCCACATATTTTAAAAATGGGAATTCCATTAATTTGTATCCCTGCACAAATCCCTGTATTTACAAAGCATTGGACATTGAGCAGCTATCACCAAATTGGGTGGGAAGTTGCTGGGCTTCCAGCATTTTTGAAAACTGGGCCACTGTTAAGGGCATTACCAAAATCTCACAGCACCTAATGGAGAACTTGATTTGACTGGATTCTGGATCAAAGTGGAAGGCAGATCTTTAACATTCTGCTACCAGGCAGAAGAAATATTGCTTAAAAAGAAAATGGTTGGGTTTTGGATAGTTCTTAGCATAGACCAGTGAGCTAAGTTTTAGTTTCCTTGAGAGCAAAAACCAGGAGCACGTCATCAGACGTGGAGATGAATTGGGGTGATTTTTTCTCTCTCCATAGAAACATAGCCTCTATTACCAAATCAGTTTTGTGTGACCTTGTGTTGCTGATGGTAAGCTGGAAAATGTCCAAGCATTGATTAGTTTGGCCAGTTGCTGAATAATGGAGACTGTTTGTGGTCATACGATTCTCAGCAATTGGATTGTTTGCCCTCAATGTAAGTGTACTATAGGCAAGAGCACTGTGCTCCAAATTTCTAATGGTTATAGGCTCTAAGAGCTTGTAAACTGAGCTACAGGTGTTTTGTATTCCCACAGAGCTCAGTGTTTTACTTGGGGATTTTTAGGAGCATAAAATTCAGTGCCATGAAATTTTATTTACATTTTATTATATATAAATGATATGGGCTTTCTGTATGTGTTTACCTGTATTCCATTGTATCTACAGCTATATTTATCTCTCCTTTTTAAAGAAAACCTGATTACTTAAATCTTTTTATGAAAGAGGACTGAGAAAGCTGCAGGTGTCAGTACTTACATAGCCATTTTGATACAACATAAACATCCAGTTTTGCCTTTATACGCTGTTGTAAATCATTGAATTCAGTGATTGCTGGAAAATAAGCAATATAAGTAGGAAAACAGTCAAGACAGAGGTGCCGTTGGACTAACTGCTGCTGATGCACAATATGACATTTCCTTATACTCCTTCTATCATTACTTTCACACATTTGGGTTGGCACTTGCTATAACATAGGCTCTAAACTACTGTGAAGTTTAGCTTTGCAATGTTCATTTAACATTTTAAGTCTCCTCCAGTGAGAAAAATCCATGTGGGAGCATCCCAGTCCCTTAAATGTGAGATAAATTTGTACATAGCTCCATATTTCATATCTGCTTTTGACATAGACAGAATGGTAGTTTTCAGTTGGATTTACAATCAAATGATAAAACTAAAATGCTGGCTACCATGTTTTACAATTTAGCACTTTAGAACAAAAGGTAGCAAGTGTCCATAGTGAAACTATAGTGTAGATAAAGGCTGGGAAGCAAAAGCTATCCAGTCTTGTCTTTGGCCATTTATTAGGGATTAAGGTTATAAAGATATCTTCGTAGGGATCAACATTGATTCACTTGAGTAGCTTTTGTTAGAAGACTCACAGCAACCATTACGAATGCCTGCTTGGTAATGGTTTGGTGAGTCTCCCTGCCGTAATTTATGGATGAAGTCCAAACTGCAGGATGCTTCTCTGTGTCCCATCTCCTTTTCCATGTGCTCAGGGCTGCTCAGGGACACTGTTGCCCAACCACCTAATTCCAGCATAGAGATTCAGGGACACTTGTTGCCCAACCACCTAATTCCAGCATAGAGATTAGCAATTTGAGCTGAGAACTGCTGCTGCTGCTACATCCCTGTGGTTTACAAGGGGACCCAACAGCTGATGAAATTAAGCTCTCCTGCTCTTCGTTGGGACAGAGCACCCAAAAGCACAACACTAACAGTAGTTTTAAAAAGAAATTGTTCTGGCTGTGATTTTGAAATATATCGCTGGGTGGTTTTTGCCGCCTGCACAGGATTGAATACTCTTGGCTACCATCTCCCTGTGAGCTGAGCAGGGCTGGATCTAAAATAACCCGTTCTCTTGCTCTGCACTTTGAAAATTCATTTAGTGATAAATGTTCAATCTCTGTAAACTGTAACATTTATTTAAAAATAACATTTTTTATTAATTACAGTTGGCAAGTCTTAGACTGCTGCTGATGGCAGGCTTGTTTGAACAAGGGTTTTCTCTCTCTCAACCCATCTGTTCCTCCTACTTGGTCCTGTTGTTAAGTCATAATATTGAAATCGTGACATCAGTGTCGCGGAGGCTTACAAGAAATTAAATTATGCAGGTGATAAAATAAACTTCATTCTAACCAAAACTGTTTAACAGGTGATAAACTAAGAATGAAGTTTGTTCTAATCAAAATCATTTAGCGCTCTGACAAGTATTAGTAAACTACAGGTTCAAGATGTTGAACGGAGCTAATAGTACACAACCAACTTAAGAATTCTTAAGCTTTAGAAATGAGGATCCAAAATCTGCAATCATTCACCTAAAAGATGAGAGCTCTCAACCTGCAGGAGTTACCTTGGGCAGCGTCCCGACCCACGGGCCGAGCCCCTGACTGCAGACCCACTGCTCCGAGGAGCACTGGCTCCATTTGCCCTTCAGCGGGGCTCCATTTATACCCCAGTTGAATCTGAGCTGTGGTCATACATGGTTAATGGTCGGGAAGTTTGTTTCGACCGAAGTGTTCCATTGGCTGAGGGCCTTGCCTTTGGACCGAAGTGTGTACGTGATGGGCATTACTGGGGAGAGCTGTGGTTCAATGGTCGGGAGGTTTCAAGGGATTTCGGTCTTTACCAGGGTGGGCGCACCTGCCACAGCCAGTCATTTCCATAGCAATGGACTGTGATGTAATTGTATAGGGTAAAGTTACTTTGTCACATCAATATCTGCAATAAAAAAATTAAACTACTGCCCTTTTGGTTAACTGTGCTGTTCTTGTGGAAACTTGTTTTTTCCTTAGATAAAAAAAATTGTGTTGTAGTTATAAAGGTAAAATTATAATGTATCATTTGAGTGGTTTTGTTTTCCTTTGGATAGCTTATACCCTTGGTAAATACATTTCAAAGAAACAAAAATATTCCAGAGAGCGCTTATTTCAGTTACCATTCTTTCCAAATGAGTGATGGCTTTTAGTAGCTTTGTTCCTTCACTTTTCAAATGTGCTGCAAAGCCCATGTCCCAGGTACTCACAGTGCCATTATATATTTTGGTGAGAGCGTTTCCTTAAGGCGTTCTGGCCAGATCCCAGTGCAAACAATGATATATTGCTGTTCTAATGACAATCTAGAAACAGCACTGTACAGAATAGAAACTAAAGACAAAGTTGTGTATTACCAGTGCGTGATGGATGAAACAAGCCCTGGATGTAGCTGTCTCTTGTAACTCTGTTGGGAAAGTAAATCTGTCTTGTGTAAGTAATCCATTGTCTGTTTTTTTAAATGTCACTATGAATTAACCTGCTCCTTAAATGTCCTTCCTTGTTAGGTTGTCTGTTGAGAGGGTTAGTGATATCAAAAGTAAGTAACTCTCCTGTTTCCATTTAAAGATTATCATAAATGTTTTCATTATTTTATTGGGGAAGAGTTGCGTTTGTTTTGGTTTTTTTAATGCATGAAGTCCCAGATGAACATCAGAAAGACAGTGCTCTGTATCAGCTTAAGTTGCATGTGTCAAACAGGAGTCCTGTTTTTCAAAAGGATGAATTAAATCTTAGATTATTGGTTTTGTTCCTGCAAGTAGGAAATCACAAAATACCTATCCTTACATCATGATTTTTTTTTCTTCCTATTCCAATGCTGACTTTGTGTTATATATGTTCTGTAGGACTATATTTGATACAAAGGAACTTCTGGAATTTGCTAAACTTGGATGCTATTTAGAATATGACCTATTTGGTACAGAATTTCTTCATTACCAGTTCCATCCTGATATTGACATGCCGAGCGACAGTGAAAGAGTTGCAAGGTATCTGCTTCCATGCAGTTTAAGCTATAGCATTGCCATTGACGTATGAATATTATTGGTACTTGTTTTAAGGCCATCACAGAGTGATTCTGCTTGCTGTTCAAAATTGTCTTTTTTTCATACTAAAATAATTACTTCTTTTTTCTGCTGCTGTCGCACCTTTAGAGCAGCATTTATAATTTCTTCTATCTGCAAAGGAAGGTGTGGACTTACAGTGTTGTAGAAAGTTGCTTGAGAAGAAGATCAAGAGCTTTTTTAACTTCATTCTCCATCCTAATTCCAAGCTGGTCTGGATGAATTTTATCATTTACTGCATTTATATAGATTGTACAAAAGGAAAGGCTGGAGATGATAGTGGATTTCTGTTACGGTTTGGCTTTTGTTTGAAACATAGTGTTGGAAACCTACTGCTGCTACTAAGCATCATCTGAGCATGACAAATGTGCTAACCCAGCAAAACTCATTGCTTGTCTTGGGTGGATTCGATCCTGTGCTTCTGTCCTGAAAACCAGACTTTGTTTCTTTTAAGCACTTTATCACCTCTCCTCCCCCTCTCCTTTTGCCCTTTGTCTCTTTTGAAGGATGAGATTCCTGTCTCCTCAGAACTCCCATGCTCCTCATGCTCACAGTGAAAATGTTGGCCCCACTGGGAGGACACCTCTTCCCTGCCTCTCCTCAGCACGTGCAGTCTCAGCTCAGCTGCACAGCAAATCTGTTGGGCTGTGCTAACACAAGGTTTTGCCAAGGAGATGCATTCCTTCCAGAAACTGAGACAGGTAGAATCAGCTGGGAATGGGCATCTCATTCCTTCCACTCTGTCTGGAGGTGTGATCCTCCTGTGCTGTTTGTCCGCAGTGTCCATGTGCGGCGAAGTGGCAGGTTTCTGAGGGGTGTGCCTTTTTTCCTTCCAGAGTCACAAACAGTTCTTTCATTCTCCTTCATGAGAAAGATTTTACGATGCCTGATCACTAATGAAGTAACTTGCTAGCTTTCGCTTACATTTCAGACACAGCTTCCCTTCCCCTTTTGTCAGATTAACCTCAACACTAATATTCCCCATTTTCAGACTCTTCTCTTCTTCAGAAGGTGCCGTGGTTACTATTCCACTTACTGCCAAGTCTTTGCTGCTGCTTTTCACACTAGAAGTCGTTTCTCTGTCTTGAGGGCTCTCAGTCTTGCACTCAGTATTTCAAACTGTTGCAATGAACCCGCAGCTGTCACATTTGGAATAGGTAAAGTTGCTCCCTTCCGCTGTAACCCTCCCCTCTCCTGTGCCATGGGAGGTCAGCGTGTACAGAAGCACTGTGAGGAATATGTGTAGAAGAATGGACTATGCCTTGGTTAACCAGTGCTTGTTCAACCGTGGCAAAGTTTTCATTCCGTCTATGACACTTGCTCAGCCACCAATGTCTTTCCTTAAACTCTCTGGTATTTGAGTATTTCTTGCGGCAGGCTGTTTATAGCAAGAAAGTATGAAAAATTTGTCTTCTCATTGTATGGTGTGAATATGTGCATTTGAGTTAGAAGTGCCATTAAATGGAAAAACTGAATTTTTTCAGGGACAGTTTTTCTTTGAGTCAGAAGCAAGTACTAACTAGACTTACAGGAAGGAGCAAAAACCAGCAATGAATATGGAATATAAAGGACCATATGCCTCTCCAACCCATGAAATTAGTCCAAATATGAAAGGAGATGATTCTAAGAAGATGTTTGGTCAGCAAAGAACTTAGTCCCTCCAGTGTCATTGCTCTTACTCTCTGGTTGGCTTGTGGTCTCTCTGTATTTCAGGCTGGAGAAGATACTTGTGGTGTTGTAATGCTACAGTATATGTAGTGTTGTGCACTAGATGGCACTATTTAAGGTGTTTTTTTGAAAGATGCCAATATTTTACCAGGATCTGTCTTTCTTGCCTTCTTCCTGCTGCCTATATCGATTTGATCCTGCTACATGTATCTCCTCATAACTAACTGTAATAAAAACTGACAGTAAGGGCTTTCGGATATGGTGTGGTTACTTATAAAACTAGTATTTGCTTTCTTGCTGATCAACACACAGTCAGGAAGGTAAGATTTAGAATTTCACAGTGCTGGCAAATGATGGAATTGGGTGCCTTCAGGAGGAACGGCAGTTTCCAGGTCTGGTCTCTCCATCTGTGCCACTTTAATGCTGCAATCTACTGCCAAACTATACTGAAGCTTAGTGGGAAACTTAACAGTCATGCAATACAGGAGTTCAGACATCCACCGAATAAATTCTAAAAAATGAGCTGAGCAAGGGATTAAGGTTACCAGAGTGAAATGTGGAACAGACTTGTTGTAGCAGACTTGCTACAAGAGAGTGACCAGAAGGATCACTTCTTTTCCCAAGCTGACTTCTTGTCATTTTGCCAAGTCTGTTCAGCTGGGCCACCGTAGTAACTCCTCTTATTTGCTGGCATATGCTAGCACTGTGCAATGCCTGTCTTATTCATCTTCTTTAATGAACGTCTTTGAAATGTGTTTGGATGATAACTGTCTGTATGGAATATGATGCTGACGACATCAAAGTTTTATTACCCTGGTTCGCTAAATGGGAATTAACTAAAGATGTGGAAGTATTTGTGTAATTGAGCCAGGCTTCTTAAATGACCTGTCACACACAGGGTCTGGTCATTAACAAATATAATGGGACTAGCTTTGTGACAGCAGCAAGAACTAACCTGCTGAAAGGGACTTTATGAGGAAATTACTAGTTACTCATATATATAAAACCTGGGTCCCATGGTTGGTGATGCTGAAGCTCTTGAATTCCTCCATGGACTTAATGGGACTGTGAGTGCAAAGTCATGTGCCAACTGGAGTTTTCCTTCTCCACTTTGAGATTCGTAGTGGTATGTTTTCAGAGGTGGGGGTTTTTTCATTCAATAAAGTATGTGGTTTAATTTCAATTAAGTATAAGGAATATATCTTCTGAGGACCTAAAAATAAGTATTTTCAGTTATAACACAGTCTAGCAGTACACTAATGTAAAAAATATAAATCCTGCTCGGTTCTGTGCTGTTGCAGAGTGAGAACCTTTCACTGACGGACATGCTTTTTACTTTTGCAGGATTCGTATGCTGATCGATGAAGGCTATGAAGACAGAATTCTGATTGCTCATGATGTGCACACTAAGAATAGGTTGATGAAATATGGAGGTCATGGATATTCACATATCCTTAAAAATATAGTTCCTAAAATGCTAATTAGAGGCATATCCCAAGGTAAAATTGATAAAATACTCCTAGCAAATCCAAAGCGGTGGTTGACTTTTAAGTAGAAATTATGAGAAAACATTCCTATTTTATAGGCAAGCTTGATAAAATTCAGATTTGTTTCAGGAGGACCACTCATTTTAAAACTTGGTTCTTTTCAGAGGAACTGGAAGTTATTAATTAGATGTGAACAAACTGATTATGACTTTTCTTTTTAAATAGAACGACAAAATTATGTATTCTCTCTGCATTTTCTCCTTTCTAAAAGTCTGTTCATGAATGATTTACTGGATATGAGCCTACCCGCAAAGTCTTTTCAATTGAAATTTTAAAATTTTTTCTAGAGAGTAATCTAATACTATTATTAGATGTTATCCAAAAATATTTTTGAAGATGCATCATCTGGACTTCAAAGGAAATTATGGTTTTCAGTTAAATTCCCTTCTCCAGGGGGTGATTTTAATCCTTGTAATATTGACAATCTTCTAATTATCCTTAGATTCTTTAAATAATGCTTGATAAAAGGCCTGGGGTTTTTAAATATCTTACGTAGACAACAGAAGGCAAAAAGAATCTCAAATAATTCTGAAAAGATATTGGTTCTTTCTAGTTTAACAATTTATGTATTTTTAACCAAAAGTGTAAAAAATACATGGAAAAATAAATTTTTTAATAAAGCAATTTGATGACCTCTTAAACTGTGTGTAGTATTATTATGTATGTCTTTTTTAATCGCTTTGATTTTTTTATCCTGAACTTTTGGAATCTCACAGCGATCATGCGAAACTTAATGCCGACCAGCTTCTTTTTGTAAGGATGCAACACCAAAAGTCAAAATAAATTACATAATACAGTTTTAATGAGTTGTAATAGTTATAACAAAGGTTGTGATATAAGTCTTTACAAATCAGTATATCAAGATATGATGAAAAAGGAAGAAATGTTTGCCTTATATGTGTTTTTCACATAAAGTGTGTTCTTTGCTCTTGTCTAACCAGGGCAAGTGATTTATCCAAAAAATGGTCTTATCCAGTAGCAGTGGTAGCCCGATTTCAAAAGCTTCTTCAAATTTGACCATATACGTCTTGTAGTGTTGAGCTTTTCCAATAAATACCTTAGTAAATATGCATTGCTAGTTGTAAATCATCTCTAGCTTGGTACGTTACTGTTTGATACTACATAGAAAATCTCTAGCTACACTGCTGTTGTGAGTGCGCTGACGAATAAAAGCAACATTGGAACGAACAGACATGAAGTCAGTTACACATCTGTTATTAAAATACATTACCTTGTAGAAAAAAAACAGGAGTAATCACTACAATGTACGGATGTAGGTTGGCACTTTGTCATAAAGTAAAAGCGTTAACCATTCTGGTGATATAATACACAAGCAGCTGGCAGCACAATGTCCCTTTATAAATCCTAGGTGAGTTAGACTGGCGATCCTCTCAGTCAGCCTAGACTAACTTGGCATTTATTTCGAATTGGACAACTCAAAACAGAAACAGAAAGAGTAACGTGTTCTGTTTAAGAAAAGCTTCGCTCATTCAAACAAGAGATTTTGAGAGAGATACATAAAATCTTCATCAGACTTTTGCTGGGCAGCCAGCACTGAAGAGCTCTTATGTCACAGTGGCAGACACTTTTGACATTTTAGTGCAGATAAATCTGAATTTGTACCCTTAATACATTAGACAAGGTTGCTTGTGGCAAAGTACATGAAATAGAATTGCTAGGGGTAGCCTCTATTACTCTTCAGCAATTTATAGAAACGTTACCGTGATTTTGCCAAAATGTTAAATAACATAACCAACTGTGCTAAGGAGCTAGTTAATTATCTTGCTAAAATTTAGGCTTAGAGTGAAATCTGCAAGTTTTAACCTGAGAGAAATAGACAGCCTCCCCTCCCAAAACCAAAACAAATAATAAATCCATTTTCTGAATAAAAATATTCTGTGGACGTTACTGGTATGACTGATTTTAAAGCATTTTAATAACTATGTAACTCATAGTACCTGTGTTTGGTTTAATTCTCCAAGCCATTAATCCTTTATATGGATTAAACTCCTTTGAGACTTTATATATATATTTTTATATATATATATATATATGAATGAGAAAAATAGGTTTTAAT
>JAVJGG010000073.1:22613502-22625463 GCA_035590195.1 Aviceda cuculoides
CGCCCCGGTGCCCGCCGCCGAGAGCCCGCGCCGCCGCGCCGCGCCGGAGCCGGAGCCGGAGCCGGAGCAGGAGGGAGAGCGGGATCCTGCCCGGGTGCCACCTGCCAGGAGAGGAGGAGGCTGACAAGCGCGCTGGAGCAATTTATAGGCACCCAAAAGCGCAGGGGAAAGGGGAGCTGCTTTGGCATCTCATCCCAGCATCTGCTCCGCTCTTCCCACTCACAGAGAGTTTGGCATTACTCTGGCAGTGTGGGAAATATACATTTTTTTTTTCCCTCTCTCCCTCCCCCACCCCTCCCGCAAACGGATGAACAGCGAAATCGTGAGCCTCACTCACTAGCTGTATCTTGCGATGACAGCTCTTTCTGGAGCAGACCAAAAGGAGGAGATGTGCTTAGCAGCCTCTGGGTACCCTTCAGGTCACCGATCGAGAATTAAAAGGTCAATCCACCTCCTGCTTAACGCTTCCCTGAGGCCACCCTGCCATATTAGTGTTTTCTGGGAAATACCGCTTTAAATGTAGGGATGCTTTACAGTTACCGATTGTCCAAGTGGAAGTTATTTGAAAATACACCTCCCACCTCGCACAGTAATAGAGATTAGCATCTCTCACAATTTCCCATCTTCCTCTTCCCCCCTCTCCGATTACAACCATAAAGGCAGGCAGAGAAGGAAACCGTTCGTTCTGTGAATTAGAATTGACATACTCATCAGCAGCTGCAGTGTTTCCCGGTGTTAAAGCCAGCCATCGCTTTGCTAGCAAACTGATACCAAGGGAAAGAGTTCCCTTTTGTTCAGAAGCCGAAGGAAAGTGCGGGGCATATGCAGATCTACAGATGCCTGGACCTGAGAAAAAGGTCTCTCTGGCTTAACTAGGGGTCAACAAAGCATTTTGTTGTCTTGTTTTTTTCTTTTTTTGTGTGTGTGTGTGAAAGGTTTCTCCTCCCCCAAAGGCTGGCGAGCACCTCTGTGACTGAGTGGGAAGGTGAATGTGCAATATTAGTGGCATTCCTCCCGAGAAAATATTAAGGAACTTGTCCTGCTTACAGATATACAAGGTACACAAAGAGCTGTTTAAATAAACAAACAGAATTGATTCCTAAATCATACTTCTGTATTCAGGAGCAATGGACGTCAATCAAACGTGGGTGACATTTGCCTGTCAATACAGGGATGATGGGTGGAAAGAGTGTGACTTATTACAGCAAGGCAAGAATTGGAAATGAGCAACAGCGGCAAATAGGACAACAACCAAATAATAGCATCTCCAGCGATGATCAGAAGGCTGTGATCTTGTCTTGGATTTTATTAGCACGAATCCCCTCTCCCCTCACCCGTTCTCGTTTCTTTTCTGTTCCACAACACAATAAGGTCAAACAAGCAGGCAGTGGGAAACAAAGATTCATTGATTCTTCCTTTTAAGCAGAAATGTCAGCAGCTCCTTTTGCTCTTTCCTGAGAGACTCAAAGGCAGCGAGTGCGTCCATGCTGCGTAGAAATGGGCTGGCCCATCTCCTTATCTCCCCAGAAAACTCCCGATAAAGCTTCCATTTCCCACACTTGTAAATATCCCTTCCTCCCCACCCCACCCCCCTTTTTTTTCTTTCTTTCTTTTTTCTTTCCTCTAATGCTCTGTCTAAAAAAATTCTTTATCTGGCACTGACACAAGCTAGCCAGTTCCCTCAGCTAAGGGCTTCCCCTCAAGACCCAGGAAGGCAGCTGAACACACTTGGAGGTTTATGTTCATATCTCATCGCTCTCTTCACCCCATAGGAAAAGGCTTTCAGCACTGCTCTTTCGTCTGGGCAGGAAAAAAAGAAAAGTTGCGCCAAGAGTGACAGGTCTGTCTCAGCCTGTGGCTGAGCCCTTGAGGCATTGCATTTAGTCATCCCTAACCCAGGCGGTTTTCATGACATCGGGATGTGCATAAACCTCTATTGCAACGGCCGTGTTATACATTGGGTAAACAGCGAATCTCTTGCCTTCAAATAGACACAAACCTATCGTGGTCTGTCAAGCCATAGTGATGCTGGGTGACTTACTGGCACCAAGCACACCCTTGGTTTCTTACTCCAGCTATGATAGGCTTGATTTTTAAAGCAAAGTCCTACCTACCATACCAACCATGTTTACCTTCTTAATAGACAGTTTAATCCTCATGCATACTGCCAAGAATGCTCATTTACTTTAGACTCCTGACTTTCTCCCAAAGAAGACCTGTGAGCCAGCTGCAAAAATCACAACCTGAGTAAGCAGAATAGAGAGAAGGGGGCAAGTACTGGTGTTGGGTTGTCAGTGGAGCTTGTGTGTTAGCTGGGAACATAGCCTGGGGCCTTGAATGTCAGGCCAGTGCTTTAGGCCAGATTATCCTTAGTTCCCAAAGGAAAAAATACATTTTCCAAGGAAACTAAGAAAGAAACTGCAGGGCTCAGAAGTTATGCACTGGAGGCCTCAGTAGTCTGGAGGAAAGTTAAAGGAAATGTAGAAACCTCTTTTTACCATGGGACCTTTGTTTTCCTGAAGTGGTATGTCAAACCATTGATTTGCTGTAATTAAGGCTTGGCTAGCATTTATGTTATAATATAATATCCTCTCCATGCTAAAGGCTGACAGTTGAGATTGACAGTCCATTCTTAATAGAACCATCGTAGCTACATGAGCTACTGCCAGTCTTAACGTGCTAAATTTCTTTGTATTTTAGAAGCCCTCTTGCAGGCTTGCTCCAGCCTTTCAGCCTGTTTGCTTCCCTCCCCATTCTCTGGGCCTTTATGCATTCAGACCTGCAGCTGGTGTTCCAGCTGTATCCCCCTGCAGCTTCTGCCATTTGAAACAGCCTTCTCCTTACTGACTAATTAGTTAACGTTCATACAGAGCCTTAAAGATGTATGGCATAACTTCCATGTCCATTTTACTTGTGTGCTGCTGCCTCAGCACTAAGATAAGGAAGAACTGGAGAAAACCATGTAAGAAGGTATCTACTGGCACACGGGGGAACATGTTCTGCAGTTGCCAGGCACAAAATGGCTCCTTATGCCTGCAGTGCTAAATTCAAAGGGTTAGCCCAGGAAAAAATACAAATACTCTGCGAGAAAGGGCAATCCTTTACCAGTTACAGTGAGCAGGAGTAAGGTGGAAAAAAGGCATATGCTGAACAAAGTAGCGTTCGAATGCTGTGCCAAGTTCCATACTGCTTCTGCTCACTCCTGTCTGCATCTGTTTTGCTCTTGCTTATATTTTAACTCTTTTTTTTTTGTTATTATTTTAGAGAAGCATTTTAAATTTCAGTGAACTTGAAAATTAAGGGTTTGCTACACCGTACCTTTATAAACACTGGTTTAACTATGTATGTAAAGGTTAGCATTTCAACCTGGATACCAGTGGTATGGTCAAGGAACAACATGCAGTCACCCCAACAGGTAAGTGGGTTCAATGCTACAAAATAAAATATGTCATAAAAGGGGAAAAAATTATTCATATCAGTATAGATGGCTCAAAGGTACCATGGTGACATGGTGGTGACATGTTGGTGACACCTTTGCTGCTATACTAAACCACTCCTGGTATTCTATTTCAGTTCTGTTCACCCAGTTTGCTAAAATCTCAGGGCTGGCACACATGTCATGTAGTAAGTCCTGGTAAGGACCACATCCTGCACCAGTTTTGGTAGAAGCTCGTACAGGCAGCACTAACTAAGCTCTCCCAAAAACTTGTTTTGGTCAGCATGACTGAAGACCATCTGTGTTTACAGTGATACAAGTTGCCCACTGGATTCTTTCATAAAATTAAAATTTTCATGCTCGTGGAAGGAAAACCAACTTTGGTGTACAAGAGAAAAAAATTGTTTTGCTGATTTTTTTTGAAGATTTTACCTGTCCTTTGGAATGTAGGAAGTCCTGCAGGGTATTCTCTGCTATTTAGGGATTTAAGCCATCTTTATTTGTGTGTGTGTGATTGGAAATATTCTAGATTAAGTTCTATCATAATAATGCCCTTTGAAGATCAGCCTCTGAATGCGAAGGCAAACAGGAAAATGATCCAAAGAAAATGTGTCCAGCCTTGAAAGGGTTACAACCACTTTTCAAATCTGAATGAGGGGGGGAATTCAGGGAGGGCTGTCACTAAAGTGACAGCGCTCAACAAGGAGAATTTGCAAATAAATTCCACATATATCTTCCTTTTTAGTTTTTAATCTGAAAAGATCAGTCAAACATGACTGGCTACTTGGGGGGGAATTAAAATGGAAAGATCAGTACCCGAGTCATGTATATCATGTTTTGACTAGTGAATTATGGCAGATATGAAAACATAACTGTGTATGTAAAAATAAGTCTTAAACACATAGGGAGCTAAAGATTACACATTCAAGTGACCAAGTTTAAGGATATAAAATAATCATATGTGACACTTGTTAATTGGCAACATAAATAGCAGTAACTAACTATAAAAGATACTCATAACTGCAAGTGCCCTTGTTCATTCCAATGATTAAGCCAGTAGCTGCAAGCATAAAAGATTGTTCTTGCAGGTTTCTCCTCTCCTTTCCCACGTGCCTGTAAGCCTCCTTCTCTCTTTGTATTCTCTCTCCTCCTTCCCTCCCCATGATCTAAGGTGGTGAATACGAAGCTGTAGTGATGCATGGGAAAGTGTACTGTCAACCTTGGGAGAATTTTTTGATAGTGATGCCAGTACTTCTTCACCAGCCCCAGTGGTGCCTGACCAGTTGCGTGCTCTTGCACTGGTGGTGGTATAGAACTGCAAGAGCTGTACCTAGTGTCAGCTTCACGGTCTCTGGGTAAAGCTGCACCCACCGAGATCCTTTTTCTGATCTGTCACCCCTTCCAAGTGGCAGGCCCACGCTTTCCTTTGCAGGAGGAGCTGTGATTCGGACAGTTTCGAGCGAGGTCACTAAGAGCCGTGGGGCTATGGAGGTGCAATTGAGCAATGCTTGCATCAACCAGTGAACGCCTCCTCCGTAAATAGCCTCAATTTGCAAGCAAGTGCACTGCATTTCAGGAACTGGATTTCAAACAATGAGGTTTTTTACACAGCACTTCCACCGACTTTCTTCACAGAAGCCTGGGCATCCAGTGCCATGATAGCGTCTGCTTGCAGCAGGGTCCAGCTCACAGTCTGGGTCAGCTGTACTTGCTGAAAACACCCTTTTTCTCTACACACCCCACCTCTCCCTTCCTGTAGGGTGGGCATTTTAACTCATCACCCTTTTTTGATGTAAAAGTCTTGGCTTCTGCAACCGCCTATATAACCATATCAGTGGTTGCGATTTTTTTCATGTAGGCTTCCTGCTTGACCCCGCCTTACCTCCCTTCTGATCAAATTCCATAGCAGATAACCTGTCATAAGCAGGCACATAGAAGAACTCACAATGTTCATTAATAAACCCCAAAATACAGAGATATTCATAAGTGCTATTAAATCAAGGAGTATTGCTAATAGTGAAGGCTACAGTGTCGGCATTCTTATGACGATGTAAATAGTAAATACAAAGGGGTGGAAGATAAATGCCTCTAACATGGGAGTAAGATTAAACAACCACTTTGTCCCTGCTTAAAACTATACCAATAAGCAAAGGCATAAATCATGTTGCACTTCTATTAAAAATTATGTCAGTTGTTAGAGTCAATCAGGAGGAGATTTCGAGGTGATTTGCCCATCAGTACAATTTTGGTTACCTTTGAAATGGTTATTAGGCTGCCAATGCTATTAAAAAGAGATGTTAGGGGAAAAAAGCAAGAGCAGAGACAAGCTTTTCTAAACTGTCATCTGCGATTCACCCTTCTTCCTCCAAACCTGAAAGACTCCCTTTCCATTGTTCTACCAACCCAGCAATCTCCTGGTGTTTCATACCAGAGTCCTTTATATTCATCAGGAGGTTGATGGATGGGCAATAAGAATGGATAGCTGGGAGTGGAAAACTCAAAATTAAAATCCCCAGAGTGGCAAGATGCCCAAAAGATTTATTTTTTCTTCTGTCATCCCCTCAACTGATTTTCTTTTTGTGCCTGATTATTGATTTCTGGAGTAGTTAATGGCGTAATTTACTTTGCAAATTGCAATTACTTCTGATCATTCATTTTTCTTCCTATTTGCTTCATTAGTTAAACCAGGAGACTCTTTGATCCTAAACAATCTTCTTTACAACAAAATGGCATACAGTGGACTTCGGCATGATCCTGCAAGATGCTGAGCCTTTGATTATTATGGTAGGCAAGTGTGCTCAGAATTTTGTGAAATTTGGCCTTGCCTCAGTAAAAAAGCCCATGTTGTAATATTGATCTGTAGGCCTGATGCATCGCAGATTAGGAATAGCTCCACTGAAGTAAGTTGTAAACTGAGAAGTTAACTAATGCATGTGAGATCAGAATTGGGTCCGCTTTTTGCATCACGGTCAGAGAGCTGCAAAGCACCAGGAGACACGGTGAGTGCTCTCATCCCCAAAAGGGGCCAATTATGCCTGCACAATGAGGAAGGGACCAGGACGTTTCCTCGCGGCACTGTAGAGATATGAGCCATGCAGAGGAACCATTGTGTATGTTTCCCAGCATAATGTATTGCCAATGACATTATTAATAGGCTATCCTGTACTGGATGTAACTTTGGGGTTGGTATTTGTAAATTTAACTTACATTTGTGCGTTTAGCAGTAACAGCAAAAAAAGGATGCAGATTGGAGAGAAAAATAAAAGTATTTACCACCTTCTGAGATATGCATGTGTTCCTACACAATACATAAATTTTCAGCTAGACTGTTGGTATTCTTTCTATACAGCAATAAAACTCTAGTATGAACAGTTACTGCACAAATCCAAAAAGCATTAGGTGAGAAGAGGAACGTGGCTGGCTAGAGAGCGTGTCTACCATCTGGGGACTGATATTTTCTACTCTCTGGGAAGATAAAATCTCAGCTGGAATTTTCCTTTCATGTAGTGAAACATTATACATAGGTTTACAACATGCAGACACACACATGCCCATGCACATGTACGCAGACAAACGTAAAATAGAAATGTGTATGTTTTTCTAGAATCAGAACTGGACACTAAAACCTGTGGTTATCATAATTAAGCAACCTGCTATTTTGTATTTTATTGTTTAAATGTAAACCAGAAGAGCAGGGTAATGTACACAATATTCCATGAAAATATTGGCGTGCACATGGAGTTACTCTACTGAGCTAATTGGTAGAGTGCCAAATATTGTTTGCACTTAACACATGAGCGAGTCCATTGGCCTGAAAGGAGCCCTTGCTCCTGTGTTACTGTGCAGTGAAGCTCATTGAACTTATATTAGAGTTTCACTGCTGTTTATGAGAACAGAATTTAGCCTGGAATCTTCCGTTTAATTAACTTTAAATTGCTAATGTCAGTCTTTAAATATCTAAAAGAGGCGAGAATCTTTTATTGAGTTTAATGCCTGGGAGAGAGAATGAAACGGGAAGAATTTGCACTGAGTATCCTGATAAATGCCACTTCTCCCTGCAACACTGGGAGGAATCAGAAAAGGATATCCGAGGAGAGGGCAGTGCCTCTGAGCTGAATAAGACTGACTGTTGTGGACCTGGGTTACAAAGGGAACGACATTGCTGGAGAGCAGCATTTCTAGCCATAATGTTGCAGTGACAGTACGCTGAGATAAACAGATTCAGGTGTCATTTTGAGAATTCATTCTGAACCAGGCACAACGCAGCGCAGAGAATCTGTCTGCAGGAGGAATCTTCGTACTTCGACGCTTGGAGCAGCGCTGCAGCAGAGCTGAACGGCGGCAACTTCAAGGCAGCTTTGACCAAATTCTTCCTCCAGACGACTTGTCTGGTAACTGCTCCTCCAACATTTGTCTCCCACCAGGTAGGGATACTAATGGCTCTTAATACAAATTAATTTGCTGCCAAATTTGTCACTCAGGTTCCTTTATTCAGGAAGTATGGCAAGCGGAAAGCAATACGCTGTTGTGCTGCCAAGCATGGATGCTGTGGGATCCAGCCATTAGACAGCTCGAGTCTAAAGACTTTGAGTCAGAGTTCCCTCTTTGTGTATTTAATCATCTCCTTAGGGATTATATCGCAGATTTTGTTTTACACTGGACAGGCATCTATTTGGCATTTAACATATATATTTTAGTAGGTTTCCATTCTTAATTATGTTATTATTACACCTCCTCACTCACTCTATTACACTGTTCTTCATTTTAAAGTGCTAATAAGTAGCTAGTCTGAAGCCAGTAAGTAGGTATTTCGGTGATAGCATCACATCTGGGCTTCTCTTTCTCTTCCCATGCTCAGCAGACAGGTAAAAATACATTTATTTTTTTAAATCTTATCTTCCAATGAAAATAAACTGACTCACTGCTATGACTTCAGTATGTCACGTTAGAATAGTCTCTTTCATCCGCCTAAATTCCTTCATCCGCGCAACTCCAGATGAGTGGCACAAAGGTAGACTGAGCTGCCCTTGCTATTTCATTTGCAGCGTTCTCTTTCATTTGTACAGAGGAGAGATCTCAGTGCAGAGGATGCTGCTGCCAGAGGACTGTGAGGGGACGGCAAATGCAAAACCATTCCCAGCACTCCAGTCACTCAGAGGATTCGCTTGCCCCAGCCCTGGATGGTCGTGCCTGCTGTGTTCCCGTCTATACAGGTGGTGGTGCCAGGTTTCCAGAGGCTCCTTGGAAGAACACTTTGAATGTCCATGGGCCCACAGGCACTATCCTGGAGTCAGCTCTTTATTCCCTACACATTTATTCTGCACTGCTTTATCTTCAGTTACATAAAAACGTACATGAACTAATTTCCTCTTGCTTCAGGTTAGACAGGCTGTAGAACAGTGAAAAATACAGACAAAAGCAGATTTTTGTCACCCTGCAGATGGGTCTGCTGGTTTCCCCCATGGCCTCTCCCACTGGACACCTGCTCAGCGCAGAGGGATGCAGCACTTCCTCACCCAGGTGCTAATCAGGGGCATCCGCGGTGCCAACAGGGAGCAACAGCAAAAGAAGAAAAAGTATTTGTCATGCAGAGGACACTCACCACCAGGTGATGGCAATTTTCAGGTAAGATAGAGGTTGCAGTTGAGGTGTGGTGCGGTCGACACGCTGGAGGGAAGGGATGCCATCCAGAGGGACCTTGACAGGCTGGAGAGCTGGGCCTGTGCGAACCTTGTGAAGATCAACAAGGCCAAGTGCAAGGTTCTGCACATGGGTCGGGGCAATCCCAAGCACAAATACAGGCTGGGCGATGAGTGGATTGAGAGCAGCCCTGAGGAGAAGGACTTGGTGGTGTTGGTTCACAAGAAGCTCAACATGACCCGGCAATGTGCACTTGCAGCCCAGAAAGCCAACTGTATCCTGGGCTGCATCAAAAGAAGCATGACCAGCAGGTCGAGGGAGGGGATTCTCGCCCTCTACTCTGCTCTCATGAGACTCCACCTGCAGTACTGCGTTCAGCTCTGGGGCCTCCAGCATAAGAAGGATGTGGAACTGTTGGAGTGAGTCCAGAGGAGGACCACGAAGACAATCAGAGGGCTGGAGCACCTCTCCTGTGAAGACAGGCTGAGAGAGTTGGGGTTGTTCAGCCTGGAGAAGACAAGGCTCCGGGAAGACCTTATAGCAGCCTTCCCAGTACCTAAAGGGGGCCTACAAGAAAGCCAGAGAGGGACATTTTACAAGGGCATGTAGTGATAGGATGAGGGGTAATGGCTTTAAACTGAAAGATGGTAGATTTAGATTAGATGTAAGGAAGAAGTTCTTCACTATGAGGGTGGTGAGACACTGGAACAGGTTTCCCAGAGAGGTCGTGGATGCCCCATCCCTGGAAGTGTTCAAGGCCAGGTTGAATGGGGCTTTGAGCAACCTGGTCTAGTGGAAGGTATCCCTGCCCATGGCAGGGGGGTTGGAACTAGATGATTTTAAATGTCCCTTCCAACCCAAACCATTCTATGATTCTATGCACCAGCTTTCTCTCCAGAGGTAACCAAGGTTTTTACAGCATTGACACAAACTAAAACAACCATATGGATTTTACATCTCCCTCAAGGAGCTATTCTGCCCATCTAGGATCAACATAGTGTCCTGCCTCCTGCCCTGGAGGGATATAGCCAGTCTTAGGCCAGTGACACGTCTTTATTTAAGTGCTGAAGTATTACATGGTTATTACATTGGCCATGGAAAAAGCTGAAGCTCCAACCCCAACAATCCATGAGCTTGGTTTGGGAGGGAAGCAGAAAATAGACATGATCCTCATCTATCTCTTTTCAAAGTACTCCAGTAGGTCCACCATCTTTCTCAGTCTCCCGAGGTAGGCACTGTACTTTCCTCTCACTGAGACTGCCTGGTCTGTCTTTGTAAGACTGGGCAGATGGCAAAGATGGAAAAGGAGTGCCAGGCTGCCCAAATTGTGCCTTTTTGATTGGATTCAATGAAACATTTCCCTCTCAGTGCAGCGGTGTGGGATTAGGAGGTGTAGGATTCCCCTAGCATCTCTCATAGGGCATGCACTGAATCATCCTAGCTGAGACTAAGTTATCTGGCAAGACATTTATTTCACAAGCCCAGTAGGTTGAGGCATCCTTCTGTACCTGCTCAGTCGCACTCCTTACACGTTGATTTCACCTCACAAGCATTCGGCTGGCAAAAGAAACAATCAGGTCTATATATAAAGACCCTGAATTCACATTTCTGGATCAGGGTAAAAAAGAAGATTATGGGTGTGGCTCATGGAGTCTCATCCCCTGCAACCCCAGATAACCACACAGTAATTATCCAGGTCAAAATGATATGCCAAATTCCTCCCCATGCCACAGGCCACAGAGTACTCCCTATCACCTTAAATCAACCTTAAGCTGCAGTTACTCAGGAGAGCAAGCATATCACCAGCGACCTAGAATAATGGGGAAAAAAAAGATTTAAAAGTGGTTAAATAAAACTGCCATCCAGTCTTTAACAGCTATGCAGAATAGGGCAAAGGACAACTCAGGCAATCTGATAGTCTCCTAGGGAAAAATTCCTCTCTAACCCCAATCTAGTAATCAGTTTATCCATGAGTGCAGGACACAGCATACCTAAAGTATGCCACAGGAGGTCAGTTCCCCTTGGTCTTAAATCCCATTTATAGCTATGATCAATGTCAAATGCATTAGAGAGAGACAAAAAGAAAAAAAAAATCATCAAAGAAGAAACTCAGTGGTCCTTATAGAGTGCAGATAAGCGTTATAAGCCCTAAAATGGATTAATGCAGCAGTAACGTATCACAAACACAGAGCCCATCAGGCCAGTTTCGAATCCCATGGATGACTCAAGAACCACTATATCAAAAGAACACCTTCAGCAACCTCTCCCAAACCCGATAGTTTCCATCATTTTTTACTTCATATTTGCCTTACAGAAGCTATACTAACACCTTTCATCTCCACCTAATGTTTCCAACAGACATTTCATAGGGGACACTCTACCCAATGCTTCACTTCCATACAGGTAGGTAAAGGCCCCTGCATTCTACCTATCTAACATAATCCATTATCTCTCAGAAGTAGCACTAAAAAGAGAGCAGGACTCTTATGCAAACAATAAAATACTCTGCTTGAATTTCCATTCCAGGTCAGAAAATACTAAATCAATCCATGCAAAATAGGGAATAATCAGTCAAAAAAAGCTGAAAAAAACCCATCCCAGCATACCCTTAAGCTTAATAGTTATTTTTCTGGCTGGACGGTGTCCTGGTTTCAGCTGGGATAGAGTTAATTGTCTTCCTAGTAGCTGGTACTATGTGCTATGTTTTGAGTTCAGTATGAGAAGAATGTTGATAATGCTGATGTTTTCAGTTGTTGCTAAGTAGTGTTTAGTCTAAAGTTAAGAATTTTTCAGCTTCTCAAGCCCAGACAGCAAGAAAGCTGGAGGGGCACAAGAAGTTGGCACAGGACACAGCCAGGGCAGCTGACCCAAACTGGCCAACGGGG